>JABTTQ020001048.1:0-373195 GCA_016081115.2 Rehmannia glutinosa
TAATCAAAGTATTCCATTGGAGCTTCGATTTACTTGAAGTCGATTATCTTCCTTCACTTCAACTTGAGCCCATAGTTGTGTTATAGCATCGCCAGGCCACGCCTAAGCGAGAGGCCATGGCTTATCACCTATTTTTCACCTAGGCGTCGACTTTTGATAGGCGATAGGTGACTGCTAATATTTTTCTTATTCTGATTTCTATTTATCTGTCTACTATATTTTTTAGTTGTTTTCATGTTGCTTCTTCATTTTACTTATTAATTTTCATGGAATTTATCTTATTATTTTGACAAATAGAAGGTCTCTATTTCATAAATATCAAATCCTAAGACCCGTAATTAGATCTCTTAATCTAATCAAAGTATTCCACTCGAGCTTTGATATTACTTGAAGTCGATTATCTTCCTTCACCTCAACTTGAGCCCATAGTTGTTATAGCATCGCCTAGGCCACACCTAAGCGAGAGGCCATGGTTTATCACCTATTTTTTCACCTAGGCGTTGACTTTTGATAGGCGATAGGTGATTTGCTAATATTTTTCTTATTCTGATTTCTATTTATTTGTTTACTATATTTTTAGTTGTTTTCATGTTCCTTATTCATTTTACTCATGGTTGCGAGCTAGGGCGCTAGTCGGGCAGCCTGCGCCTAGACCACCTAGAAACAACATATTTTTCTTTCTTTTTTCATTTTTTTATTTTTACCGATTTTTGGCTGATTTTTTTCCGCCTAGGACCGCCTGGGCCCGATTTTTTGGCCGACTAGGAGAGCGCTAGCTCCGATTTGGTGCCGCTGGCGATTTTCAGCCAAACGATTTTTTTTCGACCGATTTGGGCAATCGGATCGGCCTAGTGGCGCTAGCGCCACTCCGAGCCCCAGCGGCCGCCAGGCCGATTTTACAACACTGATTTTACTTATTAATTTTCATGGAATTTATCTTATTATTTTGACAAATAGAAGTTCTCTATGTCATAAATATCAAATCCTAAGACCCGTAATTAGATCTCTTAATCTAATCAAATATTCCGTTGGAGCTTCATATTACTTGAAGTCGATTATCTTCCTTCACCTCATCTTGAGCCCATAGTTGTTATAGCATCGTCTTTAGGCCACACCTAACCAAGAGGCCATGGTTTATCACCTATTTTCACCCTAGGCGTCGACTTTTGGTAGGCGATAGGTGACTGCAAATTATGATGTTGTCTTGTTGACATTATTGACTATTTAACTTGTGCTTTTGTTGCTTGATGATTGATATTGGTGTTTGATAAAGTTTTCATTGTTTGAAATGATTTATTATTTTTGATGTAGTTGATTTTTAGAATAATATTAGTATATAACATGTTTTCTAGTTGTTTTCGGCTTGTCGCCTTGCATGGCCGGCCATCACCGTTTGTTGCCTAGGCCATGACTTCTCGCCTTGGCGTCACCTATCGCATTGTTAACTATGCTTGATCCCAAGTATTATTCTTTCACTCCTTCCTTATCCTAATTAGTCCTCTTTTCAAATTGTATTAGTAACTATGATGTGGTTGAAATCATGAGAATCAACTACACCCAAATATTTGAAAGTCATAATGTATTGGTTTCCTTGTTCCATTTAATGTGCTATTGTGTGTATATATGCGAATAACGATCATAAAAATATTTATAGTGTCATTAGCTCTTAGAAACATATTGTTTTGGGAGTGGGGTAATAATGCTTTTAAATACATGCATTTTATGGAAAACTTATATGATATAACAGTTATCAAGTTATCATACTGTTGATTTTTTACGCTAGTGCCCGTATGTAATATCATAGAGATAAGTGTCATTCTGTGAGAAATAATTACCAAAATCAATCAAACTCTAATTTTATTTGAACAATCAAAAGAGTAGTTGAATTGAAAAGAAATTAAGTATTTACTGTGTTTAAACAAATACAAAAATGAGAGCGAGATTTAATATATAGAAAAAAATCAATGTATTAAGCATCTTGGTTTCTGATTTCACCTGGGTAAATCTTGTTCTAATTTCCAATTAAAGTAGTGAAGACTGAATATGCACTAATATAACTATTATTCTTCTAAAGTCATTAATAATGTATTTCAACAAGCAAGTCTTCTACATCTATGCGGAAATCTGAACTCATCAAAATCCATTGTGTACAAGGAATCCTAATTTAGTACATAAATTTTATAGATATCCTTATCCTATGATAATATGGTATTAATGGTGAAATAAAATTAACACCTGCTAGTGCAAATCGAATACCAAGTCGTGTATTTGTTATGCAATTACAAAATATTAAGGAGAAGTTGAAATATTTAATATATAATGTTATAAATTACCAAATTAATTTCAATTCAGAGAATCCAAACATTCATCGACCACATCATAACCCTAGAAAGAGGAACTTAGTTCATATAAGAACAAATAAACCACAATCATTAGTTTAAACACAATGATAAATAAAAGAGTAAGAAAACTTGTGCTGAATTAGCCGGATTGTGTTGTCATTTTTTTTTTGCCTTGGATCTCTCTGTTGACTGCTTTCAATCCACTAAAAGCCTCCATTTCTCCATTCTAGCCCTCACAGGGTCTATTTATAGTCTTTTCATTTTAAATCACATGTTTTTAAGTGAAAATGCATACAACGTGCTGGCAATACAATGCTAACAGTTTTTTCACATGTTCATTTTTTGGGTTCATGCCATGCATTGCTCTGTCAAGATAAGATGTTGCATGAGCGGCAGGACACCTATTTTTCCATGACCACTGCGTGGACTCTATTGCTATCGTTTTGTTTCAATTTTAAGCCAAACCACTTCCAGTTATCAAATGCTCCATATATCATTAAATCTACTAAACAAAACTAAAAACACAAACGCAAATTTAATGCTCTAACAAAATATCGACGTCAAAGTATTAAAGGATTCTATTAGTTGACATAAAACTAACTCATCACATAGAATGTGCAATTACAGGTAGCAGCAACTAGCAAGAATCGAAATGTTCAATTTTACACCTTGTTTGTAAAAGTTAATTTGTCATTGAGAACTTGGCAGATGATCGAGATGGATTTATCCCACTCATCTTGCTTCAATAGGTATATATTTGCATGTATAGCTCATTCCCTCCTACTGTATAGTGTCGTAACCCTCGTTTTATGCTTCATTTTCCTAGTTTCTTTCGATCTTTCAATAGTTATTGTAGTTCTTTCCAACTGTTAGATTCATTACGCAATCTTTCAAATCATTATGAGAATTTTGGAGTTTTTTTAATCAAAGTTCTTGAATATGTTTCTGCTGCTGTATCATAAAAAATATTTTGGAATTTAAGTAGAGTTGTCTGGAGCTGGACACTCGTGGAGATATTGCAAATCCATTGGTGAACGTAAAGAAACTTGAGGCTGGGGAGGAATAGATTCAATGCTATATTGGTAACCATAAAAAGTTCTATGTGCATTGCATTCTTCATTTTTTATGGCCCGATGCCAGCAGAATTAGTAGATAAGCATTAAACTTTATAGAATCACCCTGTGGATTATCAATCAAATGTAGCTGGTGTGTCGTCTCATGCGAGACTTGAAAGTGTAGCATTGAATTCTATGAATGCTCTCGACAAGAGGTGGCTGTTTTATTTTTGGTACTGAATTATTATTCAGTGGGACTTGATGTTTTCAAAATATTTGGAGCAAAAGCAAATTTATCATGGCTTTTGTCTGAGGCCTAGTAGTCTAGTACCACTAATATGATCAGTAATATCAATGTTCTTTTCTTCATAACGATGCAATTTGCACTTGCAGTTGCTGGGTATGACTTTTACCATTACATTTCATGATGATGTTCTGAAACAATACCTGCCAAGTATTGATCTGTTACTTCAGTTGTGATGCCCCTGTTTTCGAACGCTCCCTTAGTTACCAACCGTTGTATATCCAAACTTTGAGTTCATTCTCATATAGTTATATAAATTAGTTGCCTACCGTTTTTTAAAGAATATGTTAATGGCTATTTTCTTCATTTGTTCCTGTCTTTTACAATTTTGTGCTGATAAAACTTGTCAGTTAATTTCCATGGTATCTGAATCCTCATCTGTTTTTCCTTTAATATTGCTGCAGGACAAGGCTGAGGTGTTTCTCAAATCTCAAAGAATATTAGCTGGTGGTGAACATGAAACAGCAATTTAATTGCCAATTTCCACTTTGCATTTTCTCAGAAAATAAAATTTACACTAATTGTCAGACACAGTTCACTTGTGACTGGATGTGGGATTCTAAGTAATATTTCACTCCATTTGGTTTTGCAGGAAAATTTGTAAGAAAAAGCTGTACAAATATATTTGGAAGAGATATTTGTGTATCATACTATAACTTTGTCACAAAGACAATGCATTGAAAATTAATTCACATTGATTTCAATTTCATTGTTAAAGCTTTCATTAAAAAGACATTTATTTCTATTATCAGCAAATTATTCCAATACTGGCTGTAATCATAAATCAAAAAAAATATATTATTCCTTATTGCAGGATAACAGCTTGTGCAAATCTTGGCATTTATGGGCAACACCATAATTGCCCAATATCAGAAATGCCCAGTTACCAGATATCATGAGTTGTACAAAGAAGTACTACGGTAAGATGCCAATACATACTTACCATATTTACTTATCTAGATTCTTTTCCCCATATACACAAAATTTCACGCGGTTTTTTCTTGCAACATATTATTCAAAATCTGGATTCTGTTACACCTATAAATATAGAGGACACACAACAAGTATGTGTACTTATTCTTATTCTATTTCGTGTTGAAAAGAAGAATATAGCTTGTACGGATGGCGTCGCCAAACGAAGAATCTTGCAACAAGAAGTTCGATATCGATGCACACATCTCACTACCGCAAGATCTCATCAACAGGTTGAAGAATGTAAAAAGTTGGGACGAATGGCCATGTCGATGGACTTTCGGCGAAGAAAGGATGAATTCGGCATGGCTGTGGCCTCAAGGGGTTGGTGATAACCTGCTAGCCAATCA
This sequence comes from Rehmannia glutinosa, assembly GCA_016081115.2. NCBI lineage: Eukaryota > Viridiplantae > Streptophyta > Magnoliopsida > Lamiales > Orobanchaceae > Rehmannia > Rehmannia glutinosa. The sequence continues at coordinate 5,024 of JABTTQ020001048.1, forward strand.
TGGTGTACTGGGTTCTCAAGAGTTCAAACCAGAGGTCTCTAAGAAAAAAGGAAAAAAATAGTTTTTAAAATAGTTTTTTTAAAAGAACAAAAATAAGATTTACTTGAAAAATTGGAAAAAGAATATTCTTTATTTTTATTTATTTTTTTTGGCAATGATTATCACATAGTAAATCTGCTTGTGATCTTCAAATGTTTATTTATTGATTCCTTCATTTTACTGGTGTTTTCTTGATATGCTATCCGTTTGCAGAATTAGTTTTTCCTTATTAGTTGTTCAAATTTCAAATATAAATATGTTATCAGTCTTATGTCACCGAGTCGATCAAACCAGGGCTATAAATGGTCTCTAAGGCTAAAAACGAACAGTAGTCAGACTCGAAATCAATTGTTAAAAGCTCGGTTCGTTAGCATAACAAACCAAACTTGAAGACATTTTTTTATTCGTTTAAAAAATGTAAAGCTCAGTTCGAACTCGATTCGGTTAGTAATAATAATAATATATATGTGTAAAAATATCAGGCTACTCGAGTTCAATTTGTGTTCGGCTCGACTAAAGTTCGTTAAAATTGGATTCAATTAATAATCAAACCAAACTCAAACAAAAATTGTAAAGCTCGATAAGAAAATCAAACAAGCTTGAATATCATTATGTTTGGTTCAACTCGATTCGCAAGACCCCCTTAAAATTTACACTAGATTTTTTTTTAAAAAATAATTATAATTTATATGATTTTCTTGTCCGGTCCATCTTATTTTCGTGTATCGGTCTATCCCAAAATATTTTCTTGGCTCCGCCCTTGTCGTTTCGTCTATACCCCTAGTGGTCTCCCATCAAATTATTTGGATTATTTGACGAAAACAGGTTATAACTCAAAATCAGTTAGTTACCGAAAATTGGATATAGTCCAATTAGCTTAACAATTTGATTCACTGACATTCATTGGCATATCTCACTAATTGACAATTCGATTGTGTTGGAAAGTGAGTTGAATTTTAAATTCATAGTTCAATCGACATCAATATTTGGGGTTGGTTATAATATTATAATTTGGACATGATAAATTCCTAATTGGATTGTAAGTGCAAATCTGAAATTACATATTTATATATTATTTTTGGGTGAAGATATTAGAAAGAAATACTTAATTGCTAAAAGTTGTTTAAATTTCTAATATAAATATGACATCAGTCTTATGTCACAAATTGATCAAACTAGGGCTATAAATGGTCTCCCACCAAATTATTTGGCTTATTTGACGAAAAAGGTCTCAAAATCAATAAGTTACCAAGAATTGGTCATAGTCTATTTTGCTTAAAAATTTGAATTCATTGGCAAGTCGATTGTGTTGGGAAATGAGTTGAACTTTGACTTCATAATTCGATTGACATTCATTGGGACTACTTCGTGGAGGCGGGTCGAACAACGTGGACGTGGGTCGGAGCCAGGTGAGGCGCGTAGTAGATCTAGATGAGGAAGAGACATTTTAATTTTTTTATTTTTAGTTTGTGATTTGTTGTAATTTTTTTTTTTTTTTTTTTTTGGAGTCTTTATTTTTCCGATTAATTTGCGGGCTTGTAGGCGGATCAATAATTTGTCTTGCGGTGCGTGATGTAGCTCGTGTTGATTGGTCCCGAGTTGTTAATCTCCCTTGAGGAGTGTCAGTCCTCATGCAGGGGGTGGTTTAGTCTTTTGTCGAAATGCTTAGTTATTTTATCTTTTTGTTGTTTTTGTTTGTCTTTTGAGTTTTATTCTTCTCCTCGATGAGTGATTGTTTTTCCTCATGGGGAGCTTTCCCCTTAACATATATGCCTAATCAAGCGGCCCTTTTTGCCAGTTGGCATCATAATTTTGTTTTGAGTTTTGAATACACTATCGTTTTAGTTAATAAAAAAAAAGACGTGATAAATCCCTTATCGGATTGTACGTACAAAAAAAAAATATGTTTGAAAAAAAATCAAGCTGCACGAATTCAATTCGACCGAAACTTGTTCAAATTCGATTCAATTAACTATCAATCAATATAAATCAAGAAAACAACCAAACAAGCTTCAACACTAATGTGTTCAGCAAGAGTCTATTAGCTAACACCCCAATTTGTTCCAAACTTCACATTACTTCTCAAACCAATCTATAAATCAATTGATGAAGAAAAGATGGTGTCCCCATTTTTTTCATTAACAGATCAAACATAAGAAGTTATTAAGCACAACTACATAAACAAAAAAGACTCTTTAATGGCATACAAAATCTATAGAGCTATTAAGCATTTCTTACGGCTACTAAAGATAAGTCATCAAATAGCAGATCAGTTTTCGATTCAACGAGAACCTGTCTTGCTTTGATTCCAAAAGACATGATACAAAACATTGCATGTATCTTGTGTCAATGGTGATGTTACACTTTTGAATAGAATAGAATGCCATAAAAAAGTTTATGGAGCGATTTACTCGGTTTTTGAAAGAGGGCAGAATTTTAAAGTTCATCCTGCAAAACAAAAGAACAAAAAACAGTTTTTAGTCTAAGAAATTAGAAAATACGGTATGGTATGATGCCTGAATGAAGTTTGTTAATATTTTTTACAATTTCAATGAATATATGTAGCATCACTTTTTGATTGCAAGTCAACAACATTGTCTTTGTCTCCATATTTCAAACATGGGATTTTAGTGAAAAGTAATTTATCATAAGTTCCACAATGGATTTCCCATTTGAGAGTTTGCAGTTGGTAAAAATTTCAATATACATACAATTAGGAACCTGAAATACAAAAATTAAAATACTCACATGGTAGTCGTCGTCCAAGTAATCATGGCGGCGCTGCAAAATCAATTTTCAGATTTAAGATGTTAGTTTTATGAGTACAAGAAAGAGGTTTGACCCACAAAAGTACTACACAGGCATAAATTTGCATATGTAAGTGTCCGCCTAAAAACCCACTAGAAAAATGGCAGTAACTTAACGATACAAACATTGAAATCCTAAAAACTCACTAGAAATGGCTTAACCATCAATGAATCGCCATAATATAACATCTTATTCTATAGCATATATCTTCACTCTCTTTTCAGAATTTTAACTAAGCCAAGAGTGTAAAGCTACTCTTTTCTGATGTAACGACAAACGGGCGCCAAATTCTCTTGGAAGGAAAAAGAAAGAAGACTGGAAAAATGTCTACAGAAATACTCAATACCAAAATCGGCTTACAAAGTTGATCATGATATGGTCAAGCGCTTTCTGGGTTATCTCCAAATAATTGGAGATACACACACAAAAGGTTTAATTTTTACTAATTTAGTCCAGCCTACATTTTTTTCTTTAGATCTCTTGTTTCACTCCGAAAGTGTTATCAATCATATCAATGCATTTCCATACTATTCCATTTTAAGCATAAGTGGGAAATTAAGCAAGTGAAATAGAAAAAGATTCTGTATTATTTTAACTGACAGTCTATGGCACCTAAGATATAAATAAGAGTTTGGAAGTCAGAAAATGAACAAGAAATAGAACATCAGGCATTAACAGAAGAATCACTTCCAATCTTAATAAAGGAAAAAAAACAACAACAACAAACTAAGCCTTAATCCCACTACGTGGGGTCGGCTATACGGATCATATCGCGCCATCGTTTACGGTCATAAGCCATATTTTCGTTTATTTCTAGATATAACATGTCATGTTTAATAGCTTCTTTCCAAGTCTTTTTAGGCCTACCTCTCCCTCTTTTGATTTGTGTGAGTGATTCTCTACCTTCTAAACGTCGCACAGGTGCATCTAAAGGTCTCCTATAAACATGTCCAAACCATCTTAATCGTGTTTCTCTAATTTTCTCGTCTATTGGTGCTACTCCCACTTTGTTTCTAATGTGTTCATTTCTTATTCTATCTAATCTAGTGTGTCCGCACATCCATCTTAGCATTCTCATCTCTGCTACCCTCATTTTTTGTTCGTGTTCATATTTAGTCGCCCAACATTCTGCTCCATAAAGCATTGCGGGCCTTATGGCCGTTTTATAAAATTTTCCTTTCAATTTTAATGGTATTTTACGGTCACAAAGGATAGAAGATGCACTCCTCCATTTATTCAACCCACTTTGGATCCTATGTGTGACATCTTTATTGATTTCTCCGTTCTCTTCAATTATAGATCCTAAGTATTTAAAACTCTTTGTTATACTCACTTCATGTCCGTCAATTTTAACATTCGTCTCATTGTTCTGTTGTTTTTACTAAAGTGACATTCCATGTATTCTGTTTTAGCCCTACTTATAGTAAAACCTTTTGATTCTAGTGCTTCTCTCCAAACTTCCAATTTTGCATTTACTCCTTCCTTGTTTCATCAATTAAAACTATATCGTCCGCAAATAACATACATTCGGGGATGGATTTTTGTAAGTGTTTAGTGATTTCATCAATTATTAGGATAAAAGGTACGGGCTTAGAAGCGGATCCCCGATGCAAACCTATATAGTGTTTGGGAATTCACTAGATATTCCTGTTGGTGTCCCCGATACATGTTGTTATACCATCATACATATCTTTTATGGCGTCTATGTAGGCTATTTTTATTCCTCTTTTTTTCCAATACGCCACATTATATCACGGTTGACTCTATCGTATGCCTTTTCAAGATCAATAAAACCATATGTAAATCTTGTTTTTCTCATTATATTGTTCACATAATCGTCTAATTAAGTGTATAGCTTCAATTGTGGATCTTCTTGGCGCATGAAGCCAAATTGATTATCTAATATACTAGTTTCATTTCTTATTCTTGCTTCTATAACTCTTTCCCATAGTTTCATTGTATGACTTATTAATTTAATTCCTGTAATTTGCACAATTTTGTATATCCCCCTTTGTTTTTATATATAGGTATCAATATACTTTTTCTCCATTCATCAGGCATTTTCTTAGTTTTAGAATAACATCCAATCTTAATAAAGGAGTGTTCACAAAAACTTATGCTTTTAAATGAAGTGATTTATTGTAGTAGAAATGAATAGAAGTTGAAAATCGATTAAGTTAAAAGAGAGTGTTTGGTGAATAAGTTTAAAGTGGTTTTACATATTTCCAAATGAAACCGAGGAAGCGGTTATAATCGAAATCTAAAAGCTTTTAGATTTTGCTTAATTATACAAAATCGAAGTTGATTTTTTTTTTTTTTTTAATAAGTTGGGAGTAGTGGTTGGAGGAAAGGGGATAAATTTCAAAGAAATTGAAAGATACATGGTTCGAACCTCTGGCCAACTTTACAAAGGGTGAGCAATACCACACGAGCTACAAGCTCGTGGTAATCGAGAAGTTGAAGTTGACATTTGAAAACCTTAAATAAACAAATAGCTTAACGTGTTTGCAAACACTCCTAAAAAAGCAAATATCTTAACGGACGACTTAGCTTGAGCGGGGAAAGGACTAACCTTCGTCCTTGTATCGCTCCCTCGTCTCGATGCCTTATGCCGTCGCCCTTTCTCTTCTCCTCCTTTCACCTTCTTCTCTTGCTCTCCGGGCTTCCTGCATACACGGTGAAAAAAAAAAAAATCCCTTTAGATTTTTCGTCTTCTGTGTAAAATAAATGTTTAAGTCGTGAGTTGGTTAGGCTAAAACCTCTTCCTCCTTTGCTTTTCTCACTTTTTCCGCTTCCTCAAACGCTTCTTTTTCAGCCTAAAATTCCAGAATACAACAGAAGAAGTGCATAGGAAGTTAAAAGGCCATTGAACCGTAATATGCTTATAAGATAAATCGGAGAAGAGGGCCCACCTCTCTATTAGCAAATACTTCTTCGACTACTTTCTTGGCATAGACGGGATCATCACAAATCAGAATGTTATCAAAAACAGAACCTGCTTTCACCTACAAACACAGCAAAGCCAAATGAAACACACACATACAATGTTATCTTTGTTGAAAAGGGAAGTATATTAAGCTAGCCAAAAAACACATAACTCTTACCTGCCAAACTTCAATCCCAACGTACTTGATCGGCTTCAGAACATAAAGATCGGGATCATCTTCAAATTCTGACCAAGTAAAAAAGTAAAGTAAAATAAAAATTTAGAAGTTGAGTCAACACTCACAAATAATTAATTTCTCAAAGGTGCTGAAAATTGAAGTCTAGCAGGTTAATGTCTCCAAATACGCTTTACCAGGATTATCAATCCAAGGGATCTTCCATTTTCCTTTATAGTTAGGATTCTTGATTCTCTGGTTGACAAAAAAGGAAATGGCCATCAATGCGATTTTAACAAGGGATAATTCCAAAAACTACCCTTGAGGTTTGGAGTAATTACAAGAAGACCCAGAGAAGTTTCAAAATTACAAAAAAAAAAACCTTGAGGTTTGATTCTGTCTTAAATGTAAGGGGATAAGCGTAATATTTTTACAAATGTAAATGGGGTGTTTGAAATGTTTTGCTTATGAAGGGGCAAAGTGTAATACACAATCAAACCTCAAGGGGATTTTAGTAATTTTGAAACTTCTCTGAGTCTCGAACCTGGGGGTAGTTTTGTAATTATCCCTTTTAACAATGAAATAAGAATGCACTCTTGCTTGGTGGTTTCCAAGACATTTTGGCATACCTTAGGCTTCCATGGTCCCTTGTACGCTGGATTTGGGATTTTAGGTGGTCTCCAAATTCCATCTTCTTCGTCATCCCAATCATATGGCTGCTCAGGATAACACAAATAACTAAATGTATCTTTTGATATTACACTTTTTCATCAACATTTCAGACAAAGATAGAAATCCAAAGATGTTTAACACACAAAACCTTGGCAGTGCATGTATGAACGTTTATACAACTATACAACTCAAAAAAGAAATGAGGCCTAAATATAATAAAAGAATGAACATAACCGAAAAGCATTTAAGCAAACTAAGCAGCCTTGTCCAAATGTAACAATCATGCCCTCAGAGTCATGTAACAGTGCACAGTTAAGTGCCCGTGATGGACATGTGATATTTAACCTTTAGTAGATTAACTAACCTCTTTTGCCTTTGGATCGGGTATTTCACGTGGAATAGAATCATATCCCTGCAATGTCACGCATATTAAGAAAAAAAATCATAAACAAGAAACAATAATGACTATTGAAAACCCGGTAAAGCAGTAGAGTGCATACCTCAGGTTTAACATCATTTGGATCATCTATGTATTCTCTATCATCCCAGTCTGCAGGCTGTTATGATGGTTAGATAAGAAGCATGTGAGTTGAAAGAGATACACAATCCGTCTACTTTATAACTCTCTCATTCTAGTCTGACAATACTCTGCGCGTGAACTTAAAAACAAGGGATAATTACAAAAAATACCAATAAGGTTTGGGCTAATTACAAAAAGACCAAGAGAAATTTCAAAATTACTAAAAAAATCCTAAAGTTTGATTATGCCTAAAATGTAAGGGGATAGCTATACTATTTTTACAAATGTAAAGGGGGTGTTTGAAATGCTTTGCTTATAAGGGATAAAGTGTAATACAAAATCAAACCTCAAGGGGATTTTTGTAATTTTCAAAACCTTGGGGGTAGGTTTTGTAACTATCCCTAAAAACAAATCAAATCATTTCTATGACAGTAGTAAATAAAGGTGCAAAAAGTAATATGGTACGGATAACCTTCAAAATAAAGAAAGTAAATGACCAAATTAAAAATCTATAACTATGGAATTAACTAGATTTAGCTAAGAGCGGAATGGTTTTTAGCTGACAATAACCTTTTTTGCATTCACCGCTTTAATTTTGCGGGGAGGTAGGATATCCCAGTCTGTATACATGCTTCCCGAATCTCTTTCTCGACCGTCAATCAGGACACTGTATGATGCATCAGGCCGGAGAATGAATGTATAAAAATGTGTTAACTTGTCTGTTTCACATTGCAAATCCTTCTTGATGGGGTAATTTTGACCCTGGTATGAAAGTATGACATGAAGTTTCTTTGTCTGCGTGCCACATATATCAGGTCCAAACATCATACTGACGACAAAGAAAATAATTCAAAGAATTAGTGCTTGAAAAATGGAGTGTATATGGCAAGGGTGTACAAAAGAAACTCAGTAGTTTGGAGCTCAATCAGTCAATCTATAGGATTTGGTCGATTTGGGATTTCTATATTTAAGTAAGAATAACACCAATAAATGAAAATATACGTCGAATTACACTAATATTGCTGTCCTGAGAAAGAACAATGCCAATACAGCAATAGTATATCATTATTCCAGAACCAAGTATTTGACAAGAGAAAATTCATGAGGTCATCAAAACCTACACCATATTGTCTATGTGGAGTACAATAACATTTCCAGTCAAATTAACGACAAATAGTTATTTCCTACACTTCTTAAACATTGACCCCATTTGAGGAACAAGTCAAATTCTCATCTAAATATGAATGCTAAATACATGTTCAAATAAAACCAGTCACTAAATGTTCAAGAAAATTAAATGACAGTGAAAACTTAATATGGAGTCTAGAAGGATTTACTACAGATATTTCAGAACCAAATAAAAAGGAAAGGTAAATTTATAATAATTGATAATAGCTAAAGAGTAGAAAAAAAAAAAAGGTTTTCTATAGCCACAAGCCTGCTGTTAGCTGAAGTTATCATCAGCTGCTGTATTAAAAACACTTTCCATGCATAACAGCATCACAATATCAAGCAATAACATGTTCATAAAATGAATAACAGGAAAATCAAATAACATGATAAAACAAGTAACCTAGAAAACGGATAAACGATATATGCACATGAGATTATCGGGAGGAAATTAGTTATAATGCAACCCAAAACACTTGTGCACCTGTAAGGAGTATCTCCACCAAATTTCTTCTGATTAACATAACCAGAAAGAAGCTTTATGTAACCCCCACCACATTCTATGTCCTGCTCAAGTCTAATGGAATATTGAACAACCAAGGTTCTATTCTTGTTGCTGAATTCGGTATCTTAGCCGATATAGCAAAATGCCTAGCATCAGTGGTTGTCTGAATACCTGAAATGATTTAGAAACATCTCAAACAAGCTACTGAAAGCTCTTCACCTCTTATTTCACGTTATCGAAGTGCCAACTCGATTTGAGAGAAAATTAAAAGGCAACAAGAAATATATTAAACCAAGAAATAAGTTCGTTCGACAAGATTTGAAAACCCCTCACCAAAATTTCTAGTTGGAAAAGGCCCTTTTCGGATAAAATTTTTCGTCGAATTTTCTTTAGAATAAATATTATCACAGCAAGAACATATTACAAGTGGAAAATTTTCAAACCTTTATCATCAGGGTCACCATTCCACTTCCTGCTGTATGCTTAAAAGATCCAGCTTTCCCTTCACTCCTTTTCCAATCAGACTTCACCCACCTACTCTGCCAACCATCTTTCCAACACAGCAAATGGAAACAAAACATAAACAATAGCTTATATCTTATACAAAGTATAAGTAATTTAAAGAGGTAAAAGTTTCTGGACACAATTTTTATCAAGAACTTTCATACTTATATACAAATTAACATGTAAGAGGAAACTCAGCTAATCTGATTCTATTGTTGAAAGCCCATAATCCACTAAATACAAGAAAATGATAAAATCATTAAAACTTACTCAGCTTCAACTATATGGAGTCTAACTCACTAGATCACCAATTTATCCCCACTAGTCCACTCACTACCAAAAAATGTTTACAACCCCATAAATGAACTAAAATCCCCATTTCCAGCTGAAAAAATTCAATATACTTCACCAAAAATTCGTGGGCAAACCCAAAAGAACTTCTTATATTTCACTAAACAATACTACTAGCATATAACTGAATATACACTGGAAAAAAAATTAAAAGAAGAAAAATAGGAACTTACCTTCAAAACGCTCCTCAAAAATGATTTCAGCAAATGAAGAGCAAAAGAGTGAAAATATTAACGCTACTACAAATGCTGCTACTCGCAGTAGTTTGTGCTTAGATTTTGCCATTGCTGAATTTGCTCTGGGATTTCTTTCTGGTTCGGGCTAATTATAGAAGATTGATTTGCCTTTTTGACCCCGTAAGTTGTGGTTTATTACGGTCGTGCCCTGTTTTTTAATTAGTTTTATCGACTTTTAAAGTCTACAGTGGACCCATTTGGCACGTTAGTTCCTCCAATGGGATTCCTTCTAGTACATTCTTTGTTCTTTGCTTATATTTGATTCTCATTTTCATGGATTTTTTTTTTTTTTATAATTTCACTTTCATGGGACATATTTTATATTTAGATAGTGCACTAGAATTTAGATAGGCTTTCAATTGATAATTAAGTGCTAATAAAAAATAATTTTGTAATTTATTGTCATAAAATATGGAGATTAGAGTATGCCTATTCAGATAATTAACTGCTAATAAAAAATAATTTTGTAATTTAGATATTTTGGAAACCAAAACCCCTCAATATATATATATATACACACACATAATGATTTTATTTGAGAAATTGAAAATTATTTCAAATAATTTAAATTTTAAAGTTCGAAATTTATATTTATTATAAATAATTTAAATTATTTCAAATAATTTTTCATATTATCAAACCGTTCAATTGACATTCTAAAAAAAAAACAGTTCAATTGACCATCCGGCCCAGTGGAGGGGTCAAAAATGGGTTTCTTGTAATTCTTGGAAATAATAGGGTTCTTGACTGGACAAGTGTGTGTGGAAGACTTGGGCCTGCGGTTGACTCTCACTACCAGTCTTCTTAGTCAAAGTCTTCTTTATATAGACCAGAATTAAAATAAATTTAACTCTATTTATTCTTTTCCACTATAATTATTCTCTCTAAATTTGAGAACATATTCGTTAAATAAAATCAACTGTACAAATCTTAATTATGTTGAATGAGATTAAATCCCAATTTAAAAATATTTTTACTAATTTTATGTAAAAATTAAAAGAATATTTGAATTTCGTCAGTTCAATTTTTTTTTTAAAAAAATGTTCCATGATACCTTTTGTATGAAAAGAAATAAAGATATTGGTATATTTGAAAATAATGCTATTTTCATTAAAAAGGTAAAAATATTAATGTGTTTAAAATAAAAAATAAATTAGATTTCTTATGAAAAAATATATAACAAACTCATTCATAGATTGTAAAATTGCAAGTTAAATTCATCAATAAGCCATATAAAAGTAAAATAAAACAAATGATACACAAATATAAGAAGCCTGAAACACACCACCAGGCACCACCAATACCAATATGCCATTTTTTCTTGTTTTTAAAGGTATAAAATAAAAGGCTACCGATGGAGTCAGTATGACTGTATGAGAATCTAACCCCAATTCCACGCTGCTCAAACATAAGCAGGTTGTCTTTTTCTGGGTTCGCGAAATGAAAAACACTTGACGCAGATCCATGTAGAATATTTCACATCAAACGGCCAGATCATATCACCCATATCGAAGAATTCATAACAAACGGTTCAAATCATATCAAGTCAGTGGCAAAAAAAAAAAAAAAACCATTGTCGAAGTAGAATGATCCTTACCTGCCGGAATGCTAAGAATCATTGCCAGATTTATTTCAATGTGTTGAGTTGCTAATATTACGTTCAACAAAACAGTAAATGCTAAAATGCTGACACTGTTTTGCTCCTACAGAAACTAGAATAAGAAAGCAAGGCACATCCGGTCTTAAGTCTTTAATGAATGCGTTTAAACTTCATTTGTAGTCTCCATCATCGGTAATTATGCAGAACAGCAATGTAGCTCAGCAAAAAGCAAAATACACAAAGCCTAGAAACCCGATAGAACGTTTAACAAGCAAGATTTGATCTTTCAGCTTGAAAATGGTTTATTTTTTCAAAATGGAGATATTCAGACATAAAAACTAGTCATGCATAGGTAGCTGGAATGAAGGGAAGAAAATCGAAAGACATGCATCCAGTTCCACTATTTTGCCTGGGGGTGAGATGCAATGAAGTCAACGGCAAGATTGATTGAGCTGATTTTGTCTGCTTCATTGTCAGGAATCTCAAAGCCAAATTCTTCTTCAAGGGCCATCACGATTTCCACAGTGTCCAAACTATCTAATTTAAGATCATTCTGGAAATGAGCATTTGGGGTAACCTAAAACATCCAAAATATTAGACAAAGTTAGTAGTCCAATCCCTGAGAGTATAATATTGTAACCATGTTTCGAAAAGATTGAGAAAAATATTTTAAGTATCAGAAGCTCTACATTTATAACATGTAAAGTGCAAAGAACAGCATAAGAGGGGGGAAAGAAAAACAGAAACCATAGTGCTCCAGAATTCCATCGACAAGAAAATTAAGGAAATAGCTAGGTTAATACAGTAATACCAGACTAGTACACGTTGTCTGAGGGGGAAGCCAAGTTATGTGAACTATGAAATATTCCTTGAATATAAATTGCTGTCCATAATATTTAACTGAATTGAATGTCCTCTATTCTTCATTTCAAATCTGTCTTCACTATTTTACTTAGGGATACTAATGTAATCTCTATATCATCTATAGGTTAGATTCCGTTAGAACTTATTAGTTCCTCTAAAGTCAAGCCTTTTTGGCTTAATTCTATTGAGCTGCTAGGTCTATGGGTTATTCTGATGGATGGTTTGACAAAGCCAAAGTTGGGTGGTACTTGGTGAAAATAAGTGCATAGACAGCTCCAATAAGAACATCTCCATATTGTAAAATCATATTTATTACATAATGATCTTATATATTAGCCTACTCAAAAATTACCGCAATAGCAAAATGCCCTTCTAACCACATGCATTCTAATGGAGTAGAGATCACTTCCAATCCTAATAATGCCAACAGGAAGTATTGAGAACGCAATTTTGTGGTATCCATATAAGTGCTCCAAAATCTCAGGCCAAAGCAGACAATAAGCCAGTGACAAGGTACCCTGACCCACATGTCTCTGTAAAAGTTGCAGCAAGTGCATGCTATTATTTCTCAGACAACCTAATTTCATAATAACACGTCTCTTAAAGGTAAAGCTATCTCGCAGAGTAAGCATTTCTATATGTACGCCAGCACAAATTTAAGCTATATGCAACTTAATAAGGACAAGAAAAAGGAAACAGAGAAGCCAAGTGAGAACTCACATAACGTTCCCAATGTGGCATAATCAATAAAGATAGCAGATGTTATAGATTATGCAAAACCAAACTATTTCCACAAGGGGAAGTGGGGAACAGATCAGTTCAGGGTCCACTTCATCTTAAATCCAAAATTATGAAGATTTTGTTATGCCAAGAAACCTGATGTAAGCTGAAGACATACACCACTATGTTAAATAGAATCTTGGAAAGGGAACAGGAACCAACTTGTATTGAAACAAAATTCATTCTCTCTTAGTAATTCAAAGAATGTTGAAAATCATCAAGTAAAAAAAAAAAAAAGTCCTCTTAAAATACTATGATCTCCTCCAACTGTAAAACATGAATCATGCGTTGATAAATTCATTCGTAATCATCCATTTGAAGGAGACCGTGGGCAAAGGGAGGAGATACCATTTATCCTGAATACAACCAAACAGTCTATAACCATCAACAATTCTGTCTGGATTCCAAAGTTTCATAACACGGAACTGAAGACAATAAAACCCCATGTGCATCTAATTTTTAAGACCACATCCACACCTTTTGAATACAATAAACACTTTATTAGTAAGACTCCTACTGAATCGAAATACGAGTAGAAGGTACCAAACAAACCTCATCCTTTTAGTAATCTAACTTATAATACAAAGACAACAAGAACTGATGAGTGTGCAATCGTTGCACGAAAGCCACGATCTCATGGGGCCACACAACTAGGACCTCACTTTAGTCATTGGAGCTGTCCTGCAGCAGAGCTCGAAGGAGGAGCCAAAGACTAGCCATCAATTACAAACCACTAAATAAATTAGGCATCTGATCCTAATGAAAAGGTTACACTAATTTATTTTATGAAGCTAAAATTTTTCAATATTTGGTGCGAACTCTGGTTTACGGCAAATACAAATTACTGAAGAAGATAAGTAAAAAAACAGCTTTTACAGCACCAGCTGGGCATTACGAGTGGAATGTTGCCTTTAGGGCTACAGAATGCTTCATCTATATGTTCACGTAATATTTTCTAATTCAACTGGAAAACATTTCAAACACTTGCAAATATTTTGAGTTACCACTGAAAGACAGAATTAGCTGTTAGCACTTAGCAGGATACCAGAAAATTCAACTCGATGTTGAATAACAAACAAATTTGTTAGCTTCTTGATAAATCCGTTTAACGTAGTTAGCATTTCTTGCTCCTTATACAGTGCTTAGCGTAGCATAACCAATTCCATTGCACCTATGATTTCCCAAGTGATGGTGCAGCATGTCGACCCACACAAACCCTAGTGAACAACAAAAACCATAATTTCCCGTAGTTCCCCATTTTATATAAGCCTCCAAAATCACTTCAATGATCAAATAAAACATTGAAAATGCCAGAAACCACAGCATATCCCCAAGGAATCCAAACATTCTCCAAGTACTAAAGTCAATCCAAAAGCGTAAAAGAATAACAATATTTAATTGAGAGAGTAACCAAAAAGTGATATGATTACCTTCGAGGAATCAACTTTCTGAAAGTTCTTGACTACGCAAAGGACGCGATCAGTGACCTCGGACTTGTCGAGGAACGAACCCTTCGCTTCGTCTGAGAAATGGCGTCTGAACAGCTGCGACAGGCCGCCGACGCCAGCTCTAGGGTTTTGAATTGGCAGCACATGGTTCACGTTCACTCTGAGGTACTTTAGCAGTGCATTTCTCGCGGCCATTTCACTTGACTATGGATCGCGCTGAAGAGAAACAGTTTTTCAGATGAGAACAGTTTTGCCGAGTAAAATTTGGGCGAACAATTTTTTTTAAGAATTCCCGGATGAGAAAATGTACGACTCCTAATGCAGATGGTACAACATTGAGGAAGCAAAGTGTTCGAAGTTGGGGAGTAGGGCTCCGGATTAAATGTACAACTTGTGATGAAGATAGTACAGTATCCAAAAGCTCAAACTTCTTCTGGGAAATGAAAATTGGGTTGGAGCTAAAGTAGGGGCCCTAGGGGAGGCCTTTGGGCTTTGGGTTGGATAATTCGGGTATTGATCCAAATGGATTTTAGGTAAATTTTTGTTTTAGGGATTCTATTGTCGAGTAGGAATACCCTAACCCGATTTTAGAAACACCGATATTTACTTGAAAAATGTCTCTTTAATCTTTATCGTCACAATTAATTATTTTAGCATATGTGTAAGTAAATTTTAAGCTCTTTCTTAATTTATATTTATTATTATATAAATCCTGGAAGAATCTCCTCAAACACTGATCAATCTCGAGCTATTAGATAGTTTGGTCAACAATCACAATTGTAAAGCTCGGTCAATTGGCTATTGGCATGATTGGACCATTCTTTAAATGCTAGCATATAACAAATCTAGAAATATATATTGATTCCATTACTCTTGAGCTCCAAAGGTTTCTGCCAGGTTGAGGCAGTTACATAATATGGTCATTAATTCAGAGTTAGCAATAATGTACCAGGCCTATTGAATCAGGCAACAAGGCCTACTAAACATTAAAATATTGATTTGGGCCTCTTCAATATTTTAATTTATTAGATCAGCTTAGCCCATTAACCCCTAACTTGGTATAATTGTGTGTTTTCTATGCTAATTATGATCGTATCCAAGTCTTCACTATGCTTGTGCAAGGAAGAGTTTGCGCAAAATACCTGGGATCATCCTATGGACTTGAACAATTGACATGCTTTCTACCAAATTCTCAAGGGATACCTCGAATTGGTGAATGGAACCACTTACATTGCTAGTGAGAGTGTTACCCAAATTCAAGCAATGAGAAGTCATGTAAAAGAAAGTGTTGGTAAACGTTAAAAGGGAGAGAAAGCCCAAATCATCAAATCCAATTGCAAAAGAATGGGCCAGGCCCTATCTCATATAGGAAATCCTATGAATTATTTGTTCACTATTCATACCTTGGCCGGATCTTTCCAGAGATGGACAAATGGACAATATTATTCTTGTTCCATAAGATGGTCAGTCAAGTTATTGGGAAGAACACCTCTCCTATTAAATGGTCCAAAGTCTATCTTCCCTCTGAGAAGAAGGCTTGGGTTTAAGAGATGTGCATTCTTGGAACAAAGTCCTTCTTGCAAAAATTCTTTGGAATATTCATTCAAAAGCTGACTCCCTTTGGGTCGATGGGTCCACTCATTCTACTTAAAAATCGATCTATTTGGACTTGGGACCCAACAAAATCGATTCTATTTTTTGAAAAGGATTTGTGATATCAGAAACAAAATTTTAGCTAAGTTTGGCTCTCCTGACTCTGCTATCTCTCATCTTTCTCTTTTTTCAAATCCTAAAGGTCTTTGTTCCTCCAAAATGTATGACATTTTTAGAGTATCGGGTTCTAAAGCCTTTTGGCATTCTACGGTTTGGAAAAACTTTATACCTCCCAAATACTCCTTTTGTGTGTGGCTTGCCATTAATGATAGATTGGCTACTATTAATAACTTAAAATACTTGGATGTTGATCCTATTTGCAAATTGTGTGGCAATTACCTTGAAAATGCACCTCATTTGTTTTTTGATTGTATTGTCACCAAGTTACTTTGGGATCGTGCTAAAAAATGGTTGAGATACAACCATTCCATGGGTACAATTGTTGGGGCCCTTAAATGGACCAAAAAGAAATTGTTGCCCCGCTCTTAAAAAAGCTCGTGTTGTAGCTGTTTGCTGCACTATCTACCAAATATGGAAGGCCCGTAATTGTCAGGTATTCGAGGGCCTAAATTTTTCTGAGGATGCCATGTTTCTTAAAATTCAGAAAGATGTATATAAGGTTGTTTATCGCCATTTTCCAATTGAACTGGTCGATTTTTAGTCCTCTTTTGTTTAGACTGTCTTCTTTTGACCCGTGTGTGGGTCTTCTCTTACTTTTTGGGATTGTAATTTGTAATAAACCATCATTAGTGGAATCCCCCCTGAATTCCCCGCCTCATGACCTCCCTTTCTTGTGCTTTAGATGGTGGGTGATTGTTTTTCTCTACTTGATCTTTGCATGGCTCCTCCTGTTGATTTGCTTATCCAGGTCTGATTTTTACATGTGGATAGCTTTGTGTGGTCCCAGGTTTATCCCATATGATGAAAAAAAATAAAAATAATTTTTTCGTGTGGGCTGATTTTCCAAAAATATTACAAGTGTGTTCTAAAAGGATTTAAAATTCAGTTGTTCTTTGTAACGGCTGCATTTTAGTCCTTTTGGAACCCTTTGATTGATAAAGGTTTAACCCTTATTGGATGGCTTCTTTTTACCTTAGTGGTTGTGTGGCCTTCTGGCTACCCCATGTTGGTCTGTTTTACTTTTGAACTCAGTTGGTGTAGTGTGGATCCACGCACAGTTCTTGCGGTTCAGTCTTTGCAATGGCTATTCTTATGCCCATTCTTTGTTCATTTTCCTTCTCTTCGAGCTTCCATGTTCAAATCTGAAGCAACATGGGGTTCATTCCTTTTTACGATATCACTTTCTTTTTTGAAAATTCTGATGGGATTATGATTTTCCTTGCCACACGGGCTGTCCACCTTACTGCGGCTTTTGTGCATTAGTGTTATAGGGTATGCCCTATCTCCATTGTGTAATTTTCTTGTAATATCTCTCGCCACCCATTTTTGAATTACAAGTGGGAGTGTTAGTTTGTGACCGCCTACTCCCACTTGCTATCTCGATTAATTGGTTGAAGATTTTTTCCTTTGTCTTTTAGTAAACCTCTGTTGAGGTTTTTTTAGGACTTCTTTCTCAATGTTTGACCAATCGGCTGATAGTTATCTCGCTTTGTGTTACACATGTTAATGGGCCTGTCCATTCAACATTTGATCCAAACTGGGGTATGCCCCTTTTATTTTGTAATTTTTTTTTTACTTTTTTTAATGAAATTTTCACATTTTCATAAAAAAAAAAGTTCTTGGGAATATGCTGTTAGGATGCTTTTTCTTTTTAAACAAGTATTTTACTAGACTTTCTCACGGGCAAGTTTGAAATTGATGGGCTTTGACCAACTTTAGGGATAAGAATTGTAAAATAATAAACGTGAAGTAAATTTGCCACTTAATTAATAATTTTTTAAAGAGTTACGAATTTATACTCCAAATGTTTTTAGTTAAATTGGTGAATCATCTATTTCACTTTTAAATAAATACTAAATGTACAAAATATTTTAAAATTATTTACTTGTGAATTATATATTGTATGAATCTGTTGAATAAAATACATATGAGACATAAATCAGAAAAAGAATACGCCGGAATTTACTTGTGCACTTAATTTCTTGTGTGTTCACATACACAAAAGAGTATATTTATTTAGTGATTGAGGGTTATTGAAAAAGTTTTTGGGTTAATTGAGGAAGGTTGGTTTTGGGAATTAGAGCCAACCAAAGATACCCCAAGTTAGTGTAAATAAAAGACAACCTTAAACCGGAATTGAGTCATTCACAAATCCCTTTTACTCGTGGGATTGAGGACGATTAGGCATCAGGGCTGAAGCCCTATTCTCTGTACCAGCCGCCCCCTTTCTCTAAGAAAAAAAAAAAATTCTAGCTCTCCCTCCTCTCCCTCCCTCCTTCCTTCACCATCTCTTCTTCTCTCTTTACCATGGCTATCTTCCGGCTTATGTGCTCATATTAGGATGGATTCTTGATGTGGTTTCTTAGAAGGCTTGATGTCGGTCAAGTGTGAAGATCTCGATCCTCTTTTTGGGTATGGTATCCGTTGTTGTGCCGCTCATGGAGGTGGTGATGGCCGTGGAAGTGGGCGTTGGAGAGGGAGAGCGTGTTTTCTTTTGTTTTTTTTTTCCTTTTTCTTTTTTTCCCTTTTTTTCGTGTTTTGTTTTTTGTATTTTTTGTTTTTACTTTTGTAGATCCGTAGTGTTTTGGGCTTTCCTCGGAGGTGGGCGGTGTGAACGCCTGCAAAGAACATCGGCGACGGTGGTTGGCCAGGAGCGGGGGTGAAGGTTGGTCGGAGAAGGAGTCTTTTTGTGTTTTGTTTGTTTCGAGGTTTTTTGTTTTATATTTTTATTTTTTTCGTATTGTTAGCTTTGTTTTTGGTAGCTTATCTTTCACTAGTTGGGATCATTAGTTGTTTTTTTTAGTTCTTTTTGTTATTTATTTTATCTTAGGATGAGGCGAAGTTCGTAGGTGGATTAGTTTATCTAGTTTGCGGTGCGTGATGGTTGTTCGTGTAGGTGTTTATGTTATCTCTATCGGTTTGGTTAGTCTCCGCTTTTTAGTAGGAGTGGTTTAGTCTCCTCAGGTGGGAGTGTTTGAGTTTGTTTGAGTGCTTTTGCATTCCTCCTTGACGATTGTTAATGCAAGGAGGCTCTATTGGCAGTTGACTACAGTTGTAATATTTAGTTTGAGTAATCAATAAAATTTATATCGTTTCGAAAAAAAAAAAGACAACCTTAAACCAATGAATAATATGATGAGCGGGATAATTGCAATTTCATAATATTTGAGGATGGAATAGTTAATTAAACAAAAATTAGACACTCAATTGAATACGAGAGCTTTTGTATTCGATACTCCCTATCCACGTGGCGGTCTATGGAGGTGGAGTGGCACATTCCATTCATTGTGTCCTTTTCATTACGTAGATCGGTAGATGACCTCATTCTTCACGTAATTTGTAAATTTGGCCCAACACAATTTGCGTCACATCAATCTTTTCACGTAGAAAGGGGAAGCATTCTATTTTGTGGATGATATGCCAAAGATTTTACCATTTTTGCCCTAAAGAGATGATCCGTGCACACTTTGCGCAGGTGGGGATCGATCGATCGATCAATCCGAACCAAACCGAACCTATTCGTTAATTCATTGACAACAATGCTTTTTAGACGACGCCACATATTTGAACGTATATACATAATCATCACAATAAAAATCGAACACATTTATTAAGAAGGTTAAGTTTATATTGTGCACATTAATTAGTCAACTATTTTTACTTTATTATATCATGACCTAAACTAATTTAAACATCGGATGATTTTAGTTATGGAGCCATTCGACTAGCCTAACATATGTTCTATTTTCGTTATCCACTCAGTACCCCAAGTGACCCGAACTCGAGCAAGTGAGATAATTTAGGTACAATATTTTACTTAGTTAAATCATTATAATTTGATGTCATATAACAAAAAATTCACAATGTGGTATAAATTACTTTTATTATTTGATGTCATAAACTATAAGTAATTTAGATTTTTCTGACATGTTTTACAACAAAATCTTTTTCCTTTTGAGATACGCGATGATGCCCGTGAGTTGAAAAAGTAGGTAGGAAAAGTGATTTTCTTGTTATTGTGATGGTCAAGAAAACGTTATGTGAGTGAAATAAATTGCAATAATGAAGTCAATACACATACTTTTAATTAATTTTAAAACTTTTCGTTTATTTATTTTGATAAATAAATAATATTTTCACATATTTTAATTAAGCTATATGGACGACGTTTATACTTCTATAATATAGATATACCAAATATACCCCTATCTAAAATTAATGACTAACCTAACTTTTCAATTTCTTCATTAAATGAAAATCCAGTATTTTAATTATATTAAATCTCATGCTTGCAACTCTTCTCAAAAAAAATCTCATGCTTGCAACCAAGAAGTTTGAAAAAAATGGAGGAGACAATTGAATAAAATAAAATTATGATATATTGGTAGCCAAAAGAACCTACATGAATGCCACCTTTGCAGTTTCTAGCATACTCCATCCAATTTCCTTCCATTAAATAAGACCCCAAAAACAATACGCACAACACCTCCAAACCCGAATACCCAGCCGGGTCATTTTCACGGACCCATTCGGACAATGCTCCGAGACTACTGCTGCTGTTGCTATGGAGTTGGGAGCTCCGACTCAGCGGACGTTGCCGACCGCGACCCGGTTGTGTTGGTGTCGGGTATCGGCGGTTCAATCCTCAATTCGAAACGGAAGAAATTCGGGTTTGAGACACGGGTATGGGTCCGGATATTGTTAGCTGATTTGGAGTTCAAGAAGAAGCTCTGGTCTATTTACAATCCTGAAACAGGTTATTGTCTTGTTTTATGATTTTTTTTTATTGTTTCTGTTTGTTTGTAGAAGAGTCTTCAACTTTTTCTTTTTGGCTGTTTTGTAATTTCTGTAATTTTGCAGGGTACACAGAGCCATTGGATGATAGTACTGAGATAATAGTGCCTCAAGATGATTATGGGCTTTATGCCATTGATATTTTGGACCCTTCAATAGTAAGCGTTTTGGTCATGTTGCTTTTCGTAACTGTGACTGATTCATTTGTGTGCCGCATGTGCTTTTATAATTCGTAGTTTTGGACATCATTCCAGTGCACATACCTAAGGTTAATTCTTATCATAGATTGTTGGGGTGAATTCTTTAACTATAAAGCTATCTCATGGCGCCGTTTAGATTGCTGCTTATTGCAAGGAAAAAGAAAAGAACAATTTTCATGGTTTTTGAGTGGTAGAGAAGATGCATTTTTCCGCTTCTTTTGAGATTATGCAGAATATATTACTATGGCCTAAATGTCAACGATTAAACATTGTTTCCACATTACCAAAACCAAGAGGACTGCTACTTATTTCAATTTTGGCCTTCACTTACCCGTGCTAGAGGCTTTTCATAATTACCTGGATTTCATATTTAATTTGGTTGTTTATGTTGTATTTGATGTGAAAATCTACAATTTCTACTTGTTTTTTTGTGCATAGCACACTTTTTTGCTAAGAATAATATTATGTAGACATGAGATTAAAGTAGCTCTGCTCTGACAATCATAATCTTCCTTGACTTTGTTGTATAAGCTGTATAATACAGTGCCAAGGGATTTTACTTGTGACTGTTTCCTAGAAGTCTTTCAAAGAAATTCTACCTGGTTCTATCTGAAGCTATCCTTATTTGCTTTCAGAGTTATGTTCCTTAGTTGGCACCTGACTGGATGTTTTATGCTTAACCATATCTACGAATGCATTTCTATTTAGTTACTTAGCTATTCCCATTTTCTCTGCATTTTGATGGTGTTTTAGTCTCTTTCCAAGTGTTTCACGGAACTATGCCTTATATTATCTTTTCTTGGCATTCCAGGTTGTAAAGTGTCTACATTTGACTGATGTATACCATTTTCATGATATGATTGACATGCTTGTTGGATGTGGGTATAAGAAAGGAACAACATTGTTTGGATATGGTTACGATTTTCGGCAAAGCAATAGGTAGTCACTTTGTGTGGTTAATTATATATATAAATGTATATGTTATCTGAGCTTGCTACCTTTTCTGTTATCAAATCTTTTAGGAGGATTACTACTTATTTGTTGTATGGCTGCAGAATTGGTCGTTTAATGGATGGCCTAAAAGAGAAACTGGAGGCTGCATATAAAGCTTCAGGTGGAAGGAAAGTCAACATAATTTCACACTCGATGGGTGGATTGCTGGTGTCATGCTTTATATCTCTTCATGATGATGTATGTTTAATTCAATTTCTCTTGAGTCTTTCATCAGTTAAAACAAAACAAAAACGCTGCTCACGCATATAAGAATCATCATGAGTGCCTACCAGAGAAGTGCAGTAGTTCATAGTTAGGAATATTATCTGTTATTCTTTCACCTTGACTGATCTTATAGATTCTTTTGTATGATATTATTGTCCGATATGTTTGATTGTACTTATCAAGGGAAAAATCAACTGGAAAAACTTGATAAAAGGAGGACACTGAATTTTACTCACTTTTCTGGTCTCAATGTGCTTTTTTGAGTTTGTGTAGATTTAAACATCCTCTTCTTGATATTGACACTTTGTTTCTAAAAATTATTTTTAAAATACATGGTGTGACGCAAAAATCTTACCCACTTTTGAGCATATAAATGAAAAGTTACTTGTTTAGTTACTTTCTCAATTTTCACCTAAAGCAAATGGGGATTCTGTAAACTGTAGTGAATTCATGCATCCATGCATAGTACCCGCTAATTTTGGTTTATAATTTTGTCCTGTTGCAAATGGAAGCTTAATCAGAGAATTAAATTTCATACTGCAGATCTTCTCCAGATATGTAAATAAGTGGATTACCATAGCCACTCCCTTTCAAGGTAATCTTTGCGCTTTGCTTCGTATCTATTTGCACTCGCTTATTTGAAGAACTATACTTGTTTAAATATGCTGTTTTTCTAGAATGGACACTGCAAAGCCACCAAACAGGAGTCTCTGCTTTCTCATCATCACCAACATAATTTTTGCATATACATGCACATATGACTAATTGTACTGAAATCATACATTTTCTTCAAGAATCTCGTACGTGATATGTTAGAGTTATTGCACAAGGATGAAAGATTGTGTCATCTGACTCTCATAATTCGATGCTGATTAATTAAATTTGCTTTCCTTGCTCATGGTCCACGCTACTTGGGATTCTTGACCCTCAAGGAGTTCTCTGATCATGCCAGTAGACGATCTAAGTTTTTTGCTTATTGAAGCATTTTGTAACAGAGCGAACATTTCTCACCTCACAATACACATGAATTAACAATTACATGCAGTGTTATGCAATATCATACTTTCCTACAAATATTTGAGCTCGTCTGCAGCTGGCAAATTCAATTTGTGTAGCACAACTTAGCTGTTGAAAAATGTTGTCATTTGTGCTTGTTGATCTCTATGTTATCTCAAAGACGATTGAGATGGCTCTCATGCCAAGTATGTGGCCTGCATGCTATCGTCTCTTGTCTGTGAGTAGTATTCTTGCATGGGCTTGCTGTTGTAAGCTGCCAAGAAATGGTTGGCCATTTCCATGGCTTCATGCCGTTGTAGCACTGGTAAAAAAAAATAAAAAAAAATCCATGGCTTCATGATTGATTGTATTTGAGAAATCATGCTGCTAAGTCTCTGGCAGCATGCATGAAGCTCTGTTTCCGAGCCATGCCGTTTAACTGTAGTGCAGAGGTTTATGTGACCTACAAATATGTGTAATCTCAGAGTGTAAATCTTATACATGGTGAGAGCACTTCACAGAAGAAGACTTGAAGTGCACGAGAAGTTGTTCTGTGGTATGGTGAGGTGCGAGGATCGGGACATTGAGTGGGAACATTAAAGTCATACCACCCTAAGAATTTCGTAGATGCTTACAATAAACCTTGAAGGATGTCGGAGACATGATTGGTGATTGACTATTAATATGGTGAGGTGAAAACATGTTCTGGGCTGGAGTTTTAGTTGATCAATATTGTAGTTTTATTCTATTTTTAATTCTGTTTCGTGCCAAAAGAAGTGGAAATTTCTTAATCGCCATTCAGATTGGTTGACCATAGAAATCTTGACATCAATCATCCTTGTTTTGACGATGGAGCTCAACATATCTCTGTTTTCATGGTGGTTAACTAGATGTGTTTTCATTTACTTTATCTTCTGGTGCGGAAATAGGAAGTTAGATTTCCTGTTTGCTTTTGCTGGGTCAAACGGTGTTTTTACATACAGTTACTACTTTGCTTGGCACAGGTGCTCCAGGATGCATCAATGACTCTATACTTACTGGGATGCAGTTTGTTGAAGGTTTTGAAAGCTTCTTTTTTGTATCAAGATGGTCAATGCATCAACTGGTAATCATCATCCTATTTCAAGAATTTTTATGATAATAAAATTGTCTGTTTATTCTTTCATAATGGTCTTCAGAAGTATCCATTCTGGTGTTTGAGATTTTCTGTTCTGCAATTTTTCTGTACTAATTTCAGTGAATGGTAGTAAATTTCTAAGTTCATACAAAGATAAAGAATTAGGGCCATTCAATTTGACCTTATCCTTATGTGCACAGCTGGTAGAGTGTCCATCTGTTTATGAGATGTTGCCAAACCCTGATTTTGATTGGAAGAAGCAACCTGAGATTAAAGTATGGAGAAAGCATTCTAATGATGGAGAAACTTCAGTTGGATTGGAATCCTATGGTCGTAATGATTGCGTGACTCTTTTTGAGGAAGCATTAAAAAACAATGAGGTACTTGTTTTTGTTCTTATTTTTAAGTTCTAACTAGTGCATATAACATAGCATGAATTTGAATTAGGAATCAAGTACATTTGCGTCTATTAGTTTAGTGTTCAAATTGGACTTTATCATCTTGTGTTTTGGTTAATACCTGGCTTGAATTTGAACTAGGAATTGTTTCTTTTATTTTATTTTTCTTTATCCTCTCCGATAATATTTCTTTAATTCTATTCCTTTTCCCTCTTAAATTAATTTATCACTTCGATCATTTTACCTAAATTTGTTGAGTGGTTTTCACAATTATTTATTTTAGTCATTACCTTGCTCTGTGTGGTTTTCACAATTATTTATTTTAGTCATTAACTTGCTTTGTGCTCGACATTGGTTGCAATGTTTCATGTTTATCATAACCTTTCAACTTATTTATTGTCATTTTCTTCTTTTCATATTGTAGCTAAATTATGATGGAAAAACAGTGGCTCTCCCTTTCAACCATGCGATTCTTAAATGGGCTGCTGGTACTCGGGAACTTCGCAATAAAACTCAACTTCCCAAGGGGGTTTCTTTCTACAACATTTATGGAACATCTTTCGACACGCCTTTTGATGTTTGGTAGGTACCTCTTTATTACATCTCACATAAATCTCTCTCTACATGCTTAAGGTTTTAATTTCAAGCTGCTCTTTAGGAAAGGTAGAATGTTCAAACAAACATGAAGCGGGAAAAACCAAGTAGGCATAGATTCAGGAAATATTTGATCAGAGAACACAATGATGTTCAATTCCAATCAATGGAATATTTTAGCAGACTCGTGAACAAAAATAAGAAATATAGTGAAAAAAGCGACTACGGCTTCGTCTGGGTTGATGGATTTGAAGCTAAGGATTCATATCCATAATAACAAATCCACTGAAGCATGTTTGGATAAGGACATTTTATATGCAATGGATTTCAAATCATTAAGCTCCCATTTTAAGCTAAGCTATTTTTCGAGTAAGTGTGGTGGATTTCAAATCCTATGTGGAGTCATTTGAAATATATCTCCCAAATCTTCTCCTCAAATCCAAATCCTTCAATCCAAATGCAACCTAAGATATCAGCGATTGACTACCTCAACTATGATAATCATGAACCATTCAAATTACAGATATTAGAGCTATAACAAATACAGCCTTTTCAGACATTTGAGATACAATAAATACAGCTGGAATAATGTCTACTGTAATGTCCTGCTACATTCAGTTAATGATCTGAAAATCGGGTCAGACATGCTGTCCGGTCGGTTAACCCACAGATCATCAGACTGCAATATGAAGCGCGTTCTTGAATCTCAGTATTTGAAAAATATCCACATAGGACCTGTACATATATTTACGATTTCTCTCTCCCTTTCGCAGCTATGGTTCAGAATCTTCTCCGATTGACGAGCTATCTGAGATATGTCACACAATGGTAAGCAACTTGTGTACATCTCATTGTCAGCTAACTCAAATGGAGCTCCTAATGGGTGTTTTTCCTGAGGTTTTTCCTTTTTACTGTTCTGATCAATGTTTGCATAGACGTCCTTTTTCTGTTCTCCAAACTAGTAATTCACATTAGTTAACTAGAGTTCTTTTATATACTCAATTTGACGGTGACATATTTTACCCATTGCAGTCCTTAACCCTCTGTATGTTTTGTTAAACTGTTTCAGCCAGAATACTCCTATGTAGATGGTGATGGAACTGTCCCTTCCGAATCAGCGAAGGTACAATGTCTTGTTCCCTATTTTTGCATGGGCTAATTACAAGAAAAATTACTCATGAGTCGATTCAGTCTAATTACAGAAAAACCCAAACTTTCTTTTAAATGACATTACATATACCACCTTGACATTTATTTCTACATTTGTTTCTATTTTACAAATTGAAGCCTCAAACAGGGGCGTAGCTAAGGGGGGCCTCCCAGGCCTCCACAAGACCCCAATTTTTTTTTTTTTTTGTCTCGTTTTCTCTATGGAAAAAAAAAAAAAAAATTATATGTGTTTTTAAGGGAAAAAAATAGTTGAGCTACGGGGAAAAAAATTTGAGCTAGGGTACTCACGCGGGATGCCTGCGCCCCTGCCCTCAAAGGAGGGGTATTGGGGTGTTTGTAATATCTTAAGGTGTAATTTGGAAAGATTACTGGAGTTTTTAGAATTAAGCTGAACCTTCCGAGTATATTTTGTGATTTTCCCTTTTAACAATTGTGACAATGCAGTTTCTGGATTACTATGAAAACATCATCACTCAGTTTCTACGTCAATGCATAAACAAGATGTATTACATAAATGCCTAATTTTCTGTCAACACTAAAAATTATCTCGGTTCACACAATATCAACAGACTTGGGGAGTGTTTGGCTGAGCATATGAGCTCTTCAAAATGTTTGATAGTTTTTGTTTCAAAAAAAAAAAAGGATCTTATAAGCTCCAAAAATAAGATGTTTGGAGGCTGGAGCTTACAAGCTATTTCTAAAATTTCTAAAGAAAATTGGAGAATTCCACCTTATTTTAAAAATAATAATTTATTTTAACAGCCTCTTTTAACTTTGACTATTTTAATTACAAAATTGTTATTACTAACTTCTTGTAAGCTCTTTCTTTTTATTTTATCCATACACTTCTACAACTTACTCTCAAAATAATATTGAGCATCTTATAAGCTCAGTAGGAGCTTATAACATCTTTCAAGTAAGCTCAGCCAAACACCAACTTAATCTCATCATGCTTATCATGGGCCATCATTATACACCAATGCAGGCAGATAGCTTTGATGCAGTTGAACGAGTGGGAGTAAGTGCAGGTCACCGGGGACTATTAACCGATAAGAATGTGTTTCAGCTAATACAAAACTGGTTAGGCGTTTCTCCGAAGACAAAGGTGAAGCATTCCAAGACTTCGAAAGTGATGGATGCAAATATTAACCGTTCGAATGGACCTTGGAAGTAAGAACACACTATCTAATTCTTCTTCCTGGAATGGAATCACTCTTGTAAATTCGATCTGTCTTTGTTCAACCCTCATCCCCAACATGTATATATTATGAAAATGATTTGCAACCCCACTTATATAGCACCTGTAAAATTTCCAGTATATATATACAAACACACATATATAGCACCTGTAAAATTTCCTTTTCTAATAATATAGGGATAATTACAAAAACTACCCCTGAGGTTTAGCGTAATTACAAAGAGATCCAGTTATCTTTCAAAATTATAAATGCTCTCCACATTTATTTCTATTTTACAAATTGCATTCTCATGAGGGGTATTTGTTAGTAAATACAAACCTCAACGGCGTGTTCCTTAATTAAAAGGTATTTGTAAATTTGAAAGATAACTGGAGTTTTTTGTAATTGGGCTAAATCTGATGACAGTTTTTGTTACTATCCCTCTAATATATTCAGCGTATTATGATTTATGATGTCTTACAGGGTAGCTCAATTCGCCAGCCGGCTAAATGCCACATGTTATTATTGACATTCAGAATATTATGTTTTATTGTATTTTCCCTTTTTCTAAAAAGGGATGTTCGCAAAGTGTGTATAAATTAAATTTTTAAATAAAAATATTAGGTGAAAATATGATGTCAATATGTGAAACACCGCAAGAAATAAAAGAAAATTTGGAGAAAACGAAAATAAATTTATCCCAAGGGGTTTTGCATAAAAACAGATGTCAAGCAAGGATTGAACTTATCCCAAGGGATTTTGCATAAAAACAGATATTTTACAGACAATATAATACAAATATATTTGTATATACACACACGACTTTTAGTTTTAGAGTTTCATGACTAACACTTGTTTCGGCATGCACGTTTTCATGTGATGATTTTGCAAGTTCAAGAATACTAGTTTGTTTCCTTCTCTCCTGCTATTTTAGTATCTTCGCTGTCACACCTTTTGTCTTTCTTTTCCTTAATTTTGTGAAATGTTGGTAATTAATTTAACACTGTCAAAAGTTTTCATCCAAAATTCATGTTAAGGAAAATGTCATTTCTAGATCAAATGGGACTCCAATCGAAAAGTGATATATGCTTTAAAATTTTCTTTTCTGAAAATTTTCAAAATAAAATTGTAGCTAATAAAACTTACAAGAACTTGTTATATATTTTGGTCATGCAAAATCTATTAACAAAAGTAAATCCTCGTGCTAGCTACTAGCCATGCACGAGCAGCAAGTCACCCACACAGACAAACATTTGTGTGTGTGTATAAAGCAAAGAAAGCTTTGGGGTGATGACATTTTCAAGGGTGGTCCAAGTCAAAAAAACAAAGGTTGGAATCCCAACAAGCTGTTTTCCAGGTCTGATTTTTGATCACCAAATCAATTTACACACACACACACATATATATATATGCATCAAAACCAAAGAAAGTAAAGATATGAAAAAATGAGCATTCCAATGGCTTTGATGGCTTATGAAAAAACTTATATAATTACTTTTAAGACACTACTATATATCTATATATATGGAGACAGTCACAAGCACGCATGGGAACAAACAAATTAACAAGCTTACTTTTATTTGTATATTTTTAACTTGTTACCATTCAAATACACACGTGCACACACACACCCACAGAGCTAGAGTATTTTCCCATGCAAATCCCCAATTTTGGAGATTGCTTATAATTAAATTGAGGGCACATTTCCATTTAGATTTTCCATTTATGGAAATATTTCATTTTTTTGATGATGAAATGAAGAACATATATATATATATATAGACTTAAATATCTATTAATCAATGTCACAAATTTTAAGGGATGTATATATAACTTTGCAATTCTAGTAAGTGAACTATTTAACATGAATAAAATTTGTCCAATTAGCTAGAAATTAATATATATAAACCTCGATCGCATGCACATTTGTTACGTGTTTACAAATCTCTCTCTATAGCTGAGTAGGAAGAAGACAAATTTTAATTTGTAGTCTTGTAAAAACATGGCAATGCTGTTCAAACAATATTCAAATACATGCCATTATTAAAACGAAACAAGCCAAAGAGGAAAAGTGAGAAAACAATAAATAAATATTTTATTCAATTATATTGAAAAAAATAAAAATAAAATGGTGACATTATTAATGGATGTGGCATGGGACAAAACCTTTTCTTGGGCTCTTTGATTGATAAAGTGTTTAACTTTTATCTTGGATTATGGTTTTGAAGAGGGATCGAGGATATCATGATTTGCATTTAAGACTGTGCAAAGAATTGGCAATTAATAATACTTTAAATCAAAGTAATAAATAAATAATTAGCACCTAATAAGTGAATATTATAAGGAAATTTTGTATTGAGATAGTAATTGTTACCGAGGAGGCACGGGTGCTCCGACGATTTCTCCAATACAATCTCACTTCCCACTGCTTTAAACCCCCAAGTATATAATATTTTTTGGGAAATCTCTATATACATATAATTAATGTGTGTGTGGGGATATTTGAAAGATCATATAAACTATTAAACAAAATGTGTTTTTTTTTTTTTTCGGTTTGTCATATATCGATGATTAATTTCTACAATCTATGTGCTATACATTGACATTGAGCAGATACAAGTTTTTGTTGTATCTTAATGCAACACATGCAATATATATACCACAGACAAGGGTGGAGCGATCGATACACGAAAATGGAATAGATCGATACACGAAAATCATATAAATTATAATTAAAAAAATATTCTAGTGTAAAAAAAAATTAAAAAAGGAGGGGGGGGGGAGTGGCCCCCTACCTCCGCCTTGACCATAGATTGATTAAACTTAAAAGAATTTTTATTTGGATTCTAGTTAATATAGGTATTAATCTATGTGTTAGTGAAAAACGAATTAAAAATGACTCTTTCCTACAGGCAATATTGCCTCTACTGTGGGGATTAAAAATTATCTGAGACAATTTGATTTAAAATACAACAAAGCCCTTGATATTCTTCTGAAAACAAAGAATAGAAGGTTCTGTGTGTTTTTATTTTCTGCAGATAACTTATATTTATATATAGAAGATGAAAGGCTTGGAATAAAAGGACACCATGTTTCATTTTCGAAATTATAGTCACAAATTTTCAAATTTTAACTGAATAAACTGAAAAGACACAACCATTCAAGTTGTAATTTCGAAAATAAAATAATAAAATTTATTTTTAAATATAAAAATAAAATTACAAAATATTAAAAATATATATCCAATCAAAGGCCGATTTGGACTAGGCTAAGCATTATAATTAATTTGCCCACTTGTTTTCCTCAATAAATACAAGACCACTTATTAACAAGTTATCTATGTGGGACAAAAAATCACACTACAATGATACTACAAACTATTCCAACACTATGTATATAATAATTTATTTTGTTATTGTTTGTTCAATCTAATTATTTGTGTTAATGATCGAGTTTAAAGTTTTACTATAGTGATGATTGATTACTTATTATGCTTTTAATTGCTTAAGTACCCTAGAAAAAATTAAAACGTTTCATTAATATCGCCCCTTCAAATTAAACGTCACATTCTTTTTTATCAAATGCAACACTTAATTAAACGAAAAGGCCACAATCATCTTACTTTATTTTGTCTCATCTTTTAAGCAATTACAAGCAGAATCTTGCATGCATGATTGCTAAGCTAATTAATAAGTTGATTCTTACCTGGACAAAATTCTAAGTCAGATGAATTCTTTTTCGATTTCTCCATCTTAATTATATCAATGAAGGCCATTATTCCTGGGTTATTATTCATAATAGAGATCGTATATATAAATTCATATTTTTATGATAAATTTACAAGATTAATAGAGATGATATGATAGTTTTCCTATTTCTAAATTTGGCACTAAAATGCCTGCCATTTGGAAAGCTAATCACATTTGAAATTTGATTTTTACTTGTTTGTTTTGTAATATGGCTTGGTTTTGATCATGTGAATTGATTCTCAAAATTAATAAAATATTTCTCAAGAATTATATTTTCAGGTTATATTGGTGCTCCATAATTTCCTCTTGCTTGTTACCTGGTTTCATGTCTTAATTTGAATGCCCACCCTAGCTAACACCCGGCCCCTACCCCCCCCCCTCCTCCCCCCCAAAAAAAAAAAAAAAAAAGAAAACATTGAGACGATGTTATAGAATAAGTCAATAACCAATTTTAGTCACGTACTACATTTTATGCATATAAAATGGCCTAACCATGTTTATAATTACTTATAATTTGCCTACGAATTAAAATATACTGTACATGTTTGAGTGAGTAACTATAATTGGTCACCACCTATTCAAAAATCTTTTGAAAGTTTATTGGGGTCTGTTCAGAAGCTTCAAGAGTAGAAATTGAGTCCTAATTTGTTTTAACTGTAATTTGAATTTTGAACTATGATTTTTTTTAACGTGTCTGAGTTAGTTTTCGTAGATGTTTGAGTATTTATCTTTCCTGCTAGTAATTGATTAATTTTTTTAAATAAATGAAAATTTATAAAAAGAAAGGAAAAGAGTTATGATCACAACCCGATCATGTAGCAAATGAATGCAAAACTTTAGGAAAAACAATAATTTTCGAGTGACATTGTCATTTTTGTTTTTTCACGTGCTCGAGTATCGTCTTGATGGTCTGATGTAGCTTATGAAATGTCGGCTCATGATCCTTGCGCCACAATTTCCATAGACTTCATAGCTTTTGAGGAAGCACATATGTGAATGACAATCGGAGTACGTAGGGTCGCCTAGCTTGGTCTTCAAAGTTTCCAATTTGTCTTGTACTTCTTCATCCGCCATATCAGACCAATGCTTTCTTGTTGATGCATTCATTGCTTTGAAACCCTCTGACGGATGTTTAGAGCTAATGTCATAATCATTAAGCAACGACTTCTAGATACAATTTCCATGGCACATTGGAGATCTGCTTGACTATTTTCATCTAAATTTGATGTAATTAATCATCGTGTCCGCATGAACAATAACCAAACTGCATTCTGGTGGTTGATAAAGAATCATAGTCCTATCAGGATTGACATTCGAATCTTTGAGGGCCCACATCTGCATAGACGTGTGAATGCTCATTCGCTTTATGCAAATCCTCCGATGTATCACCCAACACGTTAAAATAATTCCGTGTTTAATTTGAATACCCAAAGTGGATGGTTCACTCTCCTTAGGGCCAGTACTCCTCTACGTAGAACGGGCTTTCCGGGGCTTAACTTGAACCCAAGTTTCCGAAACTACTTCTTTATCTTTGTTACCACGATTTCCTGTCCTAATGGTCGATCATCCACGAACCGGGCCCTTATCAGTTTGAACAATGTTAGCTTTTTTTGTCGCATCTTGATGGCGACAATTCGTAATACGATGCCCAATAATTCGACAATTAAAGCAAAAATCCGGCAAATTCTCATAACTGATCGAAACAACTGAGCAATATCCCACTCTTTCAATCATAAAAAAATCCTGAAGAGATGTAGTCAAATCAAGTTCGGCTAACACTCGAACAAAATGTCCCACCTCCTCGGATAACGAACGACTATCAATTTGGATCGGAATACCTATCGCACTTGCAATTTTTGTAATCAAAGTGGGATGTCAATACTCGATACTTAGTTCATAAATTCGAATCCAAACTCGTGCCATAGAAGTATTAATTTTATAAGGATTGTAATTATGTTTCGATGAATGCTGAATTTGTTGTTTTGATGCGAATTTTTTTTATTCTTTTCATAAGAAAATAGAAACTAAATATTAAATTTATTTTCGATACACGTACCACACATGTCAAATGTACATCCTTCAAAATCATTTTCACCATTATTGTATGATGGTCAGTTACACGTGGCATTTTACATTGATTAGGATTATTATATGCACAGTGTTCCTGCCAGTACTGACTAAAGTATATTATGATAAATGAATACAATTCCCAATTAAAAATATTTATAGCGGCACATTGGGTGGGGACAAAATAGTCATGTGTGTATATATCTCCCGTTAATCCGTATATACTTCTGGTAGTTAAAACTAGGGATGTGTACGGGACTTGGAGATCACCGAACTCGAATCGATAATCGAATCGAAAAATATTCGAACCGAAAATATCCGTTGACTTTTTGACTTTCTCCGAACCGAACCGTCCCGAAAATTTACATGGTACGGTTCTGGAGATTTTTTAAATACCCGTACCGAGAACCGTACCGAACCATACCCAACGGAATATCCGAAATTAGAACCGATTTTAAAATAATTTTATCTATACATATATAATATTTTTATCATATTTATATTTTGATATTGAATTAACTAAACATTCATTTGAAATTCAATACTATATAATACTAAAAATTAGCAAATTAAAAATTTGGCATATTTTATCAATATATCTGAAACATATTATGTTAAAATCCAAAAAAAAAATCAATACTTTTAACTATAAATTAGATAAAAATAATTTAAAAGTTAAACTGATATTAAACTAGTAGTATATATAGTCTATATCATGAAAGAATGATTTATAATTACAATATTAAAAATTTAGCACTTAAATATGCATTAAAGAAATTTTATGTATAAGTTAAATATAAAATATCAAAAAGTTAAACTCATATAGTACTAATAGTTTTAGTATGTATTTTTGAAATTGCACTAAAAAAAGATTGAATGTATAACCGTTTAATGATTTTTACATTGGTTTTTCTTTTTACTTTTTATGTGTGTTTTATTTGGGAAATATTTGAATCTCCGTTTCTCCGAACCGTCCAGAACCATTCCGTATCGTCCCATTAGAACCGAATCTCCGTACCAAACCGTACCGAACTTTCGAGACGATTCGGGACGGAGATTTTTTTTATGGTTCGATTCTGGAGATTTAATTTTGGGATCTCCGAACTTTGGGACGGTTCTGGAGATTTCTAAATCTCCCAACCGGACCGGACCGTGCGCACCCCTAGTTAAAACGCATATTATACCGTATATATATAGGTATATATATATATATATGTATAGGATCAATGTGGTAAGGTCCTTATCATGTGGCAGTGTGGACAGATCTAAACCGTTAACATGTTTAATCCAAAGGACTGATTTTTTTCGATTTT
Organism: Rehmannia glutinosa; assembly: GCA_016081115.2. Lineage (NCBI taxonomy): Eukaryota > Viridiplantae > Streptophyta > Magnoliopsida > Lamiales > Orobanchaceae > Rehmannia > Rehmannia glutinosa. The sequence continues at coordinate 40,189 of JABTTQ020001048.1, forward strand.
TTTTTAAAAAATTGAAATAAGCCTATTTAAGGGCAAAATAGACAAATTATAGACAATAGGTAACGTCCGTTTTGGTAACTCCCATCAATTCCACTTTTTTTGGGATTCAATCATTCCCTCTCTCCCACTTCTTTTGGCCATGTATTTTCACCCAAAATCAAAAAGATTTCGTCCTCCCACAACCCCCCACTCTCACACGACTGCAAATATTTCATTCTCCCTACAAATCCCACTCACACACGATCGAACTCCATCTTTCTCTCGCAAAAATCGAGCCAAGGATACAGCAACATGGGGCGGAACTTTGTGGACATCAAATCTCCAAGAAAGCATCTGCAACTCTGTTTTAAGGTAAGCCCTTGTTTCAGTTTTTTCAATTCTTTGGTTTGTAGTTCACTGTGCAAAGGGTTTTTATATATGCAATTGAAGATGATTATTTATGGGTTTTTTTAGTTTTGTTGCCCTAGTTGTAGGACACATTTATTTTTATTTTTGAATTTTCTAGGGTTTTGACACTCGACTTTTTACAAACGCCCCTTTGTAATTGGTTATGTGGAATTATATCCTTGACTGTAATGGGTTGCGATTTATATAGTATAAATTTACGAAAAATGATGTACACTTAGATAATGAATTGTGTAATGCTTATGTTATTGAATTTGTGCCTTTTCATTCCTATTTTGGTGTAATCTTACGCAAGCATGACAAATTTCTTAGTTATTTTGGTATATACATAAATCCTTTTGTTGTGCATTTTTTGCACAAATGACTGAAATATGGTAAAAAATGGAAAACATGTAGTGGGATATATACACATAATGTTCGTAGACAGTGTTTTGGTGTATTTTTTGTTGATTTTGGCACATAGGAACACAGAGTTTTGTGTTTTGCACTAATATGGTGAATTTTATATAGACGACATACAATGGTGTTTGGATAATTTTATTTTCGTAGACAGTTGGACTACATACAGTACACATTTAGTTTAGATGTGGTTTTTTATTTTGATACAATGTTTTTGTGGCCTGCTATTTTTTCCATTTCGTTTTACGTACATAGTGTGATGTGTTCTTTAATTTATCTCAATTCTAGGTTAAATGGCAAGAGAAAATAAGAAGAGACCTGCGTCCCCAGGCCCGAGCGAGGGTGCGAGTGACGTTAATCCGAGGTCAAAGACCACAAAATCTGCCCTCAAAGCTTCGTTGCCCAAACTGAGGACAAGATCCGTCCCTAATATTATATCGGGCTCATTGGTTCGGCTCAAAAAATTTCAGACAAGAGCTATTATTGAAATGGGCTTCGGGAGTTTGTTGGGGATAAACATTGAAGAATTACCGGGGAGATTATCTATTGGTTGGTAGATAACTTCAACTCTCTCAGATGCGAGTTGATTCTATCGGATGGCAGGTCCATTCGTGTTGGTGAAAAGGATGTGGAGCTAGTTTTAGGGTTTCCTAGAGGTGGAATAAGAGTCCAGAAAAAAACTAAGTCCGAAACAAGCCAAGCATATTTGGAGTGGCAGTCCCAGTTCCAGCCTAATCCGGATGGTTCATATTCCATTACGGTAGCCGAGGTGTCCGAAAAGATGTTGGAGGACGTGGAGGGGGTATATGGTTCAGGAGGAACTTTATTGCTCTGGTCGATGCGCAAATTATTGGGAATATGCAGGGCGGATACGTTAACGCTCTTGTAATGAAAAGATTGGAGAACGTTGACGACATCCTGAATATGAATTGGTGCGAGCACACCTTGCTGACATTGTTAGAGAGCAAAGAGAAATGGACGTCAACAAATAAGAATAGTTTCAACGACCCCCTCATTTTTTTGATTGTAAGCACGTGTCAATTATATTCGACTTAAACAAAATCAGAATATAATTAACCCATTTTTTTTGTATCATAGGGTTTATACATGGACAGAGTTGTACTGGCTATTCGTGCCTTCCCGAGGGTGGTTCCGTGCGTGCGATCGCTGATGACTGAAAGTATCTGGAATAGGAATAATGACGAAATGAACCGCGGAGGATATGGTTTGGGCTACATTGATTGCACTATTGACGAGGCCGTTCGCTGGATCGCAATGATCAACCACTACCAACGTCAACCAATCCTGCTGTTATGCTTGCTCCTGGAGCGCGCAACATTCCTTCTGTGCCTCCCCCGACATTCACTGATGGTGATGTGCAGGTGCCAAATCATATATCAGTTTTAGTTTTTTTTTTCTATTTCTACATAGAGAGGTAGGTGCATAGGACAGGTTATTATGTTAGTTTTATACCTGGAGAGATAGGTGCATAAGACAGGTGATTAGGTAGGTGCATAGGACAGGTTTTTTGGCATAATATGAGCAACAAGGGTGCATAATATTAGTTATTAAATGATATATTTTTAACTAATTAATTTTTTTTATTCATAAAAGCTGTCATGTTTTTTTGGTTGCAAAATGGTATAAGAGCAATGACAGACAAATGTTCAGATAGTTACAACGTGGTATTATATTAGTTCCAAATACACACCGTGCATAGTTTTTATTGTTTTATATATTTTGATAGTTATTTTAAGCACCAAGATTCATTTAAATGAGTATGAAACAATTGACAAATATTTATTTTTTTGGGTGTAGGGTATTGTGGGCAGTCTTCTGGCCAAGTTGGCGACTGTAGCCACAGATGTTATGGATATCCTTGCAATGTTGAATAATGCACCTAGAGAGTTGGTTGCGAACCCCGATTTTGGGAAAATCCAAGAGGTTCCTAGGAAGTTTATATGTTTTACCGGGGACAAGCTGGGGGAAGACACCATTATCGGGGATACTGTTTGATACATGTTTTTATCTTAATTTTGATGATTTTATTTTGTCACCAAAACAATGTTTTTAAAGGTTGTCCAAATACTCCTAAATGATTTAAAATGATTTTAATATTTTTCGGAGTATTTCCTCAAGTTTATTTTTGATAATAATGGACAACACTTTTAATGATTTTATGTCAATGGGCTTTTTCTCCTAAACAAGATTTCTAAATGTTGTCTAAATACTTCCGATTGGTTTAAAATATTTTTACTAAATTTTCGGAGTATTTCTTGAGTTTTATTTTCGACAAAAATTGGACAACATTTCTGTCTCATGGTCGACCGGTCGCCCTATAGGGCAACCCGACTGAAGATGTTTTTGAAGCAGTAAAATGAGACGGAAGGAAAATCAGCAGTCGACCGGCCGCAGGCGTCGGCCGACGGCCGCCAGTGGGTCGACTGCACTGCAAGTTCGTGTCGAAACAGAACTTCAAACCTTGCATTTTTGAGTTAGGGGGACCGGTTGAAACAGGGGTCGACCGGTCGCAGCCTATGTCGACCGGTCGCCCTGTTGTAATTTCCAAAGTGTTCTTCAATTCTCTTATTTCTGTGCGACCGGTCGCCCTGTGCATTGACAGCAAAAATATGACCGTTTGACAGCAGACACATTTCCTTAAATTGTGGGATTGATTTCTAACAGCTATATTCTTGATTTTAATTGTATTTTTCTGTAGATTTTCAATCCCCAAGAGGAGCCTATGCTTGATCAATCATCTCCTATAAATAGAGGAAGTTTTGGAGCAACCAATACAACAATTGAGATACAACACAACAAGATACACTTCAAGCAAATACTTGGTCTTTCATTGTTATTATTCTTGTTGTAAATTTGCCTAGCTATTCACTTTCACATCCTTGAGGTCTAGACTATTCTTGATTACACTTGCACTCAATTGTATAATTCATTATTGAGTTGTAATCTTGAATTTTTGGGTTATCATTCAACACAAGATATCCTTGTGAGTGTTCTTGTGGTAAGAACACACTTGGGTGATCTAGGTGTTAGGTGTAAGAAGATTGTGGTAATCTTCTTGTTGAGGTGTTGAAGAATTTGGTATTCTTCAAGGTTGAAGATTGTGGTAATCTTCACAAGGTGCCGTTGGAGATTGTGGTAATCTTCAAGAGAGATTGTGGTAATCTCAAAGGTGGTGTTGAAGAAGAGTGTGGTGCTCTTCAAGTGTTGTTGTTGTAAGTTGGTGTTGTATTAATTTGTGGTAAATTAATAAAATCTTTTTCTTTTTGAAATCCATCCAGGATATCTTGGGGTGTTAGAGGATTAGGCCCTAGGTGGGTTGAACCTCTTTAAATCGACGTGTGTTGTTTACATTCCGCACCTTTATTATTGTCTTTGAGCATTCGGTTCGAAAAAGAGGGCAAAATCGAAAAGATGGAGATAATCTATTCACCCCCCTCTAGATTATCGTAGCCGCTTGGACTTACAAGTGGTATCAAAGCCAAACTCTTTGGCAAGCTCGTTTCACATCGCGAGTGAAGAAAAACGATTGTCGGCTACAAACGAAGCTCATCTATCCGACACCTCCACCACCAAGCCACCACTATTTGATTCCAAAAATTTTATTTTTTGGAAAGAAAGAATGGAATGCTACTTACAAGGTTGCGGGTTCGACATTTGGAACACCGTCATAAACGGAGAATCCATTCCGATAAAAGATACACCACATACCTCAAAAGGCTTCAAAAAGCTCAATGATGAAGAGAAGAAAATCATCTCCTTAAACGGTAAAGCTCTCAATATTTTGTATTGTTCATTTACTAATTTGGAATATGAACATATTGTAGGAATAAAATCGGCACATGAAGTATGGCAAAAATTAGAAGCCATCTATGGAGTATTTGCAAATGAAAGGAGTCAAACAAAAGCATCTACTTCTCAAAGGGATACAAGTTCAAATCTAAGGAACAAACCTCTTACAACTTCTAATTACGAAGAAGTTGAATATTGTTTTATGGGTATCGAAGAAGAAAACGAGGTATGTCTTAAACCCTCTACTTCCTATGATATTGTCATTCAAAATGATTATAATGATTTACAAAATGATTTTGATGAATTACAAAATGAATTCCAAGACTTACTTGTTAAATACAAAAATTTGAAAAAGGAATTCATTGTTTTAAAAAATGATAAGGATAGTTTATTTACTTCATATGAATCACTATCATGTGCTCACACCACCACTCTTGACAAAGTTAGAAACCTTGAAAAAGAAAATAGTACTCTTGTTGAGGATATAAATTGTTTGAAAAATGATTTATCTAAATCCAACTTGAGTACCGATAAAATGACCAAGATTGTTGATTGTTCGAAACTAGAACTTGATCATAAGCCTAAGGGTGTCAATCACATGAAAAAGAATCAAGTCTCTAAGCATGTTGGTCATTATGCTCCTAGAATTATTACATGCTTCTATTGCGGTAAAAAGGGTCATACAGCTAATTTTTGTCGAGCTAGAAATAGCTCTAATTATTGTTGGAGACCTAAAAGTTTCAAGACTAATCCTAAAGGACCCAAACACATAAGGGTACCATAAAATAATGTGTTATTAGGTACCCGGCGAAATAATGATCAAAGAAAATTCATACCGCCAAGAAGACATCAAATGACCGTTTCATTTGATCAAAGAAGGAGAAACTATTTTCGACAAAGCCAATTTTCAAGAAGAGGATATAATCAAAATTGGGAAGAACATAATCCTTGGAAATGGCAAAGACATCATCAACAAGATGATTCTCAAAGAAGAAGAGACCATCAACAATGGGAAGGTAACAAACCTTGGAAATGGAGTAATCAAAGAAGTCATCATCAACAAAGTGACTTCTCAATGGGAAGATATCATCAACAATGGGAAAGACACAACCCATGGAAACGGCGTAATTGGTAAACCGTATCTCCCCATGTATATATGCATTTTTAATTCTATGCATGTTTTTATTTATGTCTTAATTGCAAAATGAGTTTTCAAGTATTTATTTTTGGTCTTTAGTATATTTGAGAGTTTCATAATTTTTTTTTTTAAAAAAAGAAGACCTTGCATGATTTTCTATAACTCTTGTGCATTTAATTAGACTTATGTGGCTTATTATCTCTTATGAAATCTTATAGCATAAACTCTTTTTGATATCTCATATTACTTGCCTACACTTGTATTTTTTGTGCAAACTTTGTCTAAGAATTGTGTAGGATATGTATCTCATATTCATTGGCCATTTCGTCATCAAGTTTCTTAAACTATCGAGGTATGTTGACTCGTATTTTTCTTAGAACTCGATATTATGCTTATGCACAACATCTTTCAAGATATTTCACTTTAACCCCTTAAGTGCCCCTAAATGATTTTGCAAATATTCTCTTAAAAGGGCACTACTTGTTTAGTCTCGATTTTCTTGAATATATGTTTTCCCGAAACTCGTATTTGTTAGACCTGATCCAAAATTTTTTTTTGCAAAGTTTTAAAACTTTTGGGGTGAAAAATCGAATTTTGGAAAACTCTGGGAAAAGAAAAAATTACCTGGGACGGTCAAAGCAGGGGCGACCGGTCGCCCTGCACGTCGACCGGTCGCTCCCTACCTCGACCGGTCGCCCAGGCTATTTTTACTAGCTAAATACGTTCTGCCTTCATTTTATAACAGTTGCAGAAAAATTCTTCAAACCCTTACCAACAGCGAGAATTCCCCCTTCCTTCTTAAATCCTCAATTCTTCATCATTTTTCACGATTTTTGTTGCTAATCTTCTTATTTTCACAAGAATCTTATGTATATGGCTCCCCCAAAGAATTCCACCGGTCGAAATCCCATCTCCAAGCGTAGAAGGGGCGGAGAGGGTTCGTCGAGAAATCGACAAGAAGAAGCCGAACAAAGGGATATCCGAGCTGCCCAGAGAAACGTAGCTCAAGAAGGTGATGATGTTCAAAATCCCATTCTCTCTCGGGCCCAAATTACCGAGCTCCGCGGAACAATTTCGCTCCAAAATTGCCGTTGGGCGAAAGGTAAAAAAATCTTTTGTTACTCAAGCTCCTAATTCCCACAATGTTCTTAATTTCATCAATAAGTATGCGGAATGGTATTATGAGGATTCGAGAATGGGAGGAAAATCTATTGCTCGGACTAAAATGTGTCGTTTTAGTTCATTTACAAATGAGTATCCTACTATTAGAGGATTTTTTGAGGAGCAAGGTTGGATGTATCTATGGGAGCATGCTTATGTTTTGTATGATGATGATATTATCCAACATTTTTATGCTAATATGTGGGTGCAATATGATAATGAAAGAAAGTCGATTGCCGTTAATTCGCTTGTAAAGGGTCGTCATTTTAGATGGACTCCCAATGATATTTGCCGGCTTTTACATGTTAGAGAAGGTGGTTGGGATTATTTCTCTTGTGGGACTTGGATTGATGAAATGTTGGGGGTGTCAATGAAAGAAGTTAAGACGTATTTGGGAGTATGGCCAAAGTATTCCTTGTTGGCAATGACACTTGAGCATCGTATTTTGTCGGTCATTGTCTCATATTGCATTTGTGGTAAGTCGGGAAAGATGCCTAGCAACATGGATTACTTTTTGACTTATAAGATTGCTAGGAGGGAACCACTTAACTTTGGTGCCATACATATTCAATGTCTAATTGAGTCCATCACTCAAGGTAATAAGAAGTTGGTTATGGGAAATTGGATTTGTAAACTTCTTATTCAATCGGGACTACCTTCGTCGGAGTGTAACTCGGAGGTATTTCAAAATGACTTCGACATTGATAACATCTCCCAAATGGTCATGATGCGCAAGAATATGGACATCCGACCAACTAAAATGGCTAGAAGAAGAGGTCAAGAGTCCCCCGATCCTAATGACTTCTTTGATGACGCCGAGGCCGCAAGATTGGCGGAAGAGGGCGAACCGAGCAATCCAGAGGGTAATACCAGTGCTCAACCGCCTAGGAGGTATACTCAAGCCGAATTGGATGAGATGAGGGCTTTTCATGAGACGAGGTATGAGGCTTTGGAGCAAAAGACCTCCAAAATGCAAAAGTCTATCAGCAAGTTGAAGAAATTTATCAAGGATTTTATTCCGGATTCGCTTCTCCTCGGATGAGGAATGATGTCCCCACCCCCTTTACTTTCTAGCATTTTCGTTGCTTTGTATTTTTATGAACTTTTGTAAAACTCTCTCGTACTAATAATATTTGCTTGTCTTATTGAAAGGGTGAAAATTACAAGTTGATAATGACTTGTGGGTGATCATGGTATTAGTGGAGTATTTGATGGTAAAAATACTCTAAATTAGCATATTGTTTGATAATTGGTATGAAATACTTGATGGTAAAAGTGCTTCTTTTAATGCTTTGATCATTATGCTTAGTTGGATATGTTGGGACATTTGATATATCATACATGTATTGTTTAAGGCATGACTTGTATTACTTGATGGATGCTCTAACTTTTGGCATTTGTAATGCCTTGATCCTTCTTAGCTTATATTATCTCAATTGGGTTGAACCCTTGAGAATCTACCTTGTTTGAGCCTCTTATTTGATGGACTAATGTTGCATATTTTGCATATGATATTGTTGAGCTTTGAAATGAGGATGATTGATGATGATATGCAAATTTTTTGGTTTGAACCATTTACAAAGGTTATATACAACCTCTTTTATTTTTCACGCACACATAGTGTTCGATGAAATGTCGCAATGAATATTTCAACTTCTACATGATTCTCTTGCTTCCTAATGTCTTAAAATCATTTTGAGATCATGTTTTTGGCTAAAAAATGAGCTTATGGATTTCTTATGATATATTTCTCCAATGTTTTTTGGAATTTTTAAGCTTAAATTGCTCAACGGTTGATAAACCGTCCCTTTGGTGCACTTTGATGACATTATATGATGTTTCTATCATCCTAACACTCTTTTTGATGATTCCAAAGGGGAGAAACAGGAAATTGACGCATTAGCTCAAAGAAGCTAATAAAAGCTTGTTATAAAAGCTATAAGCTATGGCTCATAAAAGCCATAAGTTATGATTCATTTTTTGTCCAATTATTGCTTGATGGACTTATACAAGTGTTTAATGATGTTTTGTGACAGGGGGAGTTTATAAGCTCTTGAACAAATTGTAAAAGCTCAAGCTTTTAGCTTATGGAAAATTGCTTTTACATTATTCTTGATATGCTTGTTGATAGGGGGAGCTTGTGCTTATTATTGAAAATATTTACTCCCTACTTGGTTGCTTTAATATTTTTGGAAATTTTGGTTGCTTCCAAACGGTCATATGTTTTTACCGGAAAATCATTTCTAAAATTGCTCTCTTAGTTTGTGTAAAAATTGTTTTGGTTTGTAATCATCAAAAAGGGGGAGATTGTTTGATACATGTTTTTATCTTAATTTTGATGATTTTATTTTGTCACCAAAACAATGTTTTTAAAGGTTGTCCAAATACTCCTAAATGATTTAAAATGGTTTTAATATTTTAGGAGTATTTCCTCAAGTTTATTTTTGATAATAATGGACAACACTTTTAATGATTTTATGTCAATGGGCTTTTTCTCCTAAACAAGATTTCTAAATGTTGTCTAAATACTTACGATTGGTTTAAAATGTTTTTACTAAATTTTCGGAGTATTTCTTGAGTTTTATTTTCGACAAAAATTGGACAACATTTCTGTCTCATGGTCGACCGGTCGCCTCCCATAGGGCAACCGTGCACTGAAGATGTTTTTTGAAAGAAAATGAGACGGAAGGAAAATCGGCAGGTCGACCGCCGCATCAGGCGTCGCCGGCCGCCAGGGTGGGTCGACAGCACTGCAAGTTCGTGTCGAAACAGAACTTCAAACCTTGCATTTTTGAGTTAGGGGACCGGTTGAAGCAGGGTCGACCGGCCGCAGCCCTATGTCGACCGGTCGCCTGTTGTAATTTCCAAAGTGTTCTTCAATTCTCTTATTTAAATGCGCCGCCGCCTGCTTGTATCGACAAAGAAAAATATGACCGTTTGACAAATGAGACACATTTCCTTAAATTGCGGGATTGATTTCTAACAGCTATATTCTTGATTTTAATTGTATTTTTTCGTAGATTTTCAATCCCCAAGAGGAGCCTATGCTTGATCAATCATCTCCTATAAATAGAGGAAGTTTTGGAGCAACCAATACAACAATTGAGATACAACACAACAAGATACACTTCAAGCAAATACTTGGTCTTTCATTGTTATTATTCTTGTTGTAAATTTGCCTAGCTATTCACTTTCACATTCTTGAGGTCTAGGCTATTCTTGATTACACTTGCACTCAATTGTATAATTCATTATTGAGTTGTAATCTTGAATTTTTGGGTTATCATTCAACACAAGATATCCTTGTGAGTGTTCTTGTGGTAAGAACACACTTGGGTGATCTAGGTGTTAGGTGTGAGAAGATTGTGGTAATCTTCTTGTTGAGGTGTTGAAGAATTTGGTATTCTTCAAGGTTGAAGATTGTGGTAATCTTCACAAGGTGCCGTTGGAGATTGTGGTAATCTCAAAGGTGGTGTTGAAGAAGAGTGTGGTGCTCTTCAAGGTGTTGTTGTAAGTTGGTGTTGTATTAATTTGTGGTAAATTAATAAAATCTTTTTCTTTTTGAAATCCATACCTGACAGGATATCTTTGGGGTGGTAGAGGATTAGGCCCTAGGTGGGTTGAACCTCTTTAAATCGACGTGTGTTGTTTACATTCCGCACCTTTATTATTGTCTTTGAGCATTCGGTTCGAAAAAGAGGGCAAAATCGAAAAGATGGAGATAATCTATTCACCCCCCCTCTAGATTATCGTAGCCGCTTGGACTTACAGATACTATTTCCAGTGAATCGCAGCAGATCAACGCGTTCTAGAGTAACCCAGAAAATATAGCCGCTATTGAGAAGATTGAACATGCTACACGTCGGTGGGAGGAGTTCCAGAAAGGATCTGGTGATATACCGAATTTCAGTATTGGGTTGACGCAGGAACCCAATGTTGCGAATTGGTCAGACGTTCTGAAGACATCACATTAATACTCAGAGGAACACCCGGTTGGGGAGGAGCCACAGAATAAGGGTGTAAGAATACTCTTTTTTTGTTTCACATATGCTCCCCTTATTTTTTTTGGTTACATATGTGTTGTAGATATGGAATTTTTTTCTAATTTTCACAGGGGTTTTTTCAGGGGCATGTTGTCGTGGGGCAAGGGGTTGATGGGCAGGATGGGATCGGTATTGGCACAGGTGACAATGTGGTGGGGGCTGAGGAGCCGATGGAAGGAGATGTAGCTGAGCAGACCGCTGCAACTCCTCAAACGCGTAAGAGCACTAGGAAGCAACGTAAAACAGTCATGTTGTCTTCTCCATTCCGATCAAAATGGGCCGACTTCGCCCAGAAGATAAATAAGATCCACAATGTTGTTGCGAAGTGGGTCTTTGATAATGTTGGTGCTACAAGATTACGTGTTTTTTTAATATGTGGTTTTCAATTAACTTACTTTATAAATTTCGTTCATTATTAGTTTTGCTTATTTTTTTCGTTCAACGTATGCAGAACCATGTTATATTTAGGATGGGCGACAATGTCCTCACGAGAGAACATTTGGAGACCATGAGGCCCGGGGAGTACATATCTGGAAACGTCATTGACGTATGGGCAAAATGTTGAACGAAATAGAGGAATCAAGGGATGCTACCCCCCTCTCCCCCCGAGGTTTTTTCTGACGAATTTGGTGACAGTATGACCCTCTTTTTAATTGTGGTGTTGAACACCATGACGCGTATTTATTTATACTACCACGCAAAATTAACTGTAATTTTTTTTAATACTGTTACTGGATAATTGGTGCAAATTTACTTGTATCATGGTGTGCATTTATTTATATTTTTGTAGTAATATTAGATGTGTATTTGTATATTTGACAGTAATTCAGTGGTGATAAGTCAGTGGCATTGAATTTTCATAGATGTGATGTAAATTTTTTACATTTTGGTATACAGATAATTAGGGAATGAGGTAATATTTAAGCAGTGATGTTGTACGTGTCTTAGTCTCTAATTGCTATAATTGTTTTTTTACGACATACAATTATACTCTATTGTGTCCCCTGCACAAGATTTGTCGGATGAAAGGAGGTTGGCTTTATTTTCGGAAGCTTTTGACCTGGAGGTTGTGGACCCAACTGCGGCGAATTTGCAGGTCATTGAGATGGTATAACCTTGTAGCATATATATGTTTCTTTTCTTGTTTGCCATGTAAATTTTTAATGAGTATACATTTTGCTGAATGCAGTTCTTCTTCCCTATTATAAATGGATGGCACTTGTTCGTGATATGCGTCAACATAAAGAAGAAGTACTGTCATATTTTGGACAACTCTTCAGATGGTGGTACCAGTTGCAGCAAGTACGCACGGATGCTGGAGAAACTGGTAAAATACCTCACATTTTTGTTTTCTGTATTTTTTTTTTTTTTGGTATTTAGAACGTGGAGAATAAACTAATGATAAAATAACTGTAAGTTTATATACAACTAGAAATTACTTGGTATATAGTTAGTTCAGTTTTGTATTTTTAATTGTGTATGTTAATTTGATGAAGACATAGCTATGGATTGGTGTACATTTAGGTTTCGTTTGGTATACAATTAGTTTTTATCTAACATACAGATGCACATGATGGAACCTTTTTTCTCTTTTTTTTGGTTTACTAGGTTGATGGTAACATTTATTCTTTTTGTGATTTCTTTTTTCATTTTTTCATTTTTCCTTTTGTAGTTGGATTTGTTCTCTCGATATCTCCAAGCATGTGGGTGCTACCAGTCAGCGCGTAATGTTGAAAAATGTCGCCCAATAAGACTCGCCATGTTGTGGAGGGTGCGAGGGAAAAACACGATCGATCGTTGTGGGGTCTATGCCATGCGTCATATGGAGACCTACATGGGGGGACCATTGAAGAAATGGGACTGTGAATTTGACAAAGCCGACGCTGCGGAGTTCGCACGTTTGAGGACTCTATATTGCCATGCAATTCTGATGCACGACTTGAACCAAGAGAAAAACAAGGTGCTTGGTTTGGCCAAAAAATTTGTTAGTGGAAAGTAGTTGGTTATCGATTGAGGAGTTCATTTTATTAGACGGAGCGTCTAAGTACACTTTAATTATTACATTAGACTAGAATATTTTTTACCCGTGCATTTTCTGTCAACATTATGGATTACTTATTTCTAACAATCTTAAGCAAACATGATTTAATTTCCTCTTTATGCGTATTGTTAGTGTGTAAACAGTGCACATTTTGACAACATTCTGTATATGTTTATTACTGCTTTGGTTTATATATGTTCATATTCTAGTACTTTTTGTTATTCAGTTGAAGATGTTTTAATGAATCGTGTATATGCATAATTCTTAAGCAGTTTGTGTTGAAGTACTATAATTATTATTTACTTTTGGATGTCAATGTAACAATGTACTACTGAATGTTATACTTATCACCAAATGGTCAAGCCGATGTATACCAGAATAAGAGTTTATGATACTGTAATGTAATTATTTGTACACCAGATTTTCCTGATTATAAACCACCAAAGTATTCATATTATATACACCACAATATGCTCAAAATATACTATATTTCCGATATTGTGTTGAAGTAATATAATTATTATTACTTTTTGGAAGTCATTGTAATCCTTTGAAATGTTGTGTATCATCAACAGATAGCAGACACACAAATAGCAATTATAATATACAAGTGTTTAGATTACAAGGTTTTTTTTTATTAAATATGTCAAATGGGACTAAAAAATGATGCACAATTAGAATATAAATGGCATTCAATTATAATATAAATGACATTCAATTATAATATAAAGGGATAAAAACATTCAACCCCCCAAACTATTCGAAATTTTACACTTAACCATACGAACTTTAAATCGTTACACTTAACCCTCCCAACTATGCGAAATTTTACACTTTGCCTTAAATTACAGATTCACCCCTAGCTATATGAAAGTTATTTTACAGTTTACCCTCTAAACTTCAAAATTGTTGCACTTTACCACCTATGCCATAAATTTTATTGTATGATCTACATTTACTCCTCAAGGTCTTGCGACCCTCGAAAATGGTATCAGAGCCTAGGTTTATTAAGAACTTTTAGTTAAATTTATTATATTTATGTAATTAACAATTGGTGAGGAGGAATTACTCTGAGATTATGGATCCGGACCGATGTCCGAGATGTACCCCTTATAGGACATATCGTCAAATATTGACGATGTATGCACAAGAACACCTTGACCAGGTTTCATATTGGGAATACCAACATGAAGAAAAAGGAATGACAGAGCCGAAGCGGAAACCTTAAGGCAATGCAAAATGCGAGCAGAATATTATAGGCGATTCTGGATGCTTAACTGCACCCTATATGTTCACTTGATGAACCTTCAAGAAACGGTTCATGAAAATTCCCATCGAACAATGATTCCCGATGGAGTACCAGAGTGGAACGAGATACTTCAGACAAATCTAAGATCTCGAAGATCTTAGAGAAATCGTAAGACGGTGCGGCAATTATGGCAACCGCCATATTCATCTACCAAGACAAGTTCATCGATCCAACCAGATGGAGACGATGGTGAAATATCGAGAAGGAAACTCTTGAAATCCTTCATGATATTCAGAAACGAGTCAAGAACCTGGAGGACAGGCCAAGTTCATCCCGGGAGGAAGGAAACGTATTGATTTTGGGGACGGTACCTATTTACACCAAAAAGGGAAACCAACCGAAGTAATACGAAAGATGACAGATGAGGAAAAACTCATTGCTCTAATCAAAGGAAAATCCATCAAAAATTAAAAAGATAGATATTGAAAAGATGAATCTTAAAGATCTACATGACCGAGTAATCCTTCGCGGGATTAGGTATTGTAGATTTAAAGATGAACGCAGTGAAGAATCGCTTTGGTTACCTAACCCACAAGGTAGACCAATTCCACCACCACCGCCACCGATTAATCCTAACGTCAAGAAGAAACGGGTTCACATCATGGAGCTCGGGACGAGAGGATGCCACATGCTGGGGATTTCACGATCGTGAGTGATCCACTTTCGGGGATAGGAGGACGAAACCTCTTGCGGGAACTGGATAACCTACCGGAAGGCCGAATGTTTATCGACTTATGGAAGATCGCACTCGACCCAATACATCCGTATGGGTTGATGTTAAATCTGGACATCCCGATTTTAAAAACGAGCAGAAGTTCTCATTGATGAATGGGCTTCACTATGAGAATTTTTCAGAACCCTCGATCTTACTTAGGATTCATTCATTTTACTCCTTGAAATGAGTCTTGAAGGATCGGTGAAGATTGGGGATATGACCGATGCTAGTACAAAAAGTTCGGTCACATCAAGGAATCACTTAAAGGAATTGTCGATGGTATGGCAAAATTATTCAAAATCCAATTCATCAAGACGGGTTATTTTGAGGGATTAGAGGATGAAAAAAGAAAGAAATATAAACAAGCCCTCTATAGCCTTGAAGTTCTCGGATATTTGTCATATTGATTTAATATATCAAGTTGTTCACCGAATACCGGTGGAAATCCAAGATTGAAGAAAAAGAAGTCGCATGCCTATTCTTTGCCAAGATCCCGAGTCCCCGGAGAGAAATGCTTATCGGGATACAAGGGTGGAGAGCAAGAGAAAGCGTGGGCTTAAAAATGTCTTTCCTAAAGGCCAAGTTATCCGAATGGTGCTATCAAGCGGCTCCGCACAGAATTACAAGAGATTAAGAGGAATTAACAAAGCGGTTCCTCTATGTTGCGTGGATAATGATATCCCAACAATTGTGGGAGGTCACCACTGGGCGGCACAAGAAAAAGGAGATAAGCCATCCATACCGCCGAGTAAGCAACAACAAAAGAAGAGGTCTTCATGGAGACCTAGAAGGTTCTCGTCAAAACAAAAGCCCGGTTATAAATCGGGACAAAGACCAAAGACCAAGCAAGAGTAGAGCCTCATCATTAGGTTCTAATCAAGCAAGTACAAACAAAAATCCAGGAGGAGAACTTTCGGGCGTGCTCACACTAGAGCTAATGAAAGTTTCAAAGATCAGTAATTCTTTGGACATGCGAGCAACAAGAGGGCATATCTCAACGGATTGCCCGGACAATCAAAAACGAGGAGTCGACAGTTCGAGGCCACACCGTAAATCGAAGAAGTTGTCTATTATCGTGGATTTAATACGGTGTATCAATTCGAGGATATTCCCTCGATGAAAGCATCTATGAAGAAGAGATCTATTCGATGATGGAAGTGACTCATTTAATCGAGTGGAAGAAGTGAAGAAGAAGTTCTTCAACGCATACATCGGGGAGGATATGTCGATTCTCTCTCACACGACGGTTTCTCATAAAACTCTTATGAGAATCATGAAGGAAGATCCAAAGCTTCAAGTCTATGATGGATTTACAATCGGAGCTATGGAAAAAGCATTGGATAAGATTGGGTTTCGTGAAATAAAACACCAAATTATTCACAGGGTAACAACCGGAGAATTAGCCATTCGATGGAGTTTACCTAGGTAACCCGATCGAGATGCGTTGGTCCCTATTAGAGAAATACAGAGATCAAAAGCGAGTTAAAAGAGAAGTTGCAAATACACTCTCATGGATTCACATTGGAGCCATAAGAGTCATTATTAAGGCAACATTCAAGGAATGAATAGATTCGCCACTCAATCTTGCTATTTTTGACAAGCGAATCTCACATCTCAAGGATTCATGCCTTGGGGCGGTTACATGAAATTTGTATGCAGGGAAATTGGCATTTAATGTCTATCCTAGAATTGCATACAATTTGGGAGATCGAGACTTCAGTAGAGTCCTAACCCTTCATCAAGATTTCAAAAGAGTCGATTTGATGAAAGAAGGAAACAGGCCTTACTCGATCACATACAAGATTTCCTATGCTCTCTCGAATACCCATCATTCAAGTATTCTTGAGAAAGGAATTTATTGAAGTCCCAAGAATCTTTGAGGACTTTGCCAGGGTGGTGTTACCGAGAAATCATTGAATCTCCAACTATTAAGGAGATTGATATGATAATTCAAGATCAACCAAATCTACAACAAAAGTCGGAGTCTCGAGTTAAGCCTAGAAGGATGTCTTTCTAGCAAGACGAGAATGGTGAGTAGCCGTTGGCTGGAAGAAAGGAGACCAAATACGATTCAGCGTATCCCCGACGTTTTCAAAACAACAGGAGAGCTGAAATGCCCAGAAGGATGGCGAGAGGTTGAAGTAATATTCGACATCACTCAAAAGGATAATATTTTTCCTTGTGATGTTCTGTATTATCTCCAACAACCCATAGTGGGAAGGTATTAAGGAAGCCTGAAGATAGGTGAAATTGAGCTGACTATCTCAGGAGTAGCAGGAAAAATCCCAGAACAATTAATACTGGGAATTGAATTTCTTGAGGATCATAAACCTTGGGAAAGATTACAGAAGGAATGGAGTTCACAGTGGGCGATAAAAGATACTGTAATCGATGACCACTAGCCCATTCTCCATATACATTTCAATTGGAATGTTATATGCTAAATACAAGGCCGAGTATTTCACCGCCTATATTGATTCAGGAGCCGGAATATGTACTGCAAAGCCGGATGTTTTTCCTAAAGAAATTGGAGAAGATTTACCAGCTATTGCAGGAAGAGATTTCTCTAAAAGAATTCTTATTCTTAATAGAGGAATTAAACAAGCAGAAATCATGATCGGAGGTGCAGGCAGCCCCATGGTACAAAGTAAAAACGCCACCAATCTATTTCCATGATACAGTGCAGATATTTTTCGGGAAACAATTTCCTACAAACATTCAAGAGGTTCACACAAGAGAACGAGACGAGAAGACTTATTTTCACAACCTTATGTGATCATAAGATTATTGTCCAGAGACTGCGGGAAGCATTTTACAGAAAAATGCCCATTAATTTTCGCCGCAAGCGTGGTGATGAAGCCAAATTTCGCAATCCAAAAATGGCGGATCGAAGGAAATTTGGTGAAGCTTTACTATCCTATAGGCAATTTGGTTCCATCCGAAGGATCGAGAAGATATGGGATAATAACTTGTATTCATTCGAGTACAAGGAGAAGAACGAGTCACCCGAAGCCGTTGCAGAATTATGGATGAGTCTAATGGAGAATCCACAGAGTGATGTAACCATAGAGGAACAAATATCACTCGAGGATATCAAGAAGAAGATCCAAAGGAATTACAATGAAGATCTTTTGGCTTGGTGGGATAAGAACGAGCTTAAAGCTTCCTTAAAGGTTAAACCTAGAAAGGAGTACGAGTTCATAAGATTCAAACCAATCCTTATGAACCAGGAAGATCGTAAGGATATGCAAAAGATACTTAAGGAACATCTTGACCTTAAGTTAATTTCACCAGGAGTTTCTCCATACAGCAGTCCAGGATTCTTAGTCAGAAACCATGGAGAAATCAAAAGAGGAAAGCCAAGACTTGTTATTAATTACAAAGGGATTAATAACATTTTGGAGTTCGACGGATACTATATCCCGAGTAGAGAACATCTGGTTAACTGCATCAAAGGTGCCAAGATATTCTCAAAATTCGATTGCAAGTCCGGATTCTACCGATTAAGATGGAGGAAGAAAGTAAGAAGTTTACTTTCTCTACACCACGGGGACACTATATTTGGAACGTGATGCCTATGGGATTCGCTAACGCACCCCAGATATATCAAAGAAAGATGGATAATCTTTTCAAAGATTATTTCAGTTTCATGTTCGTGTATATCGACGACATTCTAATCGAATCAAAGAATGTGAAGGAGCATCTCAAACATCCGGAAATATTTTGGATGTTTGTCACAAAGAAGGATTAGTGCTTTCGGAAAAGAAGGCGTAATCGCAACAAGACAAATTGAATTCCTCGGAATTGAAATCGATGAATCCGGGAATTATTCTATTAATCATATTTTGGAAAAGATACAGGATTTCCGGATACACTAAAAGACAAGAAGCGGCTTGAGCTTTTGGGAGTTGTTAATTTTTAGGAATGTTTATTAACAATCTAAAGATACTAGGAAGGTGTTTAGCCCAATACTTAAAAAAGATGCAAAGATTCAAATGGGAAGATGAACATCAAGAAGGAATTAAGCAACTTAAAGAAGTTTGTAAAAAGCTTCCAAAACTTGCGATTCTCCAAGACGAGGATGAACGGTTCTTTACACGGATGCCAGTGATGATTGGTGGGCAGATTCTTACTAAGGTCACACCAAATGAAGAAGTGCCATGCAGATATTGCGGCGGTTTATTCACACCCGGTGAAGCAAACGGATGGCATATCAACGAGAAAGAATTCTTTGCAATGAGAAAGGCTTTTAAAAAATGGCCGTTATTTTATCAAGCTAAGAAGTTTACTTTAAAAATTGATAATTCAAGTGTCAAGCTTTTCGAAAAATAAAATTGAATCAAAACCGAGAAGAAAAGGCTCGATTACTTAGATGGCAAGTGAATGTCAATATTATGATTATGATATTGTCATTATAAAATCTCATGAAAATATTCTTGCGATTTCTTGACACGAGATGGAAGGACGCGCGTTCGATTTGAGGTCCTTAAACGAGTAAGACATCTCGGGAAAACCTAGAGAGTCTAGAACGAGATTTTGGGACGTTATGTCTCAATGCGAGTTCTTTGCCGGCGACTTCAACAGTCGACTGACCGTAAATCCGTTTCTAGTCAAATACGAGCATGCCGGTTCGCTCAAGGACAATTGTTCTTAAAGATCGCAAGGCCTCTCTTCCAGGCCGCATCTCCTACGGTGCAAAAGGGGCCGAGAGAGTACGGGGCTCTAACCCGGAGGTTATGGATTCAAGTACCATAATCACAAGTGTTGCGGGTGATGCATCCTCCGAGGGTGTACAAAAGAAGCTAATGTTGAAGCTCCGGTGTCACAACCCGAGTCTTCAAGTCAACCCAAAGACCTCCGGGGTAAAAGAGGGAGAGTTGAATCTTAGGCCACGAGACAGTGCAAATCTAAGGTTCAAACTGACGAGATTAAGATTTCACCTATGCGGGTATATCGAGGCAATGGGAGAAACTAGTTACAAGACAAGGTATTAACCTAGAGAAAACAATGGTTGATATCTCGCAAGATCCAAGTATCAGTTTGGATGAAACCAGGAAGTCATCCAAATGAAGTACGGGAATGGTATACTTTTGGAGCTTTAGCTTCAATCTATACCGTGTCACCAGGATTTAAATTTCAAAATTACCGAAATGGATTGGGAAGCGGTTTTTAGAATCGGGCCAATAATCCACACTTGGCGCCAGGAGATATTTTGAACGTATTTTATCGGTGCAACTCCCGAACCAAATAAGAAAGGCTTTAATGAAGCTTTTCATTTCATCAAGCTAAGAAGACAGGATGGAAATGCTTTAAAATACATTAAAGCGGCTTCAGGAAGAAGGACCATCTTAGTAGGAGCATTTTCTCAAGACGAAGCTACTAGACGAGCATGGGGGTCTTTGGGTTTGTCTAACGTAAATGGACAAAGTCAAATATCCGTTCAAGTTCTTCCTTTCAGTCGGCAAATGGATCTTTTCTCTTGAATTCGATGACCGGATCAACCACAGGGTTTGCAGAAGAACTCTTCGAGACCAAAAAAGAATTCTCTGGGAAAACAAGATTCCGGCAAGCAAAGAAAAACTTACCGAAATTTCGTAACATGGCGCATGTTGGTCGTTGGGTCGACCGGATCATCAAGCATGCCCCGAACAAAAGGAACCCGAGTTTGGGAAAGGATTCGACCCAAACCCGACCGACAAGATCATGCGTTTGGAAAGGATAAGGGCCGGCTCACAAGACGCGTTATCCTCGGGGACCACGTAAACCAAATTTTTAAAAGATTCCCCGACAAACATCATAATGGGCCGAAGTCACGCGGGAGAAAAAGAAAACCGGTGGCGAGGCAATAATGTGGGATATGACGAAGCTTGATGACGTCATATATATCAAGAAGATTTGAAGTCCGCCTTTGAAGTCCTGGGACTTACCTCTATAAAATGCAAGATTTGAAGGAAGTCAAGAGATCGAACATTTTCCTTAGTTTTCTTATAATAAAGTCCGAGTGAAAAATTTGTAATATTTTTTTGAGTATTTTAGTTTTCAAATTTTATGTGTTTTCGAGTGCAAGCCTCAGCTATGAGAGGCTAAACTAGTATTCTCCTCACAAAAGGAGATTACTAATGTAATAAATATTTCTATAAGTTCTTAATAAAAAGAGGCTTTCTCGCTTCAACATGTGTTCATAATGTTCTATTAATTCATCCCGTTTAAGAATTACTTATACGCCCAAGTAGGAAACGAATCAAGGTCTTTGAGCGATTCTTGAAGGAGTTGGATAACTTGCGGATCATCTTCCATGAGGGTGAGGTTGAACAGTGAGAGAGTTTTGTCAAACGATCCGGGGAAATAATTTTCCGATCGGTGGTGTTGCGAACCATTTAACGATCTTTTTCGGTCAAAGAAGGTATGAATTTTAAGGGATTTATTAATTTTACGGAAGCATGTTGGGCCTGATATGGTCGTAATGGACTATTTTCATTTTCAGTCTAAAGACCCAATTTGTATACGGATAAATAGTTGAAATAAGATCTGGATATAAGTATGTCTTGTTGAGTTTATAGGTCGAAACCCGACATGATCCATTTAAAACCTCACGAATAGAGATGGATCTAAGTAGGTGTAACAATGCCACGAACAAAACAAGTTACAGAAAAATCGGGTTCTTATTTCTCGAAAAATCCGAAAAACAAATTGATTATGGAGTAAAATTTTCATGTTTAATGATCAATGCAATAAATTTATTATTATGTAGTAGATTGCCACAAAATAGAGTTTAAAGGGATAACTTGAACTATTGTTTTAAAAAGAATAAAACCTAGGGGCAAAATTATCTATATATGGTAAAGTGTAACGATTTTCATAGTTCAGAGGGCAAAGTGTCACGAATTAAAGTTTGGAGCGTAAAGTGTAAAAATCAGCATAGTTCGGATGGGTAAGTGTATTTATCTCCAATATAAATTAAATTCATTTAACATAAGTCAAAAATCTGATAACAGTTTTCAGATTGTAGGAAATTTTGAAAATGCAGGGAAAATTTTTGTCATTATGTAGGTTGCTCGGGACATGTTCGGTTGTTGTGTGATGCATTTTGCCACACGTGCCACACTTTCTCTTTAGTTTCGTGCTTGCACGGATTGCCTTTTCCCTTTGGCTTTGTAGTCTGCTTTTAACCCGGCTCCCGCGGCCCTTGTTACGAGCTTGTTGTGGTGGCACTGAGATCTCCATTTGAGAAGTAGAGCCGCAGTAATTATCAAAGAGTTCCTCAACGCCCCCGTCATGTTGTCCATCTTGTTCGTGGGATAACTTGTTCTTATGTTCAGACAATAAGCGTGCTAAGTCAGCCAATTTTTCCACTTTACCGTTTGCAAGTCGTATGCAGTTGTGGAAGGTGGACCACGATTCATTTAGTGTTGTGGCTGCTTCTTGACCACCGTTGAATTCGTACAGTTGGCCGCTTGTTGTTGATGGATGTATGGATGATAGCCTCATCCATCGACAGCACGTATTTCGGGAATCTCATTGACGCGTCCTGAATACAACGAATATGTGTTGACACAAAATACCGTGCATTTGAACATTTTGCAACCGCACATCGCGAATCGTCTTTTCCTTGCGATCGTACTTTGGATACATAATCAAATTCGTCCTTTATTGAGTATAAATAGGTACTACCACCAAATCGGGTCACCATGTGCACTGAACATTTGTAACACGATTTGCAATCTCTAGGCTAATTTTTTTTTTAAAGAAACGGCGTGTACAATGTTGAAACATGTTTTTCAATCCCCAATGGTGTTTTGCTTTTGAGGAACAAGAGTGTCACCGCTGTCGTTGTTTAGTTTGTGTACGGCGTGTCGTTGCTACTCCATTGCGCTATCAAAGTGCATGAAGAACTCGACCAAATTTACTTGTGGATTTGTAAAACCGCCAAAACCAATCTGTTTGTGCTCTCGGACCGTGATGTAGTCCGCATTAAACCGCCCATGGGAACATCCCGAAAATAAGCGGGGATCCAGCTCTTTTTGATTTCAAACATTTTAGTAAACCACGGATGATTTTCTAGTTTCTGTCATAACAGAATGCCATAATTTTTCAAACTCAGTGGGTTCATGTTTTTCATCCCAAACCGCTGCGTTAAGACGACGCAAGAATTCTTCATTCTTGAACAATGCGTGTCCCACTTTTGTGTAACCTTTTCCATTATGTGCCACATGCATAAGCGGTGTCTTGCGGTCTTGAAAACTACTTGAAACGCGTTCTACATATGATTCCTCATCCTCCTTTAATAGCAATCCACAAGCAAACGTTACACACCGACGATGGTTGTCAATGCCCGTGAATGGTGCAAACACCATTTTGTACCTGCGTATAAGCAATATTTGTGCATATATCATCATTGCAATAAATGTATACCATGTAATTTATAAATAACTACCAAATCTATTATATGTGTATACTACAATCATTAAATGCGGAGTACATTCTTTCAATACAGGATTAAGCAGCAAGTTATGGAGTTATACAATACACAATTATTACTCTATTTGAACACATACATATTTATATATTTATACAATAATTGTACTATTTTTTTCTTTTATTCTACGCATGCAATCATCTATATATGCCACATGTAGACCCCAAAAACTAACATGTTCGTGTTGTAAGTGGCATCGAATGATATAGCGTCCCCGAACATTGCATAATTTCTCACTGAAATAGGGTCCGCCCAGAAAAGTCTCGTTAGTTGGTCTTGTTCGTCAACGGCATAACTAAAGGCCATTCCTGGACACGTCTCCTTTTTTTCCAAGAATCTGTCAAATAATTATTAATTGTGCGTCTGCACCTCGTATGTATGCCTTCAAATCTCTCTTGAAATTCTTGAAATCGATTGGTAACGCCCCCGCTTGAGAAAATCCACCAACCATTTGCCTGAATAGGTGGTGTGTCTTTGAACTGCTGATGTTGGCCTTTGAACAGTTGAAGATGAATTATTTGTGCCCAAAATTCAAATTTCGATTCACCTTAAGAAAATGTCTATAAGATTCTGATTTGAAAGAATGTGTGTGGCGCTCTTCAAATTTTTTTATAGCATATGCACCCTTCGTCATGTACTCTAGTACGCAGTGGGCATTGCATCCACAACGGTTTGGCACTCTAGTTCGTTGTTTGGTGTGTGAATTGCTCCCTTCAACACCGACCACAGACGACGTTTGTTTGTAGCCTTCCCTGTTACAAACTATATATTGCAGACGGATCTCTTTGTTCTTAAAATTCCTTGACGTGCTTATTCGTATGTCAAAGCCGCATACTTTACCATAATCCCTATAAAACTCCACACTCTTGTCCAAACTCCCAAAATGTATGCCTACTCGCGGTATTTTATCCTGTTTAACTTCAGGTATCCAATATTTAGTGTTGCCGGGTGATATTACCAGACGCTCTTGTATTTCAACGTACTGGATTGTTTCATCACTAGTATCTGCAAAGTATATGCCAAATAAGTAAACCGTATACATAAAACTTTTTTCAAATTACACAATAGTTTCAATATTAGTGTACAATGTTCTAAATTAAAAATCTAACAATATCCACTGAATGTTTATACTTATCACCCAATATTGAAGCCAATGTGTACTAAAATAAGATATATTTATACTGTTATGGAATTATTTGAATACCATTGTTTGTTTTCATTCTAAATCACCAAAGTATTCATATATATACACCATAATATGTTCCAAATATACAAGTTTGTCGAATTTTGTATACCACTCTGAGTGTTAATGTATAGACTCAAATAAACATCCAAAAACGCAATATCACATTTTAAATTAACACAAAAATATACATATCTATACACGAAACATTGCTTTACAGGCATATATATTGCAATATGTGTACACAACTCTTTCCCATAAAAGATTCATCATCACTCGTGCCATCCCACAACATATACTACATGCTTATATGTGCACAATAGTAAATATATGTGTACACGAACATCATATATAATGTGTACAATTCTGTACATTTCTTTATACTAAGATAAACTTCAATTATGATTCCATATTTTCGAATAAAAACACGGATAAGATGAATTAGGATAATGTACGATTTTTCGAAACATAAACACACATACCAGGAAAAAATGCCCCTGAAACCCAACTTTCATCAGGCTTGCCCACCTACATTTCATCATGTTGTGATTCATTGTACTCATCGCCCATTTCACACGGTTTTTGTGCTGTTTTTTTTCGACTATAGGGGGTGTTTTCTGTGTTTTTTGGGGGAGAAACTCGTTCTTGCTGCAGATTTTTGGATCTAATTTCTATCTTCCATTGTAAAAAAAAACATAAAAATTCTTGAAGTTTCAGAAATTTGAAACCCCTATACAATTAATCCATTCACCCTAGCTTCAACTACTTTTTCACATGTTATAATATTCATGTCTTGCTCACTAGAGCTGACAAAATCAGCTTCACTTGATGATTAGCTAGCCCAAATTGTAAACCCTAAACCATGACTCGAACCCGAATACTATTTGGCCCGAAAGACCTACTCCTGAGCATTTTACTTTTGAAAAGAATGGGTCAGGTTGAAATCCAATAAATGGTGGACCGATGGAATTTTGAGCCAGTCTAATTCAATTTTATAAATGGATGGCACTTGTTCGTGATATGCGTCAACATAAAGAAGAAGTACTGTCATATTTTGGACAGCTCTTCAGATGGTGGTACCAGTTGCAGCAAGTACGCACGGATGCTGGAGAAACTGGTAAAATACCTCACATTTTTGTTTTCTGTATTTTTTTTTTGGTATTTAGAACGTGGAGAATAAACTGATGATAAAATAACTGTAAGTTTATATACAACTAGAAATTACTTGGTATATAGTTAGTTCAGTTTTGTATTTTTAATTGTGTATGTTAATTTGATGAAGACATAGCTATGGATTGGTGTACATTTAGGTTTCGTTTGGTATACAATTAGTTTTTATCTAACATACAGATGCATATGATGGAACCTTTTTTCTCTTTTTTTTGTTTTACTAGGTTGATGGTAACATTTATTCTTTTTGTGATTTCTTTTTTCATTTTTTCATTTTTCCTTTTGTAGTTGGATTTGTTCTCTCGATATCTCCAAGCATGTGGGTGCTACCAGTCAGCGCGTAATGTTGAAAAATGTCGCCCAATAAGACTCGCCATGTCGTGGAGGGTGCAGGAAAACACAGTCGACTGTGGGGTCTATGCCATGCGTCATATGGAGACCTACATGGGGGAACCATTGAAGAAATGGGACTGTGAATTTGACAAAGCCGACGCTGCGGAGTTCGCACGTTTGAGGACTCTATATTGCCATGCAATTCTGATGCACGACTTGAACCAAGAGAAAAACAAGGTGCTTGGTTTGGCCAAAAAATTTGTTAGTGGAAAGTAGTTGGTTATCGATTGAGGAGTTCATTTTATTAGACGGAGCGTCTAAGTACACTTTAATTATTACATTAGACTAGAATATTTTTTACCCGTGCATTTTCTGTCAACATTATGGATTACTTATTTCTAACAATCTTAAGCAAACATGATTTAATTTCCTCTTTATGCGTATTGTTAGTGTGTAAACAAATGCACATTTTGACAACATTCTCGTATATGTTTATTCTTTGCTTTGGTTTATATATGTTCATATTCTAGTACTTTTTGTTATTCGGTTGAAGATGTTTTAATGAATCGTGTATATGCATAATTCTTAAGCAGTTTGTGTTGAAGTACTATAATTATTATTTACTTTTGGATGTCAATGTAACAATGTACTACTGAATGTTATACTTATCACCAAATGGTCAAGCCGATGTATACCAGAATAAGAGTTTATGATACTGTAATGTAATTATTTGTACACCAGATTTTCCTGATTATAAACCACCAAAGTATTCATATTATATACACCAAAATATGCTCAAAATATACTATATTTCCGATATTGTGTTGAAGTAATATAATTATTATTACTTTTTGGGAGTCATTGTAATCCTTTGAAATGTTGTGTATCATCAACAGATAGCAGACACACAAATAGCAATTATAATATACAAGTGTTTAGATTACAAGGTTTTTTTTTTATTAAATATGTCAAATGGGACTAAAAAATGATGCACAATTAGAATATAAATGGCATTCAATTATAATATAAATGACATTCAATTATAATATAAATGAAATTCATTTAACATAAGTCAAAAATCTGATAACAGTTTTCAGATTGTAGGAAATTTTGAAAATGCAGGGAAAATTTTTGTCATTATGTAGGTTGCTCGGGACATGTTCGGTTGTTGTGTGATGCAATTTTGCCACACGTGCCACACTTTCTCTTTAGTTTCGTGCTTGCACGGATTGCCTTTTCCCTTTGGCTTTGTAATCTGCTTTTAACCCGGCTCCCGCGGCCCTTGTTACGAGCTTGTTGTGGTGGCACTGAGATCTCCATTTGAGAAGTAGAGCCGCAGTAATTATCAAAGAGTTCCTCAACGCCCCCGTCATGTTGTCCATCTTGTTCGTGGGATAACTTTTTCTTATGTTCAGACAATAAGCGTGCTAAGTCAGCCAATTTTTCCACTTTACCGTTTGCAAGTCGTATGCAGTTGTGGAAGGTGGACCACAATTCATTTAGTGTTGTGGCTGCTTCTTGACCACCGTTGAATTCGCATGGGTTGGTCGCTTGTTGTTGATGGATGTATGGATGATAGCCTCATCCATCGACAGGCACGTATTTCCTGGGAATCTCATTGACGTCCTTGAATACAACGAATATGTGTTGACACAAAATACCGTGCATTTCGAACATTTTGCAACTGCACACTGCAACTGTCTTTTCCTTGCAGTACTGTACTTTGGATACATAATCAAATTCGTCCTTTATTGAGTAGGAATAGGTACTACCACCAGATCGGGTCAGCATGTGCACTGAACATTTGTAACACGCATTTGCAATCTCTAGGCTAATTTTTTTTTAAAACAGCAGGCGTGTACAATGTTGAAACATGTTTTTCAATCCCCAATGGTGTTTTGCACTGAGGAACAAGAGTGTCACTGTCGTTGTTTAGTTTGTGTACGGCGTGTCGTTGCTACTCCATTGCGCTATCAAAGTGCATGAAGAACTCGACCAAATTTACTTGTGGATTTGTAAAACCGCCAAACCAACTGTTTGTGCTCTCAGACCGTGATGTAGTCCGCATCAAACCGCCCATGGGAACATCCCGAAAATAAGCGGGGATCCAGCTCTTTTTGATTTCAAACATTTTAGTAAACCACGGATGATTTTCTAGTTTCTGTCATAACAGAATGCCATAATTTTTCAAACTCAGCGGGTTCATGTTTTTCATCCCAAACCGCTGCGTTAAGACGACGCAAGAATTCTTCATTCTTGAACAATGCGTGTCCCACTTTTGTGTAACCTTTTCCATTATGTGCCACATGCATAAGCGGTGTCTTGCGGTCTTGAAAACTACTTGAAACGCGTTCTACATATGATTCGTCATCCTCCTTTAATAGCAATCCACAAGCAAACGTTACACACCGACGATGGTTGTCAATGCCCGTGAATGGTGCAAACACCATTTTGTACCTGCGTATATGCAATATTTGTGCATATATCATCATTGCAATAAATGTATACCATGTAATTTATAAATAACTACCAAATCTATTATATGTGTATACTACAATCATTAAATGCGGAGTACATTCTTTCAATACGGATTAAGCAAATAAGTTATGGAGTTATACAATACACAATTATTACTCTATTTGAACACATACATATTTATATATTTATACAATAATTGTACTATTTTTTTCTTTTATTCTACGCATGCAATCATCTATATATGCCACATGTAGACCCCAAAAACTAACATGTTCGTGTTGTAAGTGGCATCGAATGATATAGCGTCCCGAACATTGCATAATTTCTCGAAATAGGGTCCGCCGAGGAGAAAAGTCTCGTTAGTTGGTCTTGTTCACAACGGCATAACTAAAGGCCATTCCCCGACACGTCTCCTTTTTTCCAAGAAATCAAATAATTATTAATTGTGCCCGCACCTCGTATGTATGCCTTCAAATCTCTCTTGAAATTCTTGAAATCGATTGGTAACGCCCCCGCTTGAGAAAATCCACCAACCATTTGCCTGAATAGGTGGTGTGTCTTTGAACTGGTGATGTTGGCCTTTGAACAGTTGAAGATGAATTATTTGTGCCCAAAATTCAAATTTCGATTCACCTTAAGAAAATGTCTATAAGATTTCGATTTGAAAGAATGTGTGTGGTGCTCTTCAAATTTTTTTATAAGATATGGACCCTTCCGTCATGTACTCTAGACGCAGGTGGGCATTGCATCCACAACGGTTTGACACTCTAGTTCGTTGTTTGGTGTGTGAATTGCTCCCTTCAACACCGACCACAGACGACGTTTGTTTGTAGCCTTCCCTGTTACAAACTATATATTGCAGACGGATCTCTTTGTTCTTAAATTTCCTTGACGTGCTTATTCGTATGTCAAAGCCGCATACTTTACCATAATCCCTATAAAACTCCACACTCTTGTCCAAACTCCCAAAATGTATGCCTACTCGCGGTATTTTATCCTGTTCAACTTCAGGTATCCAATACTTAGTGTTGCTTAGGGTGATATTACCAGACGCTCTTGTATTTCAACGATCTTTGGATTGTTTCATCACTAGTATCTGCAAAGTATATGCCAAATAAGTAAACCGTATACATAAAACTTTTTTCAAATTACACAATAGTTTCAATATTAGTGTACAATGTTCTAAATTAAAAATCTAACAATATCCACTGAATGTTTATACTTATCACCCAATATTGAAGCCAATGTGTACTAAAATAAGATATCTTTATACTGTTATGGAATTATTTGAATACCATTGTTTGTTTTCATTCTAAATCACCAAAGTATTCATATATATACACCATAATATGTTCCAAATATACAAGTTTGTCGAATTTTGTATACCACTGAGTGTTAATGTATAGACTCAAATAAACATCCAAAAACGCAATATCACATTTTAAATTAACACAAAAATATACATATCTATACACGAAACATTGCTTTATGTGCATATATATTGCAATATGTGTACACAACTTTTTCCCATAAAAGATTCATCATCACTGTTCCATCCCACAACATATACTACATGCTTATATGTGCACAATAGTAAATATATGTGTACACGAACATCATATATAATGTGTACAATTTCTGTACATTTCTTTATACTAAGATAAACTTCAATTATGATTCCATATTTTCGAATAAAAACACGGATAAGATGAATTAGGATA
This sequence comes from Rehmannia glutinosa, assembly GCA_016081115.2. Lineage (NCBI taxonomy): Eukaryota > Viridiplantae > Streptophyta > Magnoliopsida > Lamiales > Orobanchaceae > Rehmannia > Rehmannia glutinosa. The sequence goes on from JABTTQ020001048.1 coordinate 70,571, forward strand.
ATGTACGATTTTTGAAACATAAACACACATACCAGGAAAAGAAAAATGCCCCGAAACCCAACTTTCATCGGGCTTGCCCACCTACATTTCATCATGTTGTGGTTCATTGTACTCATCGCCCATTTCACACGGTTTTTGTCTGTTTTTTTCGACTAGGGGGTGTTTTTGTGTTTTTTGGGGGAGAAACTCGTTCTTCTTGCCGCAGATTTTTGGATCTAATTTCTATCTTCCATTGTAAAAAAAAACATAAAAATTCTTGAAGTTTCAGAAATTTGAAACCCCTATACAATTAATCCATTCACCCTAGCTTCAACTACTTTTTCACATGTTATAATATTCATGTCTTGCTCACTAGAGCTGACAAAATCAGCTTCACTTGATGATTAGCTAGCCCAAATTGTAAACCCTAAACCATGACCTGAACCCTGAATACTATTTGGCCCGAAAGACCTACTCGGAGCATTTTACTTTTGAAAAGAATGGGTCAGGTTGAAATCCAATAAATGGTGGACCGATGGAATTTTGAGCCAGTCCAATCCAATTTCATATTTGGCATATTGGCCTCTCATCTGTTGAGTGGGCTTCTTATCAAGCAATCCCAGCAATGTGTGTGTGAACCCTAGCTAGAGAGGAGTGGGTTCATGTTATTAGGTCAAAAAAGTGAACAAATCCTCTCTCTTTTTTTTTTGATCGGTATGAACAAATCCTCTCTCACTTAGTCACATGGATGTAGACAAGGTTCGTGTCATGATTATGATGTTATTACCGAGACCTTATTAATTTTTACTATTACTACTTAAATTTCCTATTTTTTTTTTTACTAAAACTTAAAATAATGAGAGAAAAATTGTGATAGGGGGGTGGCCATGTGTTTTTTACCGCCTTTTGATTCTCATCTTCAACGGTCAAACTTAACGGTAAGTTTTTTTGCACCCTTCGAGATAACACACTCTCTCTCTCTCATATAGTATATGACTATATGTACACTCTCTCTCTCTATATATGTATTTATAAATTATATATGTATATATATGTGTACATAACTTATAAAACCCCATATCCCTCCGTACTTGGCCACATTAGTTTCTGTACACAAATGGGTTCGTCTCCATAAATGTTTGCAGAAATTTGACTATGTATGCACATCAACATAAAATTATTATTATTATTATTATTATTATTTTGGTTTTTTGTATGTGATAGCTATGCAGCAAATTAATTCGTGGAGCAATAGTCAGAAGGAGAATTGGAGCCAGTTGTGATGATGATAATAATAATAATAATAATAATAATAATAATAATAATAATAATAATAATAATAATAATAATAATAATAATGATAATAACAACGACGCCTTTTAGATGTTCCTATATATAAGATTTATAATACATGATCAATTTCATTCAGTATTATGTATAAAAATTAAATTAAACTCCTATTACGTTAATCAAAGTATTTTTATGTTTCTAATTTAGTGTTTTGTATTTTATTTCATGTAGATGCTCATTAAATAGATCTATACTTTAAGAAAATTCCAGTTTATCGACATAAATGATTTTGCCACTAAATTCATAGAAAATATTGTTTTTCCCCAATTATATATACCGACATATTAACGACAATGTTTAAATTTACTGACAAAAAACTTGTAGGTACTTACCAACAATTTTATATTTTGTAGGTAAATATTCACCTATAATGATTTTACCTTTTACAGTTATCATATAATTAATACTTACGTATTTTTCTGTAGATAAATTGAATTTTTCTTGTAGTACTTACGCACGCTATATAAAAGAATTATAATGTAAATATAAATAATATACAACTTGGAATAAAAGATCCCAAACTTCTTGTTCGACATTAGACCCAAAACATAAATTTTATATTCTTATGAACCAATTAAGACACTTTATTCCGTTTTTGATTTCCCCCGCAGAAGAGGGTCAGTCAAGTTAATTAATTATTAGCAAGTCTCTTGTAAGACGATCTCACGGATCTAAATCCGTGAGACGGACCTCCTAAGGGCTCCGTCTTGAGAACATGAACCATGAAAATAAATTTAAAAATAATAATGAACCATGAAGAAATAAAAATAAACTATTAAACCCTAAAAACATGAACCATGAAGAATAAACCCGAAAAATAAAAATAAACCCAAAAAATAAAAATAAACACTATAAAAAATCTAAAAATCCTAAAAACCCAAAATCAATTAAAAATAAACCCAAGAAACAAAATAAACACTATAAAAAAAATATAAACCCTAAGAAAAATAAAATTTGAAAAAAAAAAATTTTAAAACTTTGTGTAAGGTCTCCGTAACCGTCTCACGCAACATTAATTATTATAAATTCTAGTATGGAAATTATAGGATATAGGTTATAGGCATAACGATATAATTTCTCCAATCTGTCCCTAAATCTTGAGAATAAGAATAAAAATTAATAACCCCAAGACCCGCAAGACAAGGGTTAGTGTCCTCTTATAGGGGGCACATACATAAATTTTTACTTCACTTTTGTTTTTACCTCATAATTCTTGCATGCATGCTTTCCACTCAATCTTCACATACATACATACATACCTACTAAAGAGGAAATGGTATTTTGCCCTCAAACTATGAAAGTATTTCAATTTTGCCCCATTTAACTTTGAATTGTTCTATTTTATCTCCTGAATTCAAATAATTTCACTTATTTTATAATTTTCAAATTTACCCCTTAATTTTTATGGTTATTTTATTTTGTGATCTGTCAAAATGTATCATAATCTAGGTTTATTGATGAAATTTACTATTATTTAATCTCATTCGTATATTGACTATGTATGATGAGATTTTGAGACAAACTTGATCCAAATAATTTTTCGACATGTAATAGATAGCTACAGATAATCCACTAACAATGAAGGGTAAATTTAAAAATTATAAGCTAAGTGCAACAATTTACAAAATTCAGGTAAAATAGAACAATTCAAAATTAAAAAAGTAAAGTTGTATAGTGTATAGTTTGGGGCAAATTACAATTAGCTCCATGCTATACATATATGTATATATACATATATATTGGTAGTGTCTATCCATGCAAGAATTATGAGTATCTGCAGAGATCAGAGCACAGAACAGAGTGGAGAGAGAAAAGTCCCCCGTTTATAGCGGGGGAGCAATAAGTTGAATAGTAAATAGTTTAATAATAAATAATTAATAACGGAGATGATGATGATGTGGATGTATGGAATGTGAGAAAGTTATGGGTGTTTGAAGGCCGCCTGCACCTTTCTCTGCTATGCCCACCTGATCTTTTGCATATCATCATAACTACATTCACATACTAGCTAGTTTCTTTTTCTTTGTGTGAGTATTCAGGAATGAGTTAGAAAACTTAAATGGAGAAGATGAAATTGAAAATTTTAAAATATAACTCACAATTAATACTCCTCGCTAGTTTAAGTGTATCTCGCAATTCACATCATTTTAACTCTAGGGACAGGGTTCTAGAGCTAGAACCGGCGAAACCGAAAATGGGAGACATAGAAAAAAAGATATAATTCACACAGATTAGGAAAACATAATAAATATAATTGAAATTAATAATCTTTTATTATATTCTTCTTACTTTACCCTTGCATTAAATGGGACAAAAGTGAAAAAATAAAATTTGTTAAAAACAAGATGAATCAAATAGAGGTATTTTAGTCTTTTCTTATGTGATTAATATATGCATATTGATAAAGAAATAAACATATAATTTGAGAAGGAGCAAAAAAGGAACCTATTTTAGTGGGATGGATGGAGTAAAATCTTTATAATTAATTATAATTTGTATATATATAAACGGGTAAACAAAATACATTTATGCTTCATTTGGATTAATGGATTTGAACTTAGCGATTTTAAATCCTAAATATAACATATCCATTCGTAAGCTTATTAGTGTCATCTCATAAATTCATGGATTTCAAATCTTGACCTCTTATTTTAAGCTAATTTTGAGTCATTGTGGTAGATTTTAAGGCCTTGTTTGTTTTATGTTTCCAATGACCTCTTTCTAGTTTTCAACTATACATAAAAGTGGAATCATGTTTGTTCATAAAATTTCCAATTGAAATTATCATTTTTATTTTCTATTTTTCACATAAAACAATATCTCAAACCTATAATTTCTATTCTCAACACTACCCTACATCACTCATCATTACTTATCAATCACTATTATCATATTTTAACCCAATTATATATGTGGGACCCACCATTATCAACTTTATCTACTTAAAATATTATTATTTTTAAATTATAACTATCTAATGGGACCTACCAACTTAATCTTACAAATATAATATTATATATTCAAATTAAAATATTGAAGTGGATCCCACCACTACCAGCTTTTCAATTATTATATACATAAAATAATATTTCAAATCTACTCAAACCAAACACAATTTCATTTCCAACCCTACATAAAACACATTTCAATTCATTCATCTAAACACAATACCAATTTCCACACGAAAACTAATAAATTCTCAAAATTCTATTTCCAACTCCAGAAACTGGAAATGGACCATGGAAACATAAACAAACAGGCCCTAAATTCATCTTTAAGATTGAGTCATCATTTAAAATCTTTCCCTCAAATTTTCCTATAAAATCCAAATCATTCAATCCAAATGCAACCTTAATTCGTCAAATTATTATATAGTGTACACCATCTATATTCTTTTAATGCAATAATAATAACTTATGGAGTGAGTGTATTTAAAATAATTAAAACAATGATTTATATATAATTTTTTTTTATATTAAATTTAACATTTTGAGGAGAACATTTATGAAGTTACTTGAGGGTTAGCTGTTCTATATATGTGTATGTATGTGTGTATATATTAAAAAATTAATGAACTTAATTCACTGAGGATTATTAATTAAATTATTATATAGGTTAAGTAGTTTCATCACATTAAGTTTGTTTAATGCAATAACTACTGATGGATTGAACATATTTAAAATAATTTTAGTTTAGATATACACTAAAATTTACATAATTGAAAAAGTAAGTTTATATTATGGTGAAAAGCCATATGCTGATCAGGGTTGGTTTGAAGGTAGGGAGTGGCAGATTTCTGACAGTACTGATAAGACTTGTGTCCAACTAGGCATCAATTAATCAATACATACATGGGAGTGGAAAAGGGTATCATTAATCTTGGATATAACTCAATCATTTCTGTATCTGCATCTATTAGTTAATTCTTAGTAATAAATGCAAGATTTTATTCATGTATGTGATATATAATATATCTGAATTTTTAAATTATATACTCCATCTTATTCACAATAAGTGTCCTTTTGCCACATGAAAAAATCTTTAAAAAAAATATTCTTTTTTTTCAAGGCTAGTGAGAAAAATAGTTTCCCAAATTACCCTTAAATATATTGTTTTCCAACATATATTTGCTTGTTCCAAAGTAACATTTATGATTAATTAAGGGTGCATTTGGTATTTAACACGATCCTTAACATGTGTATCCCCCCCCTAAAAATACACTTATTTTAAGCAGGAGGAGTATCTTTATATAACACTCCCACAATTTGCATATAATAAACTGCAAGCCAGTTATCTCATCAGTTTTAACCATCCAATTTTTAGTAAGAATCCAATATTGATATATTATTATAAGGTTTTTTTGAATCAAAATGAATTTTATTCATATATTCATCAAAAGAATTAACTTACAACTGATTATAACATCGACTGAAAAATAATTACAAATCATATATGATCATAAACATATGCATATCCAAAACAAAGATTTAAATCTAAACAGATTCGTTGTTAGACAAAACACATACAATTTTTTTTTTTATAACAGTTATGTCACGTATGGTCGGATAATGACTCATGTGAATCTTTACAACAAAAATCCACATATGAGATAAGCTTATGTACTGAAAAAAATAATTTATTGAGGACAAATAAAAGTCACACGATGGAAACTAAATGCATTGAAATTTACTTCTTCCATCCTCCACATAAGGATGAATTAAGGAAAAAAAAAAGAGGAAGAAATATTATAAAATTTTAAGATTCAGTTTCACTAAATATAAATAATTATTTAATTTTATGTTAGTCAATTAATTTCATCAATATTCAAAAGGAGAGAATGCATTGGATAGTTTTAAGATTACGAAACCACATGCTCTTAGGGTTACAAACCCCATGTGTCAACCTACAAAATAATTATCACATTCAACTTGATGTTTACTCCTTGCCTATTCTTGGATTGACTAACAATTAATTTTAATTTCAATATATATGTTATATTCTCACCATATAATTGTACAGCAGGCAACAGTTCATTACCATTTTCATATTGGTCCTCGTGTACCATTTTTCTTTAATTTTTTTAAGGATAGTACTTAGAAACCCTAAGTTAGATAGATATATATACCTTATTAACTGTATAATATACATTGCATGCTTGCTGTTATAATTTAAACCAGTCAAAGAGTTGTATACATAAAAAATATTATTTTTCATATGTAGCCAACTTCTCCACCGCCTGGGAAAGGACAATTCTACCCCTCATCAACCCTATGCATGTTTATCACTTTAAGAAATCATTGAGGTTTTTGGACCTGCCTGCCCTTGAATTACAGAGCACCCCATTTATGATCAAAATAACCAAGAAAGAGAGAGAGAGTCTTTGTATGTATATGTGTGTGCATAGAAATCTCCACTTATCTCAAAAAAAAAAAAAGAAATCTCCACTTATGTGTGTTTGTGTGTGAAAGTGTGCATATAAATCTCAACCTTTTGCTTTGGAACAAATGAAATTTCCTTTCAATTTTTGGATCTTTCCTCTTCTTCTCCTTCTTCTTCATCTCCTCCTCCAAACTCAAACCCTTCAATTTTCCCTTTAATTTTTTTTTTACTTTTTTCTTTTATTTTTTTCGTCTCAATTAACCTCATGCATGAACTAGATAGTTCCCCCATTTCTTGCAATATCTTCTCATATTAACCACTAATATTATTACTACAAACGGGAAATTTTCTTGTCACCCCTTCAAAAAACAAAATCTCATATAAAGTGAAAAAATATGGCTTCTTTGAATAACAACTGGTTAGGCTTCTCAGTTTCAGCTCAAGAACTCCAAAATCACTCACAAAATATAGGTTTCAACTCAGATGAAATCTCAGCTGGTACACAAATCTCAAGTGAATCTTGTTTTGATCTCACTAATTCTGATTCACCCAATATTATTCCTTCTCTTAACCTTCTTCCACCCCCTTTTGGCATTCTAGAAGCTTTCAACAGGAACACTCACCCACAGGGTTAGTCTCAAAAAATTCAATCTTTTTCATTTCATGCTGATTTTTAAGTACTCTACTGCACAAATTTGCAAATGGGATTTGAGTATATATATAAATTTTAATCTTTTTTCCCTTGGTTTTTATATATTCATATTTTTTTGTGGGCCCTTTTGTTTTTCTTTGAAGATTGGATTATATATGAACCAGAATCACTCTAAACTCTAATAAAAATTCAATCTTTTTCACTTCATGCAGATTTTTAAGCAAAATTTGTAACTGGGATTTGAGTATATATAAGTTTTGATCTTTTTTCCCCTTGGTTTTATATATATTGATCTTCTTTTTTGTGGGCCCTTTTGTTTTTCTTTGAAGATTGAAAACATGAACCAAAATCACTCCAAACTCTTAAAAAAATTCAATCTTTTTCACTTCATGCAGATTTTTAAGCAAAATTTGCAACTGGGATTTGAGTATATATTAATTTTTTTTTTTTTTAATTTGTAGGCCCTTTCATTTTTCTTTGAAGATTCAAATATGATTCAAAATCACTCCAAATTCTAATGAAAATCCAATCTTTTTCACTTAATGAAGATTTTTAAGTACTCCACTGCAAAACTTGGAACAGGGGTTTGAGTATATATAAAATTTAATTTTAAATTTTTTTTTATATTTTTTGCAGATTGGAATATGAAGGATTTGAGCATGAACTCTAATTTCTCATGCAGCAGCACTCAGAATATGGAAAATCAAGAAAGGCCAAAACTTGAAAATTTTCTTGGGCACTGTTTTTCTGATCATCAAGAACACAACAACAAGAATCTTTGCAACCCTAATTTTAATATTTCATCTTCCAACGATTATTGTGATAATAGTAATTATAACAATAATATTTTATGCCAAGAAAATGATCATGATAAGGCCACTCCTCATACAAATAGTACCATTGGCTTATCCATGATCAAGAATTGGCTCAGAAACAACCCAGCGCCGCCGCATGCAGGTGAGAACAATGTCGGCAATGAGGCGGCGCAGCCACATGCGGCGGCGGCCGGTGCACAGACACTGTCGCTTTCTATGAGCACTGGCTCACAGTCAAGCAATCCTTTACCACTTCTCAGTAGCAACGCAATGGAGAGTTGTACCTCAGAGAACAAGAAGTTACAGCAGAGTGGGAGTACGGCGTTGGTTGACGGCGGTCAAACTGGTGGCGCGGTGGAGTCAATGCCCCGGAAAGCTATAGACACGTTTGGTCAAAGGACCTCTATATACCGTGGTGTAACAAGGTTAATTTTTAATTTTTTTTTTTGTTTCTTGAATAATATTTTGTGGGTTGGAAAATGCAATTTTTTTTACTATTTTTTTTTTCTTATGATGATGTTTTTTTTTTCCTCGATTAGACCCCACATAACCATGTCCAGCAATGGCAGAGCCATGACACTTTAGTAGGGTGGGCCGATACTTGAAAATGGGATGGGTCGGATAGAAATTGCAAGTGAAAATAATACAAATTATAACTAATTTTTTTTAAAAAAAAATTCTCACTGATTTTTTTTTCCAAAAAAAAAAGGGATGGGCCAGGGCCCAAGTTGGCCCAGCCCTGTCTCCGCCATTGATGTCTAGGCTAGTTCTGCCTAAACGCTAGGTCCCAATTTATCGTCTGTCTTGCTTTTTAGAAGACGGGTATGTAGTGCATTATGGAGGTGATGATTGATGGGTGTTTTGTTTTTTGTTGCAGGCATAGATGGACTGGCAGATATGAGGCACATTTATGGGATAATAGTTGTAGAAGAGAGGGACAAACCCGGAAAGGAAGGCAAGGTACTATGAATCAAATTTGTCTGCCATTATTTCATGAATAATTTTTGAAATTTTATATGATTTCATGGTTTTAATTCTTGTTTTCTTGTCTCCTTTTGATTGCTTTTTTGGGGGATGATTGTTTCTTACTGCAGTTTACTTGGGTAAGTTCTTGCAACTTTTTCTCTCTCATGTTTCCATTAGCATTTTAATTAATTTCCATTTAAATGAAAAAAAAAGTTGGATTAATTAAAGAATATTTCATCTATGTATTTCGCCATTTCTTAAAAAAAAATTATCCATGTTTTTCAAACAGATTTTTTATTTGCCATTTTTTAGTTTAATTGTCCATTTTGTTATTTGTTCATTTTTGGGGGTCGAGATTCATTTTTCAGTACTAAGAAATGTATTGCATCTATTTTTTGAAAAATGATTATGTCACCCAAGAATACAAGAGGGTATGACCGGGGGCGGAACCAAGTCTTCTCATAAGGGGGGGCCAATAGTAAAAAAAATTTGTAACCGCATGTGTGTATATATATATATATAAAATACACATACAAGATAATAAAATTTAAATATATTATATATGCATAAAAAATACATTAATATTTTCCATTCCATAAAAAAATACATTAATACTCATTAGTAAATACAACAACAACAACAACAAATTAAGGCTTATTCGACTATATAGATCATATCACGTCATCGTTTATGGTCAAAACCATATTTTTATTTATTTCTATATATAAGATGTCTTTTCTAATAGTTTCTTTCCAAGTTTTAATCAATTAAAACTTAACATTTCTCTTTTCATATCACGAAAATCATCTACAATTGAATCTATACTAATTTTTTTGTAGTTTACTTTTCAATATACATTAGCAAACAATAATTATTTTTGAACATTATAAAACAATAATTAAGAAATTTATTTTCTATTCCTATTTCTGTCTGAGAAAATTTTTTATTTATTAAAATAATAAGAACACATAAAGTCTACAAAGTCTCCAATTTAACTTATTAAAAATCATGGGTCGTGTTGTAGCATTTAATAAAATTTACCAATAAATTGTAAGCACAAGGAATAAAATGACTAAAATTATAATACATAATTACATACTAAAATTATAATACATAAATAAACATATATGTAGTAAAAGTAAAAAAAAAAAGTCCGCCCCTGTGTATGACTGTAAGTTTTAAGTCAAAAATGGACAAAAAATATGTTTTTGAATAACATGATTAGTTTTCATTTTCAAAAAACATAAATAGTTAATTTGGCCTATTACCGCTTAATTAAATTGGTGATATATAGCATTATTGCTCGTTTTTTATTAAGTTTTTTTTTTAAATGATGTAGGAGGTTATGACAAGGAAGAAAAGGCTGCTCGAGCTTATGATTTAGCAGCATTGAAGTATTGGGGAACCACCACAACTACAAATTTTCCTGTGAGTAAATTAATTTTTCACAGATTTATCCACCAACTAAAGGGGGTTTTGGTTAATTTACTTTTTTTTATTTTATTTTTAATATTTTTGGGGTGTTTTCGATACTTTTTAGATCAGCAACTATGAGAAAGAAATAGAGGAAATGAAGCACATGACAAGGCAGGAATATGTAGCATCATTAAGAAGGTAATTAAACTGATGAAATCATTTCATCAGTAAATTATAGTAAGGTTAAAAATAATATATATCACTTGCTTGCATTGAGCTGATCATGTCAAGAATTACTTTTTATTTCCAGGAAAAGCAGTGGATTCTCTCGTGGGGCATCGATTTATCGAGGAGTTACAAGGTAAAATTAATTAATGTCAGATTTTTGGTCCCAATTAGTACTATATAAATTTACTGATCATATGTATTGATAGGTATGTTGGTATTAGGTAAAATGCAGGTTGATTTGTGCTCTAAGTTATATATTAATATATTGTAAAGTTGATGTTTCAAATTCTTTGGATTCTGTAGTAAACTCACAAAATTGGTTTATTTTTTAATTTATTCTATAAATGACTTTCATCTAATTGTGGAAAGAATATTTGTTGCATCTATTGTGTTATCATCTCGTGTTACAAATATCATCCCGACATGCCACGTGAAGTTGTATCGTGTCTGATAAGGATGCGATACTTGGTAAATCCAATGTCTAAATGTTTCTCATGAAAAAAAACTTTTATAATTAACAGACATCACCAGCATGGGAGATGGCAGGCAAGGATTGGAAGAGTTGCAGGGAACAAAGACCTTTACTTGGGAACTTTCAGTAAGCAATTAGTCTCACCTCGTTATATACTTAGGGATTAATTACAAATATCACCCCTGATATTTAGCGTAATTACAAAAAACTCCACTTATCTTTCAAAATTACAAATACCCCCTTCAGATTTATGTTTACCTAACAATTGCCCCCTTCTCGAGGGTACAATTTGTAAAATAGAAACAAATGTCATCGGAGGTATTTGTAATTCTGAAAGATAAATGATTTTTTTTTTTTTTTGTAATTAGACGAAACCTTAAAGGTAATTTTGTTATATTCCCCTGAAAATAACATTGTTCCTCATTTTCGTATATCGAAGGCACACAAGAGGAAGCAGCAGAAGCCTACGACATAGCAGCCATAAAATTCCGCGGCCTAAATGCAGTGACCAACTTTGAAATCAACCGATACGATGTCAAAAGCATACTCGAAAGCACCACTCTACCGATCGGAGGAGCAGCAAAACGCTTAAAGGATGCTGAAAACGCAGCAGAAATGGCCCTTGAAATGCACCGCGCTAACGAAGCAAACTTGAATTTGCACCTAACAGATCATCATGGCCACATGAATAGCACTCATCATAATACCTGGCCTACAATTGCATTCCAACAACCTCCTCACCCCTTGAGCATAAATTACCCTTTTGCCCCCCACCAAAGTCGAATCTGGTGCAAACAAGAACAAGATTCCGATGTTAACAACCACGGTTACAGTGAGATTAACGCTAATCATCAGCTTCAACTGGGGAACACACAGAATTTCTTACAACCTTCTATTCTGACAAATATCATGAGCCTGCAGGATAACGCTTCTGTCGAACACAGCTCGGGTTCTAACTCTGTGATCTACGGTAATAATGTGGTGCCGATGATGGGGACAGTAATAGTTCAAGACGCGACAAATGGATTTCAAGATGGCTATGAGGGCATGTTCGGATCGTCATCAGCTGATGCTGCTTATCAGCAGCAGCAGGCAAGAAATTTTTATTATCATCAATCTCAGCAATCATCGTCGTCAACTTGTAATAACAGCTGGATTCCTACTGCTGTCCCGACTGTCGCAGCTAATTCAACTTTCACAGTATGGAACGACACGTGATAAAAAACAAAACAGAGATGAATGAGCAGAATGTTTTTTCGGGACCGATGTATACAAAACTAACTGTTAAATTTAGTTTTTATCTTTATTATGATTTCCAGGTAGGAATTTGACATTTTTCTCTTCATCCAGACATGTTTTTTCTCTTAGGTTTTTGCTGTTTTGGAGCAAAAGCAAGTTTATTTAGGAAGTTATGACTGGAGTTCATATATAGCCAGTGAAAAGTGTGATTGGCTATGATTTTGGGAACTTTGGTTGTGTGTCCTCGGAAAGTAGTATATACCAGGCTTTGTACTTCTAACATTATAATGCAAAGAATGGGATTTTTATACTTATGTGGATTATAATTGTGTAGTAGTCTAATTACCTGAGCATGTATGTGTTTGGAAAACTCCTTTTACTGAATGAATACTCACAGGGAAGCCAAGAAAACGAACTATGTATGTTTCTCTGTCTCTGCAGAATACTAGCTATCTTTCAAAATTACAAATATTCCCTCCATATTTGTTTCTATTTTCCAATTACTTCCTCGAGAGGGGTATTTGTCAACTAAGGTCCATGGGGTATGCAACACCTTAGAGAGGTATTTGTAACTTTGAAAGATCAGACATAGTATTTATAAGGAATAAATACAAAAACTACCCCTGAGATTTGTGTTAATTGCAAAAAAATTATAGAGATGTTTGAAAATTACAAAAAAAAAAAAAAAAAACCTTGAGGTTTGATTTTGAGTTAAATGTAAGGAGATAATTGCTTATGAAATGGGTAAAATGTAATACAAAACCAAACCTCCCGGGTCTTTTGTAATTTTCAAGTATCTTTGGGTTTTTTTTTTGTAATTAACCCAACCCTCAGGGGTAGTTTTTATAATTATCCATTCTTGTAATTCAACCCTTTCTCTGTTTTGACTCACTTTGAGTAGTTCATTATATGGTCATTAGCTAATTCTAGCAAAATGGTTCAGGAAATCATAAGCAAAAATACTGGAGAAAACTCTGCTGATGCATAAATATGTTACAGAAAAGACCTACACATTTTTCATTTCCTAACAAAAAACCTCCTAATAAAGGGATTTATACAATAGCCCTCTCACACATTTGCACAAAAGAAAATCAACAATGCTAATATGATGAGAAAAATGCCCCATTATAGAATCTCAACTACCTAATTTAAACGCATCGACAAATAATCCTAAACAAACACCGGCTTTCCAATAATTTATCATTACTACTAGAGACTGCAATCTCCCAGTAGTAAGGGGCTTTTTGTACATCAACATACCAATACCTTCAATTGCAGCAACTACAACTCCGGCTACAAGCACATCCCAATCACCTGTCTGTCCGAGGATTGTTGCAAGAGCATTAGCTGTGTAGAAGCCTAGAAGCAGGAGAAATACCTTCATGGGGAAGTTTTTTCGAGCAGAGTTTAGCTTACTCAATAGCTGTTTACCACCAGCACTGACTATCCTGCCCAAACGAGTTTCACCGAGACCAGAGTTGTCTCCGTTGAGGTTGTTTTGGTCATTGTTCGCTGTAAATCCATCGGTGTTCAAAGCAAATGCTATTTTCCACTGACGTTTATTTGGCTGCGAACTGTTTAACAAACAAATGCCAAACAGAAAACAAAATGGCATGAAACATCGGCTCATGATACTGACGAGCAAATTCTACGCATAGAAGATGTGACTTTACTGTTGGTCATCAATCCATGGAACAATAAATTGTAGGGATAATTACAAAAACTACCCCTAAGGTTTGGGTTAATTACAAAAAAAACCCACAGTTTTTTGAAAAATTACAAAAAAGTCCGTGAGGCTTGATTTTGTATTACATTTACCCTCTTCATAAGCAAAAACATTTCAAACCCCTCCCTTACATTTCTAAAAATATTGCAATTACCCCCTTACATTTAACACAAAATCAAACTTCAAGGTTTTTTTTTTGTAATTTTCAAACATCTCTGGGTTTTTTTTTGTAATTAAACCAAACCCCAGGGATAGTTTTTGTAATTATCCCTAAATTTTATTTGAAAAGGACTTAAATTGAACTGTGTACCCACAAACTTATTAATTAGCTTAACTTTTAGTTTCTCCAACCATTCACCAGAAGAAGGGGCACAGCATAATGAAAATGTATATCTTAAAACTAGTGACTATGCTATTAAAATTCTGGTGTCAACTCTCATACCCCATCCACCCCCAAGAACCCGAAGGGAAAAAAAGAAATAACACACACAAAAGTGTAAACGATGGGAAATCGTTTTACATAAAGGAGGCCAAAAGAAGTTTATCAATTCCAAAACTCCAACAGAGGATGGTAGTGGTTCCAGAATCGTGATCCTAGCAAGTCAAGAAATATACCGCTTTCTATAAGAAGTTAAGTCAAGTTTTGGAGTCTGTCTAGAGAAGCTCTGTGCGTAGATGAAATTCTGAACTCCACAATAATGCCTGAGAAACACTCCTGATCTCTGAGATCTTTCATTAACAACAAGAGACATTGACTGCAACATTATTATATCCATTTGGCAGGCCATCAACTGCAAAGTACACATGAAGAAAGACAGTTGAAGCCTGTGAGAATGCAGAAACTAGAAGCAGAAATTGTTAGAAGAAACTAATAGCATTGGCAAGCAGGAATCCAGTTTGAAAAACCAATGCAGTAGAATAAATAGGCCCCTGGGTGTGTCGGTCAAACTTCACATCAACATCAGTGAACTGTATAAGGAGCTTTCAAAACAGAAGTTTACAAATGCTACAGTCCAAAACATAAGATTTTTTTTTTGTTGTTTTAATTCAAACTTAAAGCAGAGATTTTAGACCAGACAATCAGATCTTCATTAAGAGTAATATGTCATAATCTTATGGGACAATTACAAAAATTACCCCTGAGGTTTGAGCTAATTACAAAAAAAAAAACCAAAGGTTTTTGAAAATTACAAAAATCCCCTTAAGGTTTGATTTTTATTACACTTTACCCCTTCATAAGCAAAAAACACTCCAAACACCTTCTTTACACATGTAAAATATTACAATTACCTCCTTACATTTCAAACAACATAATCTAAATTTGAGCAAAGCAAGAGTTGGATTCAACACGAAATGAGATACTTGGCTCGTATGTTCCCACTTTCAAACCCCTATTTTCAGATTTATACTATTCATAAAAATATAAATACGTTTGTTTGATGTATTTCCACTGAAAATAACTTTTTTTAGCAAGAAAATAACTATCTTTAATTTATATTTGTTAGATTAATTGGTACACATGAACATGATAGAAAAATGGAGAAGAAGAATTGAAGAACACTTGAGAAGTTCAACAAATATTAATGAAAACAATACAATACAAATGGGGAGGGAGGCTACTAATATATAGATAAAACCCTAGCTATCAACTAAGAAGGGAAAATACAAAAATACCCCCATAGAAATATAACTCTAACATCCCCCCACAAACTCATGATGATGTAGTAGAAATCATCGAGAGTTTGCCAACCAAAAACAAAAGCAGCGGAAGCGGATGCGACTTGGTGAAAAGATCCCAATCAGTAAAGATGATGAGATGAATGGTAAGTCGAGGTCCCATGTTGCAAGTGATGACGAGTGACATGACAATCAATCTCAATATGCTTTGTTCTTTCGTGGAAAAGCGAGTTGTGAGCAATCTAAATAGCACTTTGGTTATCACAATGCATGGGAGTAGGTGAGGACAAATGAACACCCATATCTGCAAAGAAGCCAACGTAACCAAACTATTTCGGTTGTAGTAGAAGCCATTGCCGATACTCTACTGCCTCTGTGGAGGATCGAGACACAACATTTTGTTTCTTACTCTTCCAAGAAATAAGTGAGTCTCCAAGAAAAATACAAAACCAAAGAGTGGATTTTCGATCGGTAGGATCACCGCCCAATCGCATCGAGAATATGCCCTCAACTCTAATGAAGATGTAGATGGAAATAAAAGACCCTCGAAAAAAAGAGTGCCACGGAGAGGTATCGCAAGATACGAGTAATGCTGACCCAATGAATCGTAGTGGGGCAAGTGACAAATCGACTCACAATATGAACAACATATGCAAGATGCGGGACGCGTAATGGTTAGATAAACCAAACTTCCAACAATAGTGCGATATAAGGTAGGATCGACATAAATGGGGTGCCATCGAAGGAGAATATCGAACATTAAGTTCAAGAGGCGTATCAACCGTCCGAGTATCGTAAGACGAGCACGATCAAGTATGTCAAAGAATGTACTTAGGCGTGAAAGAAGATAACCTCGAGGGGAGCGGGCTACCTCAATACCCAAGAAATATCGCAAAGGTCCCAAATCTTTCATTTCAAAGCGAGAAGCTAACTCGATTTCAACAATGCAATCCCATCAACATCATCATAGGTGATGATCATGTCATCAACATATAAGGAAAGAAGAATAATACCAAAGTACACATGACGGAAGAAAAAGGGCGAGAATCATGGTTCTTTGGAACTAAAACCAAGTGAAGTAAGCACGACAGAGAATTTTTCGAACCAAGCCCGTGGAGCCTGTTTGAGACCATACAATGCTTTCTTAAGCTTGCAAACTTCGCCCGATTATGAGGAACTCAGGGTGGTGGGATCATGTAAACTTCTTCTTGAAGATCACCATTCAAGAAGGCATTTTTGACATCCGATTGAGATATGTGCGATTTCGGACGAAGAAACATCAATAAAGTACGACGGTAGTCATCTTTGCAACAGAGGGCAAATGTTTCCTCATAATCCATACCATCTTGTTGTGAATAACATTTAGCAACCAATCGTGCTTTATATCGCTCAATGAACCATCGATTTGGTTTTAATTTTATAAACCCAACGCGAACCAATTGCTCGTTTACCAGGTGGTAAAGATACCAAATCCCAAGTGTTTGTTTTATGCAAAGCAGAAAGTTCCTCAGTCATAGCATGCTGCCATAAAGGATCAGTAGCCTCTTTATAGGACCGTGGTTCAAAAATTTGGTGAATAGAGGACAAAAATGAAGCAAAGGCGGGAGAATAAGAAGAATAAACAAAGTCAGGTAACTGAGTGGACTTAAGTGTACGTTGGGGATATCGAGGAGGCAAACGATCCACAATTTCGGGAAGCGATTGGGGTGCCGTAGCGTAGGCGAGCGGCCAGATTTGATGAGTCTCTATCTGTGTTATCCGAGAATGGATCAATATGAACAAGATCGGTTTTGGAGATCTTTATGAGGATTTAGAGGGAATAGAGAAGAATGGAATATGCTCAAAAAAATACATGACGAGACACATATAATTTTTGAGCAACAGGATCAAAGCAACGGTATCCCTCTTCCGACCTTCTCCATATCCTAAGAAAACACAAATAGGTGAACGAGAAGATAATTTTCTTTGCGTCAACATGGGGACGAAGGACAAAACATGCACAACCAAAGACTCGTAAAGACGAATAACTAGGGGTGGAACCATAAAGTCTCTCGAAATGGTGATAAATTAGATGTAATGGATGAAGGAATCTATTTATACAATGGACGGTAAAGAACGGCTTCGCCCCGAATTCACTTGAACCGAACTAGATAGTAAAAGTGAGCGGCGGTTTCAATGATATGCCTATGTTTTCTTTTCAAAGAATACCATTTTGTTCGGGAGTATGCGTGCAAGAAGTTTGATGTAAAGTCCCATCCAAAGCAAGCAATTCACGAAAATTATTAGATGTGTATTCCCACCCAAGTCACATCTAAAGCATTTTATGATAGCGAGAGAATGAGTTTTACAAAAGCTCGAAAGGAAGTATATATACTCGTAAAATCGAACGATGCTTCATAAAATAAACCCAACAATAACGAGAATAATCATCAATAAAAGACATAATATCGAGAACCCCCTTTGTGGAAATGGGAGCGGGTTCCCACACATCGAGAATGAACAAATCAAATGGTGCAATAGAAGAAGAAACACTCTATTAAAAGGTAAAGCGGAAAATTTTGCGTTTACAACCACTACAATCGAAATATCATGAGATGACAATTTTCCTAATGAAACTGTAGAAACCAAAAATCTTAAACGTGAAGACGAAACATGACCCAAACGAGAATGCCACGGATAGAAGCTAGGCGATGAAGGACTCAAACGAAAAGAAGACAAATCAACAAAGAGAAGGCTGCGATAAAGGGTACTCGAGCTCATCCAAAATGTATAACTCTCCGTGCCTACGGCTTTGTCCCAATCGGCCTTCGGGAATTTGGATCCCGCACACAACAAGTAGTAGGAGAGAATGATCTTAAGTAACTTTGAATCACACAATTGGCTATGAAACAAGATTTAATGCAAGTTTGGGAATATGGTAGACATGTGGAAGAGAAAATTGAGGTGTGGCTACGGATCCGATTCTGCTAAGGGCAACAAAGTACCATCAACAAGAATACAACATATACAGCATATGTGGGTGAAATGGAAGTAAAACATGATATATCGGGGACATATGATGAAAAGCTCAGAATCTAATACCCGAATAGAGGAAGATATACGGCGAGCTCGGAGTTGACAAACCCGAGGCGAGACAAAGCATGAGATGAGGCAAGAAATTTACGAAATTGTTCGGCAATTGTATCCATAGAAGGTGACTAATTGTATCCGTAGAAGGCCGATTGGAGGTAAGAGTTCCGGACATCACGAGAATCGATGAGGGGTGCAGTGCGTGCGAACACGAGTCGGTGGGGGTGGCTAAAACCACGTTGATTTGGATGGACAAAGTGATGTTGGGAGGTCGTGGATTTTTCTCGTTGAAAACTTTGTTATTACCTTTATTCAACTCGGGACATTGAGCCTTCCAATGTCCTGGTTGTTTACTGATAACTACACTCATTATCGGCAACCTTTGAGTGGTCCGAAAGAAGAAGGTGGACGATGGGGCACAACAAGAACGGATGAAGGAGGAACATGAAGAACTCCTTTCCCCCTTCGAGACTTGAGGCGTAATTCCTCCGCTAACAATTCACTTACAACAGAATCAACCGATGGTAGAGGAAAACGGTCTGCGATATATTCCCACGAAGGGACTCAAAATCATCCAGAAGAGCCATCAAAAAACAACCAATCGTTGCTCCTCTCTACGAGCAATATAGGGGCAAATGCGCGAAGTTCACTAGATTTAGTAAGGGCTAATTGATCCCAAAGATCGTCATAGAGAATAAAATTCTTGGGACAGTCATATATTTTTCTTTGAAGAGATCGAATATCTATTTCCAATCGTCTTGTTTAGCAAAATTCGATTGAGTATACTTAGTTCCAAATGTTCCCAAACTTCTTTAGCAAGATCATATTTAGCCAATTGCATACCAATAGAAATATAACTTCACAATTTTTTCCTCTCAAAAAATTTCTCATGACATAATTCCAATATGAATAATTCTTTCCATTCAAGCGTACACTAATCGATTGCAGATAATCATCTCTTTCACGGCCCATAATGAATAATGACATAAAATCAAATAGAAATACCAACCAAACAACTAGATAGATCGATGCAAATATCCAACAAATCAAGCCAACTCTACCAACAAAACTATTGCAAATAATCGATTCTTGAGGCGAAAAAGATAGCAACCCCAACAAGCGGCTAATGATCGAAATCGAATGAAAATAACACAAAGTCGCAACATACTTGTGTAATCGCGATATACCCACCGGATCCGCTGAATCGACCTTCGGGTACACCATCGGCAAAGGTCCTTATCAACCCTTTCGTTAATAAGGACCTTGTACCAACTTCCCTTCCAGCACAACAAACAGTAGGTCTGAAGGCAGGTGGCTCGTTAGGAAAATTGGCATATTGGCACGTTGGTGGCTGAATAATTCAGAGCATTGCGGGCCCCTCTTAAAATTCGTTTTTTTAAATTTCATCAAAGCTGGCATGCGGGACCTCTTGCCCAAACAGCCCTTTATATTCTCAGCTCCCAAGCTCAAGTAAATTCGGCATTGAAAAAATCCGCAACTCTACGTTCTTCAGATGACTCGCTCTTCCAACATCGAAATCGAGGTCGCTGGACGCACCATACGTGCGAGGTTGATGAGGGAACGAAATCCCCCAGTCACCAGCTTCGCGCTTCATCCAAACGTTTCCGCGGGCTTCCTATCGCTACCATGATCACACACGGGAGGGAGCTATATGGTTGATCGCCACCTGTGGGGGCGGTCTATTTGTATGCCCAGGCGTCAATCGTCCTCACATACGGCGATACAAACGAGAGCGCTCCGTCAACAAATTCGCGAAGTTCTCGAGGAAGACATGCCCGAACTTCGACGATCGGAAAACTTGTTTATGACCACACTCTTGTAACTGTTGAGCATAAAGTAATAAGTGCTACTGATCGTGGGCCGGTGCGCACGACTTGATTTCGAGAGAACTGCCCCCGCCTGATCCCTTGCAGGTTGTAGGCGGATGGAGAAATATTGGAAGCAATTTTCTTGGCGAAGCTAGGCGCGCGCTCTCAGATGAGCCTGATGATATCTCTGCTAGCTTCTCAGGAGTTATCCCCAGCGGGATGGGAACCGGGGGAAACATTCTTCCAGTTTGGATGCATCAATGGAGCTATTTGATGACAGATGGTCCAAACACGCTTTATCGATTTGTTACCGACACACAAATCCCCGATATGACACTCCCAATCATGGTTGAGCTCTCCCACAATCATTTACTGAGGCCTTTTAACCATTTCGACTTTTTAGGGGATCTCGGCCTCACTAAATTCAAGACATGGGGTGGGATCTATTCTGCTGCACTTGATGACCTGAATTCCCTTGCAGAGTTCAAGAGACTGACAATCGCACTCCTGACGCTAGTGAATCTCTTTCATCGAAGAGTTCAATCGCGCTTTCCGTTTTATCTTGGACAAGCTTTTTCGCGCGGCGGCAAAGATAGCACTCGCCTTATGGCTTTTGAGCGGTACTCCAAAACGACAGCTTGAATATATGTTTTTCAATTCAATCGGCAATAAGTTGTAAGTGCCTAGCGTTTACGGACCACGAGGAGAAGCATGCGATCCAAACACTATCATCTTTGTATCTCTATCTGAATGTATGCATTAAGTTTGACATATTCGAGTTATATTGTTGTATTGTATGATTTAATTTGACAGTACCGCGAACACGCACAGTACCATCCCTATCGCATTTGAATTTTCGTTGTTCGCTTTACTTATCTCATTGAATTTCTAATAAAAACGCACATCTTGCAAAGTACATATATTATTGCCCACAAAGATGCAAATACAGAACAACGCAATCCTAAATACACAGAAATACAACAATATTATCTAACATTACTATTAACTCAAAATACACTCTTTCCAGCACATAAAACTTCGTCATATTTAAAAGACAAATCACTCTGATCCTGTGGCTGACGCTGCCGGGTAAAGACATCGAAGGGCCCACACTCGCCGTCCACTGCGCTGACCCACAACTCACGGTCTTCTCGAAACAGCTACTGGGCAGGAACGCCACAAAATAGCAGGGAGGCTCAGAAGATTGGGAGGCGACACTCCCCTCGACAATGGAGTTGAGTTTCTCATAGGCCTCGGCGCTTGTCACGCCTGCAAGGTATGGCGGAAGCGAGGTAACTTTTGCGGTTGAATTGCTACTGTTACAAACGAGACAACGATTCTTTACACACCAGTCTGCTGTTGATTGATCCATATACATATAAAGAAGTTTGTCGATCATCATCCGCGGTCGAGATTCTCGCAGATGGCAACAAGCCTTTCAGGTCGATATCATCGCGGTAGTCAACTAGCGCCGCCTCGAGCTCCGCCTTCACATCCGGACCCAAGACTGTAATGAGAGAAATGGCTTGCAATTGACGCTCCAACTCATCTGCCATGCTTATACTTTAGCAGGATTAGTGTTTTGTGCCTCCAGCTGTAAAATTCTCTTCTGATCATTTTAGAGCACACCTCCAACGAATTTAAACACCTAGCCTCCTCTTTGTTGATTTCTGTGAACTTCGGAGATGCGAAATAAATAAAAAAATGAATAAGATCTCGATTGAGATTATCCGAATCTGCCAGCTTGCATGCATTGGGAAGAGAACCTCTCCAAAGCATCATGATCGAAGCGACCCCACTTTCGATATTAGTGGCGGTCAATGGTGGTCCCATGAATCGCCCAATCGGAAAGCATATCGTGAAACGGTGAATTCGATGCGCTAGAAAACAAAACCCCTTCCACTAGCAATCGAGTGGTATCCGCGTCAGCCTCTCGTGCCCAACCCAAATTCAATGCTTTTTAGATATTTTGTTTATCTAGTGGATTTCGATTTTTGAAAGGCTCTTCTTCGCCACGCGATTATATTCCATGTCCACTAAAATCTTCTTTTAAATATTAAATTGACTTCAATCAAGAGTCTTTGGGAGATCAATGCTATAAAGACAGTTTTAAGAGTATGTTGAAATGGCCAGCCGATCAGCTGTTGTGTTGATCACCGATAGTCAGGGCGCCATGCTCATCGTTCGCACGATTCCATTGACTCCCTTAAGAAGGGACATGGCAATCGCCTGCAAGAACAGGCATAAGCTGTTGCATAAAGAAGGGTCGCATCAGACGGGATTGCTTGCTTGTGCGATCCCGCCCTATCAAACGAAAGTCGAGGACATCCGGCCCGAACGCTGCTCTAAAAGCTTACCCGATTACTGAAATTAGTAAGTTTATGTCAACTTATATAGAACAAACGGCCGACTCTAGCTTCTCTCATAGAAAGCGGCGCAAGCCAAGTAAATTGGCCAATATGCAGTTTGATTTGAGACGCCATCTAGAAGAGAGTGGGCGAATAAAAAATGAACACATCGACCGTTGACTTGCCCAAACAGCTCTCCATGCGTGTAATCAGTACTCATCCAAAAATAAACATTTCGGGGTGACACAATTCCACTAGAGAAGATAATTGGGCGGTGCATTTGACATAAAGATAGGGACAGACCAATGCGTTTTCCGTATATAGTTGAGCGGCCGCATCAATAGTCTTAGAAATTGATTAAACATACATTATTTACCAGAACATAAAGCAAGGCCATTCGATCTAGTTCGGAAATTTATCACCACTCGACACACCTAAATAATGGCGTAAACACTAAAAGTTGACAACACACCATTTTTCACCGGAAGGTGAGTAATACCCGATTTGAATTCGCCAAAATCAACGTTATCTAAATGCTAGAGGAAATGTGAAAGCCCTCGGATTAAATTCCATCTCCAAGCCATCGAGATCGGCAGCACCTTGCATGATTTGCTCTCTCTGACCTTCAACTTCCGATGGAATGCTGCCGCTTGAGGGAACATTTTCTCCAGTAACCGATATATTGCTTAACGTCCTGGGGGCGAGAGGCCGATACGCCTCGACGACCTCCTCGAGCGCGCTTTTCAATTCCTTTGGATCCTTGATCCCACACAGATCAATGGCATCAATACTAGTAGAGCTCGCCATTATTTTCACGATCACGTTAATTGGATGGGTTGCTTACATGCATGGAAGGAAAGATGCTTTATAGTGACGTGAATGGTGCAATAGCACTTAATCGCTGCACGTAATGCGCGCGACATTGACCGTTTTCGCAATTATTGGCCCGAAACTATTGTATAAGAGACAAATCTCAGGTTTTGAGATTCATCAAAAGGGGATGGGCGTGATTGCCAGAAAGATGTCCAAGTCTCCCTGATGGCCCACACCTCGCCACTTGCACTCCACATCAGTTTACTTTTGGCCATCAGGGGCATTTATTGCGGCGCGGATGAAAAAAGATCGAAATTATTCATGCGTGGGATTGACGGTAAACACCTTTAGCAAGACATTTGCCCACTGATTTCAAACCGAAAGATTGCGAGCTGACTTTGGCAAGCTTTTATTACGGAGAATGAGACAGCTGTTCCACGTGCAACATGCGTCAAATATTGCGGCTGTGAGAGAACAAAATTCAATTTGTTGCAATTTCAACGTATCAGAGACTAGTTACCTCAATAGGTCATGAAAGAAATTTTGCAGAACTAGGCTTGCGCGATGTGCTTATCCACTACTTCCCGCATTACCTCCCTTATGATGCCCCTTTCATTGGCGTCATGAAGAGGTCTTGTTCCTA
Organism: Rehmannia glutinosa; assembly: GCA_016081115.2. Taxonomy (NCBI): domain Eukaryota; kingdom Viridiplantae; phylum Streptophyta; class Magnoliopsida; order Lamiales; family Orobanchaceae; genus Rehmannia; species Rehmannia glutinosa. Next base: position 95,172 of record JABTTQ020001048.1, read on the forward strand.
CCATGAGCAAGTCATAGGCAACCCCGTGGGCTCCACAACGCTGCCAAAACGTTACTGTGCCCGCGGCGTTGACACGCTCTTCGAAGGCGTCACTGATGCAGATAGTGACATAACACTCAAATTCCTCCAGGTTGTTGTAGCTTCCAGGGAACACTTCGTTATGCATATCCAAGATTTCGTTGCTTGAAGACCAAAATCGATCCGGCCTCAGGCTAGTTGCAATTATCAGTTTTCCGTTCGCTTGATACACCGATTTACGAAATATGTTTCAAAGATCTTTGAACAATAGATGTAACCAAGGATTGGGATTTCACGAGCCTTATCATCAAAAACAAAGAGCTCTTGGTTGGAACGGTTCGGCGAGTGAGGGCTAGGCGTGTTGGCAAGCTCCAACGATCTTTGCCGCATCAAAGGAGATACGAAATCCGACACCAGCTCAACCCATCTTCTTTGGTATGGTACCAGCGTCATGCTAATGAACTCGCTATATTCCTTCAAAGCAGAGCGACGGGTACGTCTGAACGAAGTTACATCACTGGATTCTCGAATGTCTATAATTGGAAAGATGGGTCGATTCTCGAAAAAGGCCAGTGACTCGATACCTTTAACTCGCACCATTTTTCTCAGTTGGTGCGTAAAAAAATGAGAAGCTTATATCGAAATGCCGGCAACTTTTAATGGAACTCAATAAACTGGTACCCAGTTCTTCAAGCCTGCTAAAGGCAAAAGTAGTGGCTCGAAGTCAGCGACACCATCGATGCAAACCCAAGTTGCCTGCCAGCTGGCCCGCATGAAACCACGCCCATGTGGGAAAGAGAAGCCAATAGGAAGACTTCGTACCTCTAGTGTAAAAAAGGTCAAAAGTGGGAGTCAAGAAGTTCGGCGTATACCTGTCGGCCAGGAAGCATCGCTCCCCGTGTCAACAATTGCGGCGGCACACTCACCTCAATTCAGACAAACCCATTTTGTCACGTTGGACCAATCAGATTTGGACAAGCAGACAGGTGACATCGAAATTAAGGTCCATGTGCCTAAACCATTATACCATTTTCAATGCAACGTCGTTTCATTTCCAATTTCGCCAATAATTAGAGTGTTCAAACCACGTCGTAGTTACAACCCAGTTATTATTTCTCTTTACTCAACTCAGTGAAAAACAAATAGCCATAAATAAACGCGTGGTTATTGCATGAGCATGGAATATTTATATTTACTAATAATATATGCAAAACAATATTCGCGTTAAATTAGAATATCTATATTTTAACATCAAAGTGGCTCATCTGCATTAAGAAAACGCAAATACTTAAATAATATGATTCCCAATATCTGGTCCCATTAAACTTATCTTTTCGTGAGTGGGGGATCGGAATCAGCTTCCACGTTCTCCAATTTAATAACTTTAACGGAATTCGAGTGGCACCATTATTCGAGAAAAAGTCAGCATTATCATCCGACATTTTTTTTAAAAATTCGTTTTCCACACATAGGCCATGTAGAATAGGACAAGTGACGCCTCGGTTCACTAGAACGCTCCTCGTTTAGCGTTTTTGGGAACGGGAACGGGGATGTGGGGTTAAATAATGCACGCCTTGATCTTCTGATTTTAATACCTATACTCGAAAAAGAACCTTTTGCCGCAGATATTTCCTTGTATTACCCAACCTAGTCCTGGTTTCAAAGCATGTCTCGGCTTATCGGTTTTGATGAGATTATGACCCGCCTAACCATTTACGCCCCACTTCCAACCAAAGATTTGTTCCTCGATTTAGTCGCGACATATACCTCCATTGCGGCTCATAAAATGGAGTGACATTCGCATTTTAACCAACCTTACCTAAATACACAATACAATGGACACCATCACGGCTTTCGTTCCTCGGTTCCAACCACGTGATCTCAATCATCCCCGGAGTAAGGTAAATTTGCTCGAGGAACTTCGATGCGCATTTGGCATATATGCGATGTATATAGCAAAACAATTATGAATTGCCAAATGGCGTGGCGGGTCGCAGGAGTCTTTCGGCTAGATGAGGATCGCCGGTTAACAAGCAACTCAAATATATTCTTGAACTTCTCGAGAACAAGATGTGTTACCATGCACCCATGCTTGTCGCAGAGCCCGATTTAGCTCGGGAAAAGGACCAGCAAGTATTTATCTACCTTAACCGTGAGAAGATGGAAAAGGTGTTGTATTTAAGCGGTCGTCACTTTTGGAAGGAGCGATCTTGGCCACAACCATTCGGCCCATACCGGCGATCGTCTGGTCGAGGAGATGGTCCGAGCGCACAACCTTGTTACGCAATTCAACTGAACCAAGGAATCTGATCTGGAATGTTTCATTGCTATCTTCGCAAGTAACCTGTTCACTCAATCACGTGAGTTGAAGGTGATCGACCTGCGTGGGAGAAAAACACCTTGCACCTTCTTTATTCGGCGAGGAACTGAGAACCGCGACTATGACGTTGTTGCTTGTGGCCCCACTAGGTTTACCAATAATGCTCTCCCGGCCCCGATACCTCTTCCGCCACCGTGTCCACCATTCCCCGACCTAACCCTACGGCTGTCGATCCTCGGAATAGACAACAATGCCGATGATGAGCTCATGAAACTTGCCCCACACCGCATAAAAATCAGGCGTCTGGGTTGAGCGTTGGAAGCACTTCAAGCACCTTTTGTCCAGGGGTTACATTTCGTTTGTTGTTTCCATATAAGTGTTGGCGCCACAATCCGCGTCTAGTGAGACGACATCGCGGATAGGAGAATGTGGCACTTATCTTCGATTGTTGTTTTTCTTTCTCTTGTAACAACCACACCGTGATCAATATTCATATATCTTGATTGGACTTCATTTATTTGTACAATTTTTAGATGTGCTTACTATAGAAAGTTTAAATGCCAACACACCTCACATTACATATTATATTGAAGGAAATGCATATATAGTTACAGATAAATTGCATACAAAACAACGGTTCGTCTGCAAACGCACCGCGTTGACGTTAAAATACAATATATAACCCATACGATTGGGGCAGCGCGACAAACAATTATTCTACTGCATAATTTAAACTAACCCGCGTGCACATCAATCTAGTGGGTTTACTTTAATTTGCACATCAATCTAGTGGATATGAGGTTGGATCTGCTCCGACAAAGTTGCCAGTACCAACAGAGCGACGTGCCTCAACCAGGGTATGGCGATTTTCGAAGCGACCCCCTCGGTTCATGCCCGAGTGAGTTCTCGGGGAGACTCCGGAGGAGGGCGTCGCATGGCCATATCTGTTTGGGCCCGCTTCTTCCTAGCCTTTACGCGCCTAAAACGCTCGGAGAAGACAACCGCCACTTCGCCACAGGCAGATGTCATGTCGGTAACGTTGATTCCATTTAGCGCCATCCTGAAGGTAAACTCTATGTATATCGGCAACATGAAAGTAATAGGCATCAGCTACTCAACACGCGGTACTTGCAGTAAAAGAAACGATGTATTGAAGCCGCAGAGCATGATCCAACCTAATGGACACTCGATATGTGGTCTTATAAAAATGATAGATGAAACCGTTGGTTATATGCACCGGATACCGCGTTTAGCTACGGATCACCTATCCGTTTTACGCTACGCAACATGCATCTTATAATATTATAAAAGTCCAAATTTTTATTAGATCTAATTTGCAAGTACATCGATGGATGTTACAAAACCCACCTTTGATTATCGAAACGGTAGAAAGCGAGTAAAGCGTGCCGCCATCCATGTTTCTATGCGCTTTCCGCCAGCGATCCAAAGGATTGAAGCGCGAGCGTCCCCACCTTTGGACCATGGTGTAAGCAAGCTTGATCGCCGCCTGGATATCCTCCTCACCCCAAGCTCCGGTGAAGAAGTAGTCGCTCTCAGCCATATGTATTCCCCTCTCCTCCTCGGCGAAATTTTGCGTTCAAAAGCGATTGCACAGAGTTTCATCGTGCCTCGGACTCAACTTGAAGGAATGCCGTCCAAGCGCTGTCGGATGATTGTGGAACACATCCGGTCATAATCGCCCGTTGAGCGGAAGGATGTTCAAACAAACTCGGGAAAGTGGCTGCATTTACCTCCTCCACTGATGTGCGCGTGTTGTTTTTTGTTGTAAGTTTGATTCAGCAGACAAGGATCATCCTTCAAAGCGTAACGAAATAGGACTAGACCCAGTCCTCCTAGTGATTCAACTTCAAAGCAATACAACTCTCGAACCAGCCCTTCCGTCCAGATCACAACAGGAAAATCAGTGCCGGTCTAAAATCAGCAGGCAAGGTTCCGGCAGCCAGGCCGTTATCATGGCTTAAAGCGGCCTGATCGTGGGCAAAGTCAGGAAAAATCCGCATCTTCCCGTTACTATCGCCGATGATAACTCGGTCAAAGAGATGGGATTGATCACTCTTTAAGGAAACCTTGTATTTTCCGCTCTCGTGGCCGATGTCGCGCACCGGATCAAAACATATTCGAGCCTTTGCCTTGTATTTGTGAAGTATTTCAGTTCGCATTCGCGCCTGTAAAAGCCTAAGGCCGCCGATGATCAGTTGATGACCCTCCTCATAGCCATTGATTGTCCATTCAAGGATCTTTGTGAAGCGGACGCGGTGGTAACAAACAGAAACTCGCCCAAAACCGAATCTGAGCACGCCAAAGACCTGGAAATCAGCAGGATCTTGCCAAGTTTCGCCGCCAGGAACGGGAGCATCACCCGTGAAAATCTCTTCGAGTGCGGCGTGAAAAGTGAGCTGGTCAAATTCATTGAGCCAAACCCACCATGCATTGTACGCCTCATTAAACCGCTGCTCCTTCAACAGGCAAACGATTTCCATTGGAGCGATAAGTTGCTTTCCGTTTCGTTCACATCCTTCGCTCGGGAGTGCTTTCCAACCGCGACGATCGTTTAAATATCGCGGCGAGCTTCACCTGCAGGCCACATATAGCATTTCCCGCATAGTGGGAGCACTGTGTGATCTTTACCTGCGCGGGGAAATTGTGCGTCGCACACCATCATGAACTTGTCCAAATAGTATGACAGACAAGTTTGATTGGTCGAAAAGGCCATGACTCCGAACGAGGTCAAAAGGGGCACAACCTTATCATGAGGTATTGGCACCAATTCGATGTTCCCGACCTCATCTAATGTATCGAAAAGGGTGATATGGCTAACGCCACTGCGCAGTAATTCTGTTACATGCATACATTATGGAGCACTACGAAAACCAATTTCCGTTCAAGCTATTGGCTGGAACCTAAGCTATCTTTCCGTCGAACCCAATGCGGAACATCGAAAGGGAACACTGAGGAGGGCAGTTTGAAAAGCATCAGGCAACGTGTTTTCCAATGTGCAGAATCGCTTTTGTTGGAATAAAGCGACGCATCCCCTGGCTAGGCCTGCCTAACAAAGAACATGGACACCAAGGCTCCCCTCTATTTAACTAGCCCTCGAATGTGTCCAAACTCATTCACAGGCATCCTTTCGCAACCCTCAAAAATTATAGGCACTTCTAAAACCGGCAGTGATCTCTGATGCATTAATGGAGAACTTGAGTTCTGCTAACCTGGCATTCGATGAGAAGCTCCAAAGGAGCTGGCTTCATAGCCGGCATCTCAAAAAATTCTCGCTTTAAATCTCCTTGGCGGTCCCCTATTCCTACGTCACTAAAGAAACCGATGTTGGACAAATTTACCTTCATTTTTATTCGTCTTGGCATGGTTGCGCTGGGTTTCCCTGCGTTGCCTTCGGGGAAAATGAATCCGCTTGCACATGAGGATCTTCTTGTATTTGGACAATGCGGATATCCATTTGAGATGACGATACTTTATGAGCCTCTTTCCAAAGCTATGGGGCAGGCTGTTCATGTACTTTGGTTCGCGGTGTCTCGACGAATAAAAATCAGATGTATGCTTTTCTTTAGATAAGCAAATTTCTTTATTTTATCGCTTGCACTACGTGGCCGCGTCCACATTTGATTCCGACCATAGCAAGAGATGTATATTTTCATAAAGTAAGCAACTTGAATGGCATCGGGCGTTTCGAGTTAACATCGGGAGGACTGCACTGGGTTTCCCTGCGTTGCCTTCGGGGAAAATGAATCCGCTTGCACATGAGGATCTTGCGCGCCGGACAATGCAGATATCCGCTGTAGATGACGATATGCCTCGAGCTCGTCTTCTTGTGTAAGCGTGACGGAATAGCCTTTAATGCAATCTCCTTCCTGTCCAACATCGGTTTCTTTAGTGACGTAGGAATAGGGTCCGCCAAGGAGATTTAAAGCGAGAATTTTTTTGAGATGCCGGCTATGAAGCCAGCTCCTTTGGAGCTTCTCATCGAATGCCAGGTTAGCAGAACTCAAGTTCTCCATTAATGCATCAGAGATCACTGCCGGTTTTAGAAGTGCCTATGATTTTTGAGGGTTGCGAAAGGATGCCTGTGAATGATTTTGGACACATTCGAGGGCTAGTTAAATAGAGGGGAGACTTGGTGTCCATGTTCTTTGTTAGGCAGGCCTAGCCAGGGGATGCGTCGCTTTATTCCAACAAAAGCAATTCTGCACATTGGAAAACACGTTGCCTGATGCTTTTCAAACTGCCCTCCTCAATGTTCCCTTTCGATGTTCCGCATTGGGTTCGACGGAAAGATAGCTTAGGTTCCAGCCAATAGCTTGAATGGAAATTGGTTTTCGTAGTGCTCCATAATGTATGCATGTTCAGAGAATCAAATCCTTTTATTATAATAAATAAAGTGACACTCATTTCAAAAAGATATTTCCCGGTCTGGCGAAATATTTTTCAAATATTCCGACACGTGAAATGGCATATTGAAGGATTTAAATTTTCAACGCACATTGTTACATCTAAAAATATTATTGTTACTGTACAATATTTTTGATATAATATCTTGTATTTTTAGATTTGCAATTTAAATATAATTGTCGGGTCGCTGCATTATTGTTTATGGCTTGTGATGTTCCAATATTGCGGCGATAGTAGCATCTCGCACAGTCAAAAGGCTTTCCATGCATCACCATTTTCGCTAAAGCGGGTTCTAATTTCGAATTTGCGGGCATGCAAATTCAAAAAGCGCGACAAATTGGCAAAAAAACAAGGGAGTAGTCTTTAATTAATTGCCGAGCACAATAATAAATGTCGACATAGTATTTAATAATGTTCCTGATAGCCCATTTGCGGATTTTGCCTTCTCACCTAGGCAGTTCAGAAATATATCCAATCCTTAATGGATATACCTCCATACGAACGGCCGTGCTTCGCTCCATTCGCCATCATCAACCCTTCTAGTTCACGAACGTTGCGCCGCGCAATTTTTATGGCTTTTGCTAGCTATGCAGAGTTCTGCAAAGATTTGCTGCAATATCAGCAAGCTTGGATGGGGGAGATGTTAGACTGCGGCTTTGTAAATGCGATTGAAGATGTGCCGCTGGAGTTCCACATTACACCGTGTCTTCACGGTCCGATATCTGACGAATGGGAAGAGTTGCCCTCTCGTCAAACTCCGGCTTTTATTTACATGTCTGATAGCCGTATGAAGTCGTTCGTGGCAAATGGATGCATCGCTCCACCTGGCGATCCTGTTCTGGCTTGCATGATTCCTCCCTATAACAATACCATTGCACTCCAAGAAATAGCACGTGCCCACGATGAGGTTTTTCGGCATTACACGACGCCGCGATCCGCCCAGTGGTTCATCGCCATCCAACCGAGTACGGTTCGTTGAGAAGCGATCATGCGAAATGCGTACACACAATGATGCGGTCGAGCGTCTTCGCTTCTTTTGTCGGCCAAGCGAGATCTCTCAAGCGATGCGACATTGTGGCTATTGGGCCGGTATCATTATGCGATGAACTTGGTTGTGCGGCTATCTCTAATCCTCCTGCATGCTTGTCTAGATACGTTGTGTGACTATGAAATCTTTCTTCAGGAGAGTGAAGTCTATGACGGCATCGGGCGTTATCCCAAATGTGCACCGACACCGAGAGTTGCAGTTGTGGGAGGAGGGTTGTGTGGCTTCGTTTAGAATGCTGCATGCAAGCGATGGCGTTAGCCATATCACCCTTTTTCGATACATTAGATGAGGTCGGGAACATCGAATTGGTGCCAATACCTCATGATAAGGTTGTGCCCCTTTTGACCTCGTTCGGAGTCATGGCCTTTTCGACCAATCAAACTTGTCTGTCATACTATTTGGACAAGTTCATGATGGTGTGCGACGACAATTTCCCAGCAGTAAAGATCACACGATGCTCCACTATGGGGGAAATGCTATAAGTCGCCTGCGGTGAAGCTCGCCGGCGATATTTAAACGATCGTGCGCCCGGTTGAAAGCACTCACGAGCGAAGGATGTGAACGAAACGGAAAGTAACTTATCGCTCAATGAATTTGACCAGCTCACTTTTCACGCCGCACTCGAAGAGATTTTCACGGCTTCCAAAAGTGACGCACGTAAATCAAAGACCTTCTCCATCTTCTCACGGTTAACGTAGATAAATACTTGGTCCTTTTCGAGCTAAATCGGGCTCTGCGACAAGCATGGGTGCATGGTAACACATCTTGTTCTCGAGAAGTTCAAGAATATATTGAGTTGCTTGTTAAGCGGCGATCTCATATAGTGAAAGACTCTGCGGCCACGCCATTTGGCAATTCATAATTGTTTTGCTATATACATCAAAGTATATATGCCAAATGCGCATCAAGTTCCTCGAGCAAATTTACCTTACTCCGGGGATGATTGAGATCACGTGGTTGGAGCGAGGAACGAAAGCCGAGTATGGTGTCCATTGTATTGTGTATTTAGGTAAGGTTGGTTAAAATGCGAATGTCACTCCATTTTATGAGCCGTTTGCACCAATGGAGGTATATGTCAGTGACTACATCGAGGAACGATCTTTGGTCGGAAGTGGGGGCGGAAATGATTAGGCGTACCGTCATAATCTCATCAAAACCGATAAGTGAGACATACTTGAAACCAGGACTAGGTTGGGTAATACAAGGAAATATCTCATGCGAAGAGGTTCTTTTGAGTATAGGTATTAAAAGCGAAAAGCATTGCGTGCATTATTTAACCCCAGTCAAATTTCATTGCTAGATTCCCAAAACGCTTAAACGAGGAGCGTTCTAGTGAACCGAGACGTCACTTGTCTATTCTACATGGCTTTATTGTGGAAACGAATTTTTTTAAAAAATGTCGGATGATAATCTTTGTCTTTTTCTCGAATAATGGTGCCACTCGAATTCCGTTAAAGCTATTAAATTGGAGAACGTGAAAGCTGATTCCGATCCCCCACCACGAAAAGATAAGTTCAATAGGACCAGATATCGGGAATCATGTTATTTAAGTATTTGCGTTTTCTTAATGCAGATGAGCCACTTTGATGTTAAAATATAGATATTCTAATGTAACGTGAATATTATTTTGCATATATTATTAGTAAATATAAATATTCCATGCTCATGCAATAACCACGCGTTTATTTATGGCTATTTGTTTTTCACTGAGTTGAGTAAAGAGAAATAATAACTGGGTTGTAACTACGACGTGGTTTGAACACTCTAATTATTGGGGAAATTGGAAATGAAACGCGTTGCATTGAAAATGGTATAATGGTTTAGGCACATGGACCTTAATTTCGATGCCACTGTCCCGCTTGTCCAAATCGATTGGTCCAACGTGACAAAATGGGTTTGTCGAATTGAGGTGAGTGTGCGCGCAATTGTTGACACGGGAGCGACGCTTCTGGACGGATGTATACGCCCGAACTTCTTGACTCCCACTTTTGACCTTTTTTACACAAGGTACGAAGTCTTCCTATCGCTTCTCTTTCCCACACGGGCGTGGTTTCATGCGGGCACCGGTGACAACTTGGGTTTGCATCGATGGTGTCGCGACTTGAGCCACTACTTTTGCGCTTTAGCAGCTTGAAGGCGGGTACCGTTTATTGAGTTCCATTAAAAGTTGCGGCATTTCTCGATATAAGCTCTGCCACATTTTTACGCACAACGAGAAAAATGGTGCGAGTTAAAGGTATCGAGTCGTCATGGCCTTTTTCGAGAATCGACCATCTTTCCAATTCTGGACATTCGAGAATCGGTGATGTAACCCGTTCGAGGCGCACGTCGCTCCGCTTTGAAGGAATATAAGCGAGTTCATTAAAGACGGCCGGTACCATACCAAAGAAGATGGGTTGAGCTGGTGTCGGATTTCGTATCTCCTTTGATGCGGCAAAGATCGTTGGAGCTTGCCAACAGGCCTAGCCCTCACTCGCCGAACCGTTCCAACCAAGAGCTCTTTGTTTTTGATGATGAGGCTCCTGAAATCCCAATCCTTGGTTACATCTATTGTTCAAAAGCAGATGCTGAAACATATTTCAGAAATCGGTGTATTGTCGGGAACGGAAAACTGATAATTGCAACTAGTCTGAGGCCGGATCGATTTTGGTCTTCAAGCAACGAAATCTTGGATATGCATAACGAAGTGTTCCCTGGAAGCTACAACAGCCTGGAGGAATTTGAGTGTTATGTCACTATCTGCATCAGTGACGCCTTCGAAGAGCGTGTCAACGCCGCGGGCACAGTAACGTTTTGGCAGCGTTGTGGAGCCCACGGGGTTGCCTATGACTTGCTCATGGTAGGAACAAGACGTCTTCATGACGCCAATGAAAGGGGCATCATAAGGGAGGTAATGCAGGAAGTAGTGTATAAGCACATCGCGCAAGCCTAGTTCTGCAAAATTTCTTTCATGACCTATTTGTACATAAATTTATGTTCTAATGCGTATGAATTTGCTTATCAAACGATAAGCAGGCTATTTCGTTTACCGTAATGGGTTCGTATATTGAGGTGACTAGTCTCTGATACGTTGAAATTGCAACAAATTGAATTTTGTTCTCTCACAGCCGCAATTTTTGACGCATGTTGCACGCGGAACAACTGTCTCATTCTCCGTAATAAAAGCTTGCCAAAGTCAGCTCGCAATCTTTCGGTTTGAAATCAGTGGGCAAATGTCTTGCTAAAGGTGCTTACCGTCAATCCCACGCATGAATAATTTCGATCTTTTTTCATCCGCGCCGCAATAAATGCCCCTGATGGCCAAAAGTAAACTGATGTGGAGTGCAAGTGGCGAGGTGTGGGCCATCAGGGAGACTTGGACATCTTTCCGGCAATCACGCCCATCCCCTTTTGATGAATCTCAAAACCACGAGATTTGTCTCTTATACAATAGTTCCGATAATTGCGAAAACGGTCAATGCCGCGCGCATTACGTGCAGCGATTAAGGTGCTATTGCACCATTCACGTCACTATAAAGGATCTTTCCTTCCATGCATGTAAGCAACCCATCCAATTAACGTGATCGTGCAAATAATGGCGAGCTCTACTAGTATTGATGCCATTGATCCGTGTGGGATCAAGGATCAAAGGAATTGAAAAGCGGCTCGAGGAGGTCGCCGTCGGCGTATCGGCCTCTCGCCCCGGGACGTTAAGCAATATATCGATTCTTGGAGAAAATGTTCCTCCTCGGCGACATTCCATCGGAAGTTGAAGGTCGAGAGAGCAAATCATGCAAGGTGTGCGGTCGATGGCTTGAGATGGAATTTAATCAGGGCTTTCACATTTCCTCAGCATTTAGATAACGTTGATTTTCGCGAATTCAAATCGGGTATTACTCACCTTAGGTGAAAAATGGTGTGTTGTCAACTTTTAGTTTTTACGCCATTATTTAGGTGTGTCAGTGGTGATAAATTTCGAACTAGATCGAATGGCCTTGCTTTATGTTACGGTAAATAATGTATGTTTAATCAATTTCTAAAACTATTGATGCGGCCGCTCAACTATATAGGAAAACGCGTTGGTCCGTCCCTATCTTAATGTCAAATGCACCGCCCAATTATCTTCTCTAGTGGAATTGTGTCACCCCAGAAATGTTTATTTTTGGATGAGTGCGATTACACGCATGGAGAGTGTTTGGGCAAGTCGGTCGATGTGTTCATTTTTATTCGCCCACTCTCTTCTAGATGGCGTCTCAAATCAAACCGCATATTCGCAATTTACTTGGCTTGCGCCCGCTTTCTATGAGAGAAGAGTCGGCCGTTTGTTCATATAAGTTGACATAAACTTACTAATTTCGATGTCGGGTAAGCTTTTAGAAGCGTTCGGGCGGATGTCCTCGACTTTCGTTTGATAGGGGCGGGATCGCACAAGCAAGCAATCCCGTCTCGATCGACCTTCTTATACGCATGCAGCGACTTATGCCTGTTTTGCGGCGATTGCCATGTCCCTTCTTAAGGAGTCAATGGAATCGTCGCGAGCGATGAGCATGGCGCCCGACTATCGGTGATCAACACAACGGTGATCGGTGGCCATTTCAACATACTCTTAAAACTGTCTTTTATAGCATTGATCTCCCAGCGCTCTTGATTGAAGTCAATTTAATATTCAAAAGAAGATTTTAGTGGACATGGAATATAATCGCGTGGCCGAAGAAGAGCCTTTCAAAAATCAGAATCCACTAGGATAAACAAAATATCTAAAAAGCATTGAATTTGGGTTGGGCACGAGAGGCTGACGCGGATACCACTCGATTGCTAGTGGAAGGGTTGCATTTTCTAGCGATCAATTCACCGATTTCACGATATGCTTTCCGATTAGGCCGTCCGGGACCACCATTCGCCCGCCACTAATATCGAAAGTGGGTCAGCCGATCATGATGCTTTGTGAGAGGTTCTCTTCCCAATGCATGCAAGCTGGCAGATTCGGATAATCTCAATCGAGATCTTATTCATTTTTTTATTTATTTCGCATCTCCGAAGTTCACAGAAATCAACAAAGAGGATGCCAGGTGTTTAAATTCGTTGGAGGTGTGCTCTAAAATGATCAGAAGAGAATTTTACAGCTGGAGGCACAAAACACTAATCCTGCTAAAGTATAAGCATGGCGGATGAGTTGGAGCGTCAATTGCAAGCCATTTCTCTCATTACGATCTTGGGTCCAGGATGTGAAGCGCGGAGCTCGGCGGCGCTTAGTTGACTACCGCGATGATATCGACCTGAAAGGCCGGTTACAGTGCGAGAATCTCGATCGATCGATGACGGTCGACAAGCTTCTTTATATGTATATGGATCAATCAAGAGCAAACTGGTGTGTAAAGAATCGCTGCCTCGTTTGTAACAGTAGCAATTCAACCGCAAAAGTTACCTCGCTTCCGCCATACCTTGCAGGCGTGACAAGTGCCGGGCCATGAGAAACTCAACTCCATTGTCGAGGGGAGTGTCGCCTCCCAATCTTCTGAGCCTCCCTGCTATTTTGTGGCGTTCCTGCCCGACAGCTGTTTCAAGATATCCAACAAATCAAGCCAACTCTACCAACAAAACTATTGCAAATAATCGATTCTTGAGGCGAAAAATAAAGAACCCCAATGGCTAACAGATCGGAAATCGAATGAAAATAACACAAAGCTGCAACATACTCACTGTGTAATCGCGATATACCCACCGGATCCGCGAACTGACACTGGTACACCCATCGGCAAAGGTCCTTATCAACCTTTTCGTTAATAAGGACCTTGTACCAACTTCCCTTCGGCCACGAAACAAGAGGTCCGGCGGGTGGCTCGTTAGGAAAATTGGCATATTGGCACGTTGGTGGCTGAATAATTCAGAGCATTGCGGGCCCCTCTTAAAATTCGTTTTTTTAAATTTCATCAAAGCTGGCATGCGGGACCTCTTGCCCAAACAGCCCTTTATATTCTCAGCTCCCAAGCTCAAGTAAATTCGACATTGAAAAAATCCGCAACTCTACGTTCTTCAGATGACTCGCTCTTCCAACATCGAAATCGAGGTCGCTGGACGCACCATACGTGCGAGGTTGATGAGGGAACGAAATCCCCAGGTGGTAGATCTTGTTTACTCTCATCTGCCGGTCACCAGCTTCGCGCTTCATCCAAACGTTTCCGGCGCGGGCTTCCTATTGCCTACCATTCACACACACACAGGAGGGAGCTATATGGTTGATCGCCACCCAGGGGCGGTCTATTTGTATGCCCCAGGGCAGTCAATCGTCCTCACATACGGCGATACAAACGAGAGTGCTCCCGTCAACAAATTCGCCGAGGTTCTCGAGGAAGACATGCCCGAACTTCTGACGATCGGAAAACTTGTTTATGACCACACTCTTGCAACTGTTGAGCATAAAGTAATAAGTGCTACAGTCCGACTGGACGGTGCGCACGACTTGATTTCGAGAGAACTGCGCCCGCCTGATCCCTTGCAGGTTGTAGGCGGATGGAGAAACGTTGAAGCAATTTTCTTGGCCGAAGCTAGGCGCGCGCTCTCAGATGAGCCTGATGATATCTCTGCTAGCTTCTCAGGAGTTATCCCCAGCGGGATGGGAACCGGGGGAAACATTCTTTCAGTTTGGATACATCAATGGAGCTATTTGATGACAGATGGTCCAGACACGCTTTATCGATTTGTTACCGACACACAAATCCCCGATATGACACTCCCAATCATGGTTGAGCTCTCCCGCAATCATTTACTGAGGCCTTTTAACCATTTCGACTTTTTAGGGGATCTCGGCCTCACTAAATTCAAGACATGGGGTGGGATCTATTCTGCTGCACTTGATGACCTGAATTCCCTTGCAGAGTTCAAGAGACTGACAATCGCACTCCTGACGCTAGTGAATCTCTTTCATCGAAGAGTTTAATCGCGCTTTCCGTTTTATCTTGGACAAGCTTTTTCGCGCGGCGGCAAAGATATCACTCGCCTCATGGCTTTTGAGCGGTACTCCAAAACGACAACTTGAATATATGTTTTTCATTTCAATCGGCAATAAGTTGTAAGTGCCTAGCGTTTGCGGACCACAGGAGGAAACAACGCAGTCACCGAAACACTATCATCTTTGTATCTCTATCTGAATGTATGCATTAAGTTTGACATATTCGAGTTATATTGTTGTATTGTATGATTTAATTTGATAGTACCGCGAACACGCACAGTACCATCCTATCGCATTTGAATTTTCGTTGTTCGCTTTACTTATCTCATTGAATTTCTAATAAAAACGCACATCTTGCAAAGTACATATATTATTGCCCACAAAGATGCAAATACAGAACAACGCAATCCTAAATACACATAAATACAACAATATTATCTAACATTACTATCAACTCAAAATACACTCTTTCCAGCACATAAAACTTCGTCATATTTAAAAGACAAATCACTCTGATCCTGTGGCTGACGCTGCCGGGTAAAGACATCGAAGGGCCCACACTCGCCGTCCACTGCGCTGACCCACAACTCACCGGTCTTCTCGAAACAGCTGCCGGGCAGGAACGCCACAAAATAGCAGGGAGGCTCAGAAGATTGGGAGGCGACACTCCCCTCGAAAATGGAGTTGAGTTTCTCATAGGCCTCGGCGCTTGTCACGCCTGCAAGGTATGGCGGAAGCGAGGTAACTTTTGCGGTTGAATTGCTACTGTTACAAACGAGGCAGCGATTCTTTACACACCAGTCTGCTGTTGATTGATCCATATACATATAAAGAAGTTTGTCGACCGTCACAGTCTGATCGAGATTCTGCACCAGGTAACCGAAGCCTTTCCAGAGGTCGATATCATCGCGGTAGTCAACTAGCGCCGCCTCGAGCTCCGCCTTTACATCCGGACCCAAGACTGTAATGAGAGAAATGGCTTGCAATTGACGCTCCAACTCATCTGCCATGCTTATACTTTAGCAGGATTAGTGTTTTGTTCCTCCAGCTGTAAAATTCTCTTCTGATCATTTTAGAGCACACCTCCAACGAATTTAAACACCTGGCCTCCTCTTTGTTGATTTCTGTGAACTTCGGAGATGCGAAATAAATAAAAAAATGAATAAGATCTCGATTGAGATTATCGAATCTGCCAGCTTGCATGCATTGGGAAGAGAACCTCTCACAAAGCATCATGATCGAAGCAGCCCCACTTTCGATATTAGTGGCAGTCAATGGTGGTCCCGCAGATCAGCCAATCAGGAAAGCATATCGTGAAACGGTGAATTCGATGCGCTAGAAAACAGAACCCCTTCCACTAGCAATCGAGTGGTATCCGCGTCAGCCTCTCGTGCCCAACCCAAATTCAATGCTTTTTAGATATTTTGTTTATCCTAGTGGATTCTGATTTTTGAAAGGCTCTTCTTCGGCCACGCGATTATATTCCATGTCCACTAAAATCTTCTTTTGAATATTAAATTGACTTCAATCAAGAGCGCTGGGAGATCAATGCTATAAAGACAGGTTTTAAGAGTATGTTGAAATGGCCAGCCGATCAGCTGTTGTGTTGATCACCGATAGTCAGGGCGCCATGCTCATCGTTCGCACGATTCCATTGACTCCCTTAAGAAGGGACATGGCAATCGCCTGCAAGAACAGGCATAAGCTGTTGCATAAAGAAGGGTCGCATCAGACGGGATTGCTTGCTTGTGCGATCCCGCCCTATCAAACGAAAGTCGAGGACATCCGGCCCGAACGCTGCTCTAAAAGCTTACCCGATTACTGAAATTAGTAAGTTTATGTCAACTTATATAGAACAAACGGCCGACTCTAGCTTCTCTCATAGAAAGCGGCGCAAGCCAAGTAAATTGGCCAATATGCAGTTTGATTTGAGACGCCATCTAGAAGAGAGTGGGCGAATAAAAAATGAACACATCGACCGTTGACTTGCCCAAACAGCTCTCCATGCGTGTAATCAGTACTCATCCAAAAATAAACATTTCGGGGTGACACAATTCCACTAGAGAAGATAATTGGGCGGTGCATTTGACATTAAGATAGGGACAGACCAACGCGTTTTCCCTATATAGTTGAGCGGCCGCATCAATAGTCTTAGAAATTGATTAAACATACATTATTTACCAGAACATAAAGCAAGGCCATTCGATCTAGTTCGGAAATTTATCACCACTCGACACACCTAAATAATGGCGTAAAAACTAAAAGTTGACAACACACCATTTTTCACCGGAAGGTGAGTAATA
This sequence comes from Rehmannia glutinosa, assembly GCA_016081115.2. Lineage (NCBI taxonomy): Eukaryota > Viridiplantae > Streptophyta > Magnoliopsida > Lamiales > Orobanchaceae > Rehmannia > Rehmannia glutinosa. The sequence continues at coordinate 112,214 of JABTTQ020001048.1, forward strand.
CCCGATTTGAATTCGCCAAAATCAACGTTATCTAAATGCTAGAGGAAATGTGAAAGCCCTCGGATTAAATTCCATCTCCAAGCCATCGAGACCGGCACCTTGCATGATTTGCTCTCTCTGACCTTCAACTTCCGATGGAATGCTGCCGCTTGAGGGAACATTTTCTCCAGTAACCGATATATTGCTTAACGTCCTGGGGGCGAGAGGCCGATACGCCTCGACGACCTCCTCGAGCGCGCTTTTCAATTCCTTTGGATCCTTGATCCCACACAGATCAATGGCATCAATACTAGTAGAGCTCGCCATTATTTGCACGATCACGTTAATTGGATGGGTTGCTTACATGCATGGAAGGAAAGATCCTTTATAGTGACGTGAATGGTGCAATAGCACCTTAATCGCTGCACGTAATGCGCGCGGCATTGACCGTTTTCGCAATTATTGGCCCGGAACTATTGTATAAGAGACAAATCTCAGGTTTTGAGATTCATCAAAAGGGGATGGGCGTGATTGCCGGAAAGATGTCCAAGTCTCCCTGATGGCCCACACCTCGCCACTTGCACTCCACATCAGTTTACTTTTGGCCATCAGGGGCATTTATTGCGGCGCGGATGAAAAAAGATCGAAATTATTCATGCGTGGGATTGACGGTAAGCACCTTTAGCAAGACATTTGCCCACTGATTTCAAACCGAAAGATTGCAAGCTAACTTTGGCAAGCTTTTATTACGGAGAATGAGACAGTTGTTCCGCGTGCAACATGCGTCAAAAATTGCGGCTGTGAGAGAACAAAATTCAATTTGTTGCAATTTCAACGTATCAGAGACTAGTCACCTCAATATACGAACCCATTCTGAATGAACGAAATAGCACGCTTTATCGTTTGATAAGCAAATTCATACGCATTAGAACATAAATTTGTGTACAAATAGTCATGAAAGAAATTTTGCGAGCCAACTAGGCTTGCGCGATGTGCTTATACACTACTTCCTGCATTACCTCCCTTATGATGCCCCTTTCATTGGCGTCATGAAGACGTCTTGTTCCTACCATGAGAGCAAGTCATAGGCAACCCCGTGGGCTCCACAACGCCGCAAAACCCATCGCGTTGCGTGCCGCGGCGTTGACACGCTCTTGAAGCGTCACGATGCGAGATAGTGACATAACACTCAAATTCCTCCAGTTGTTGTAGCTTCAGGGAACACCGTTATGCATATCAAGATTTCGTTGCTTGAAGACCAAAATCGATCCTAGGCACCGGACTAGTTGCAATTATCGGTTTTCCGTTCCTTGCCAATACACCGATTTACGAAATATGTTTCAAAGATCTGAACAATAGATGTAACCAAGGATTCGGATTTCAGGAGCCTCATCATCAAAAACAAAGAGCTCTTGGTTGGAACGGTTCGGCGAGTGAGGGCTAGGCCTGTTGGCAAGCTCCAACGATCTTTGCCGCATCAAAGGAGATACGAAATCCGACACCAGCTCAACCCATCTTCTTTGGTATGGTACCAGCGTCGTGCTAATGAACTCGCTATATTCCTTCAAAGCAGAGCGACGGGTACGTCTGAACGAAGTTACATCACTGGATTCTCGAATGTCTGTAATTGGAAAGATGGGTCGATTCTCGAAAAAGGCCAGTGACTCGATACCTTTAACTCGCACCATTTTTCTCAGATTGGTGCGTAAAAAGTGGCAGAGGCTTATATCGAGAAATGCTGGCAACTTTTAATGGAACTCAATAAACTGGTACCCAGTTCTTCAAGCCTGCTAAAGGCAAAAGTAGTGGCTCGAAGTCAGCGACACCATCGATGCAAACCCAAGTTGTCTGCCAGCTGGCCCGCATGAAACCACGCCCATGTGGGAAAGAGAAGCCAATAGGAAGACTTCGTACCTCTAGTGTAAAAAAGGTCAAAAGTGGGAGTCAAGAAGTTCGGCGTATACCTGTCGGCCAGGAAGCATCGCTCCCCGTGTCAACAATTGCGGCGGCACACTCACCTCAATTCAGACAAACCCATTTTGTCACGTTGGACCAATCAGATTTGGACAAGCAGACAGGTGGCATCGAAATTAAGGTCCATGTGCCTAAACCATTACAACCCAGTTATTATTTCTCTTTACTCAACTCAGTGAAAAACAAATAGCCATAAATAAACGCGTGGTTATTGCATGAGCATGGAATATTTATATTTACTAATAATATATGCAAAACAATATTCGCGTTACATTAGAATATCTATATTTTAACATCAAAGTGGCTCATCTGCATTAAGAAAACGCAAATACTTAAATAATATGATTCCCGATATCTGGTCCCATTGAACTTATCTTTTCGTGAGTGGGGGATCGGAATCAGCTTTCACGTTCTCCAATTTAATAGCTTTAACGGAATTTGAGTGGCACCATTATTCGAGAAAAAGTCAGCATTATCATCCGGCATTTTTTTTAAAAAATTCGTTTCCACAATAGGCCATGTAGAATAGGACAAGTGACGTCTCGGTTCACTAGAACGCTCCTCGTTTAGCGTTTTTGGGAATCTGGCAATGGGGGACTGTGGGGTTAAATAATGCACGCAGTGCTACAGTTTTAATACCTATACTCAAAAGAACCTCTTGCCGCAGATATTTCCTTGTATTACCCAACCTAGTCCTGGTTGCAAGGCTATGTCTCAGCTTATCGGTTTTGATGAGATTATGACGGCTGCCTAACCATTTCTGCCCCACTTCCGACCAAAGACTGTTCCTCGATGTAGCTGCGACATATACCTCCATTGCAACTCATAAAATGGAGTGACATTCGCATTTTAACCAACCTTACCTAAATACACAATACAATGGACACCATACTGGCTTTCGTTCCTCGGTTCCAACCACGTGATCTCAATCATCCCTGGAGTAAGGTAAATTTGCTCGAGGAACTTCGATGCGCATTTGGCATATATACTGATGTATATAGCAAAACAATTATGAATTGCCAAATGGCGTGGGCTGCAGGAGTCTTTCAGCTAGATGAGGATCGGCCAGTTAACAAGCAACTCAAATATATTGCTGAACTTCTCGAGAACAAGATGTGTTACCATGCACCCATGCTTGTCGCAGAGCCCGATTTAGCTCGGGAAAAGGACCAGCAAGTATTTATCTACCTTAACCGTGAGAAGATGGAGAAGGTGCTGTACGAACGGTGCGTCACTTTTGGAAGGGAGCCAGTGCTGGCCACAACCATTCAGCCATACCGAAGCGATCTGTCCGTCCAGGAGATGGTCCGAGCGCACAACCTTGTTACGCAATTCAACCGAACCAAGGAATCTGATCTGGAATGTTTCATTGCTATCTTCGCAAGCAACCTGTTCACTCAATCACGTGAGGTGAAGGTGACCGACCTGCGTGGGAGAAAGACACCTTGCACCTTCTTTATTCGGCGAGGAACTGAGAACCGCGACTATGACGTTGTTGCTTGTGGCCCCACTAGGTTTACCAATAATGCTCTCCCGGCCCCGATACCTCTTCCGCCACCGTGTCCACCAGTCCCCTGCCCAGCCCCATTCCCATTCCCCGACCTAACCCTGCGGCTGTCGATCCTCGGAACAGACAACAATGCCGATGATGAGCTCATGAAACTTTCCCCACGCCACATAAAAATCAGGCGTCTGGGTTGAGCGTTGGAAGCACTTCAAGCACCTTTTGTCCAGGGGTTACATTTCGTTTGTTGTTTCCATATAAGTGTTGGCGCCACAATCCCGCGTCTAGTGAGATGACACTGGCGCCGGATAGAATGTGGCACTTATCTTTAGTTGTTGTTTTTCTTTCCTCTTCTAACAACCGCACCGTGATCAATATTCATATATCTTCAGTTGGACTTCATTTGGCGCTGTACAATTTTTAGATGTGCTTACTATAGAAAGTTTAAATGCCAACACACCTCACATTACATATTATATTGAAGGAAATGCATATATAGTTACAGATAAATTGCATACAAAACAACGGTTCGTCTGCAAACGCACCGCGTTGACGTTAAAATACAATATATAACCCATACGATTGGGGCAGCGCGACAAACAATTATTCTACTGCATAATTTAAACTAACCCGCGTGCACATCAATCTAGTGGGTTTACTTTAATTTGCACATCAATCTAGTGGATCTGAGGTTGGATCTGCTCCGACGAAGTTGCCAGTACCAACAGAGCGACGCGCCTCAACCAGGGTATGGTGATTTTCAGAAGCAGCCCCCCTCGGTTCATGCCCGAGTGAGTTGCCGGGGGAGACTCCACGGGGAGGACGTCGCATGGCCATATCTGTTTGGCCCGCTTCTTCCTAGCCTTTACGCGCCGAAAACGCTCGGAGAAGACAACCGCCACTTCGCCACAGGCAGATGTCATGTCGGTAACGTTGATTCCATTTAGCGCCATCCTGAAGGTAAACTCTATGTATATCGGCAACATGAAAGTAATAGGCATCAGCTACTCAACACGCGGTACTTGCAGTAAAGACTTACAGTATTGAAGCCGCAGAGCATGATCCAACCTAATGGACACTCGATATGTGGTCTTATAAAAATGATAGATGAAACCGTTGGTTATATGCACCGGATACCGCGTTTAGCTACGGATCACCTATCCGTTTTACGCTACGCAACATGCATCTTATAATATTATAAAAGTCCAAATTTTTATTAGATCTAATTTGCAGTACATCGATGGATGTTACAAAACCCACCAGATTATCAGAATGACAGTAGAAGCAAGGTAAGGCAGTCGCCATCCATGTTTCTATCTGCTCAGCGAGCAGTCCAAAGGATTGAAGCGCGCGAGCGTCCCACCGGTGCTTTGGACCATGGTGCAAGCAAGCTTGATCGCCGCCTGGATATCCTCCTCACCCCAAGCTCCGGTGAAGAAGTAGTCGCTCTCAGCCATATGTATTCCCATCTCCTCCTCGGCGAAATTTGCGTTCAAAAGCTGATTGCACAGAGTTTCATCGTGCCTCGGACTCAACTTCGAAGGAATGTCGTCCGAAGCGCCTGTCGGATGATTGTGGAACACATACCGGTCATAGTCGCCGTTGAGCGGAAGCAGATGTTCAGCAAACTCAGGAAAGGCTGCAGCTACCTCCTCCACCAGTGCCAGGCACTGTTGTTTTTTGTTGCAAGTTTGATTCAGCAGACAAGGATCATCCTTCAAAGCGTAACGAAATAGGACTAGACCCAGTCCTCCTAGTGATTCAACTTCAAAGCAATACAGCTCTCGAACCAGCCCTTCCGTACAGATCACAACAGGAAAATCAGTGCCGGTCCAAAATCTATGCTTTGTAATCATTAGTAATCCTGAAGAGAAACCAGCAGGCAAGGTTCCGGCAACCAGGCCGTTATCATGGCTTAAAGCGGCCTGATCGCGGGCAAAGTCAGGAAAAATCCGCATCTTCCCGTTACTATCGCCGATGATAACTCGATCCAAGAGATGGGATTGATCACCCTTTAAGGAAACCTTGTATTTTCCGCTCTCGTGGCCGATGTCGCGCACCGGATCAAAACATATTCGAGCCTTTGCCTTGTATTTGTGAAGTATTTCAGTTCGCATTCGCGCCTGTAAAAGCCTAAGGCCGCCGATGATCAGTTGATGACCCTCCTCATAGCCATTGATTGTCCATTCAAGGATCTTTGTGAAGCGGACGCGGTGGTAACAAGCAGAAACTTGCCCAAAACCGAATCTGAGCACGCCAAAGACCTGGAAATCAGCAGGATCTTGCCAAGTTTCGCCGCCAGGAACGGGAGCATCACCCGTGAAAATCTCTTCGAGTGCGGCGTGAAAAGTGAGCTGGTCAAATTCATTGAGCCAAACCCACCATGCATTGTATGCCTCATTAAACCGCTGCTCCTTCAACAGACAAACGATTTCCATTGGAGCGATAAGTTGCTTTCCGTTTCGTTCACATCCTTCGTTCAGGAGTGCTTTCCAACCGGCGTACGATCGTTTAAATATCGTCGGCGGAGCTTCACCTGCAGGCCACTTATAGCATTTCCCCCCATAGTGGAGCACTGTGTGATCTTTACCTGCGCGGGGAAATTGTGCGTCGCACACCATCATGAACTTGTCCAAATAATATGACAGACAAGTTTGATTGGTCGAAAAGGCCATGACTCCGAACGAGGTCAAAAGGGGCACAACCTTATCATGAGGTATTGGCGCCAATTCGATGTTCCCGACCTCATCTCACTTTGAAGCGAGCAATGAATTACAATGACGACGAAGCCCACTGCAAACCTCCTCCCACAACTGCAACACTCGGTGTCGGTGCACATTTGGGATAACGCCCGATGCCGTCATAGACTTCACTCTCCTGAAGAAAGATTTCATAGTCACACAACGTATCAAGACAGCATGCGGGAGGATTAGAGATAGCCGCGCAGCCAAGTTCATCGCAGAATGATACCGGCCCAATAGCCACAATGTCGTACTGGCTAGAGAGATATGCCGGTCGACAAAAGAAGCGGCACGTTCGATCTGCATCATTGTGTGTACGCACTTTGCATGATCGCTTCTCAACGAACCGGGTACTCAGTTGGATGGCGATGAACCACTGGACGGATGCGGCCGTCGTGTAGCTGCCTGGAAAAACCTCATCGTGGGCACGTGCTATTTCTTGGAGTGCAATGGTATTGTTATAGGGAGGAATCATGCAAGCCAGAACAGGATCGCCAGGTGGAGCGATGCATCCATTTGCCACGAACGACTTCACACGGCTATCGGACATGTAAATAAAAGCCGGAGTTTGACGAGAGGGCAACTCTTCCCATTCATCAGATATCGGACCGTGAAGACACGGTGTAATGTGGAACTCCAGCGGCACATCTTCAATCGCATTTACAAAGTCAGCAACAACATCTCCCCATCCAAGCTGGCGATATTGCAAAGAAATCTTTGCGAGAACTCGCATAGCTAGCAAAAGCCATAAAAATTGCGCGGCGCAACGTTCGTGAACTGGAAGGGTTGATGATGGCGAATGGAGCGAAGCACGGCCGTTCGTATGGAGGTATATCCATTAAGGATTGGATATATTTCTGAACTGCCTAGGTGAGAAGGCAAAATCCGCAAATGGGCTATCAGGAACATTATTAAATACTACGTCGGCATTTATTATTGTGCTCGGCAATTAATTAAAACTGACTCCACTTTTTTTTGCCAATTTGTCGCGCTTTTTGAATTTGCATGCCCGCAAATTCGGAATTAGAACCCGTTTTAGCGAAAATGGTGATGCATGGAAAGCCTTTTGACTGTGCGAGATGCTACTATCGCCGCAATATTGGAACATCACAAGCCATAAACAATAATGCAGCGACCCGACAATTATATTTAAATTGCAAATCTAAAAATACAAGATATTATATCAAAAATATTGTATAATAACAATAATATTTTTAGATGTAATAATGTGCGTTGAAAATTTAAATCCTTCAATATGCCATTTCACGTGTCGGAATATTTGAAAAATATTTCGCCAGACCGGGAAATATCTTTTTGAAATGAGTGTCACTTTATTTATTATAATAAAAGGATTTGATTCTCTGAACATGCATATATTATGGAGCACTACGAAAACCAATTTCCGTTCAAGCTATCGGCTGGAACCTAAGCTATCTTTCCGTCGAACCCAATGCGGAACATCGAAAGGGAACACTGAGGAGGGCAGTTTGAAAAGCATCAGGCAACATGTTTTCCAATGTGCAGAATCGCTTTTGTTGGAATAAAGCGACGCATCCTTCCAGCAGCTCGCCGAAAGAACATGGACACCAAGGCGCCCTCTATTTAATCGGCCCTCGAATGTGTCCAAAATCATTCACAGGCATCCTTTTGCAACCCTCAAAAATCATAGGCACTTCTAAAACCGGCAGTGATCTCTGATGCATTAATGGAGAACTTGAGTTCTGCTAACCTGGCATTCGATGAGAAGCTCCAAAGGAGCTGGCTTCATAGCCGGCATCTCAAAAATATTCTCGCTTTAAATCTCCTTGGCGGACCCTATTCCTACGTCACTGAAGAAACTGATGTTGGACAGGAAGGAGATTGCATTAAAGGCTATTCCGTCACGCTTACACAAGAAGACGAGCTCGAGGCATATCGTCATCTACAGCGGATATCTGCATTGTCCGGCGCGCAAGATCCTCATGTGCAAGCGGATTCATTTTCCCCGAAGGCAACGCAGGGAAACCCAGCGCAACCATGCCAAGACGGTATGTCAGACAAGTGCAGTCCTCCCGATGTTAACTCGAAACGCAGCTTGACAAATACGCTCACCAACATGTCCCTGCCTGAACGAAACGCGTATGCTGCAAGAGCGCGGAAGGTAAGAAACGCAGCTTTTCAATGTATACTGAGAATGCATGAGCTGCCCCCACCGGCAAAGAAGTACCTGCAACACAACATCGACTCCATTCAGAGACAAGAAAAGAGATGGCGACTGAGTTCTCAGGTACCACATCCTGAGAAGGCACAATTTTGGCTATGGTTGGCCCTCATGCAGGTGGCGGTCGTCGTTCCCGATGTAGTATCGGGATTCCTTGGCGCAGCGGTTGCTGTTTTGCGTTCCGGCCCTATTACATTACAGACGCGGCTTATGGTGTTGGCGATTCTTGACTATCCATGGGCGGATGCAAGGTTAGCACGTTTCTTAGCTTGCGAGGTTTTTCTGGGAGGACTGCCAGCTGTTCTTTTTGGCGCACTAGCCGTTGCGATGCCCTCCCACAAGGGCGCAGCCTTCCATAGTGCTAAAGATGTTGCGTGGAAGGCGACACTTTGCATCCTGTGGCAAATGTTGATGCAGAACAGGAAAAATGTCCAAGACCTTTTCAACTATGCACGCTTCAAAAAAAGGAAGATCCCCGACTCTCAGCGTCTCAATTTCAATTTACAATACGAGAAGTTGAAGACTTCCAATACAGTTATATATTCTTGGTTTGATACCTTTCGCGTGAGCAATCGCCTTCGAGCTCGGATAGGTTATCACAAGCAAGACCATGAAGACGTTCTAAAGGCGTTGCGCTGGGTTTCCGACATCATCGATGATGAAAAAGGCAATCCACGAGGGAAAAAAGCAGGTATACTCGTGGCGATCCTGGCGATGGCTGCTTTAATATGCCTTTCCATCTTTCCGATTGATCCATATTCAGGGCTGATTGCGACGACGAATATGGTGCCCTTGGCTGTACGGGCTGCTGTTGATGTGATGGACAAATCGCAAAGTGCGCATGATCTATTGCGTCTCTTTACCGCAACGGCCGGCATAAGCTTCCCGAGCACATTATTCATGGTAGCCAATATGGCTTACTGGCTTCTGAAAAGCAAAGCTCTGTTTGTGGGCCTCTCCAGTCTTCGTTTTTGGCTTAGCTTCGTTCTTATTTTTTTTATGAGCCTCTTTCCAAAGCTATGGGGCAGGTTGTTCATGTACTTTGGTTCGCGGTGTCTCGACGAATAAAAATCAGATGTATGCTTTTCTTTAGATAAGCGAATTTCTTTATTTTATCGCTTGCACTACGTGGCCGCGTCCACATTTGATTCCGACCATAGCAAGAGATGTATATTTTCATAAAGTAAGCAACTTGAATGCAAAGCATCCCATCATTGGTTCGGCGGACCACAATCCCACTAATTTATGATTTCATTCCGCGATCATTTGATTGGACATTAATATCAATCCTTAAATGCTAGCGGAAAGACATGATGTGTCCAATATTATTCTACAAATTGGAATCTATTAGCGTGCAAGCTAAAATATTATTCTTACGCAACGTAGTAGCACGATGCAGATGCCTTTATGCCCCACTTGTAAATATAGCCCCTCCCCACGGGCTGGCTCAACACTCCAACCTCACTTAATCAACTGGCTCTGGCGACATAACAACTTCCAAAAGTTCGTTCATTAGAATGGATGGAGATAAGCGGCCTCGCGCTCGCGAGATGCTTTGCCAACGAAAACCGTTCTTGGTGAAAGGGACAGGCAGGCCCGGTTGGGAACTTGAATGGGATTTTCCTCTAGGCGTCACAGTGCAAGAAGTCCTGGACCGCCACTCGATACCCGGACCTCCTTGGCCATCTCGAGGAGCGACTGCCGCTTCAAGTCTTTGAACACCGCGGCATGTACAATTTGGGGAAAGGCATACAAGAATGCACCGAAACTTCATTGTTGACTGCCCTTGGAAGGGAGGGGAGGAGAAATCTGTCTGAGCTTGACGTTGCACTTACCTGTGACAATGTGCCCGTCGTCTCTCATGACTTCAATCCTTGGCAGGTCTCCACTTTGCCCGACAAACTCGTCCGAGAGCTTCAATCGGCAGATCTCAAGGATGCACCAGTCATCATTCGGGAGGCATCGGCTGGCGAACTCACAGATTCAATTACTATGACGAAAGACACGATCCCCTTCCTTGAATCTCTTCTCGATAAGGCCTTTGCCATCAATGCAGGCGCCACCATTTTTTTGGACGGCCGTGAGTTCGAGGCCCTCAATATTACCGGGTGGCTAAGCCTGGCGTCCGAAGTACCGTCAGCGAGTGGCCCTTCTCTTCTACACATTCAAATACGCAAGCGGTCACGCGTTAGTGGAGGCCGTCAAGGAAGTTAGCCCAACTCCTGACTGGCGGGACAGAGTCGCTATCATGCCGGTGATATTTCCTCAAGAACTTCCCAGATTGGCAAAGCTACTCGCTCTTGACGACATCGCGTCGACAATCTTTATGCCGCAGGAAAGGCTTGGATTGATTCGGTGCCGAACAGGACGTAAGGGTCGTTGCAATTCATATTATGAGCGCGGGGGTTAAACCTGACCAATTGGGTTTGTCCGACAATCCAATGATCATCAGGGCCTTCAACGCAGACTATGCAGCAGTATGCCCTGCCAATTATGTGAAAGAGGACCCTGGAGTTCGAAACAAACGCCCCTTCCTAAAACTGTCGGCCGCCACCAGATGTTACGATTTCTCGGTTCAACTGAGAAATGGAGAGAGAGTAGAGAATTTGGCTTTGACTTTATGACAGGGGCGCAGCGTCGCGAATCGGACGAACGAAAGTATATTCGTCGTGGGTGGGGAACACCCGGCAATGCAGCAGCGATTGCCGACTGGGTTATCTCAGATCGTTCGGAGGACGACATGGCACTATGGGAGTGGCGCGCCCGCGGCATCGATCGTGAAATTAATCATCGCTGTCCCCATCTCGATATCATAGACCACTAAGCCATGTTCAGAATTTGGCTTAATAACAATAAACCGCGCCTTTGTTAAGAAATTTCTTTTATTCCCATTAGTGTGTCTGCTAATAATGACTAGCGTTATTTCCATTACGACACTATAAATTAATAAGCGCAATCTATTCTATGTGAATTTCTTTATTAGATAAAATGAATCTATATACCGTCTGCTGGCAATGCGAAATACTTATATTTTGAATTAAACTTTAAAGATCGCTTAATTGTCCGCAATTGCCGGCGAGATTCGGAAATTAAAGCTTTGCTAAAAATACAATTCGTATTTATACTTTGACGAAGAACAATTACGGCACAGGTTTCACGTTATTACAAAATGCGCTTCCAAGTTGGATCCGCGAAGTCGATGATGCTTTTAAAACCTTGCTCTTGATACCATGTTAGATTAATTGGTACACATGAACATGATAGAAAAATGGAGAAGAAGAATTGAAGAACACTTGAGAAGTTCAACAAATATTAATGAAAACAATACAATACAAATGGGGAGGGAGGCTACTAATATATAGATAAAACCCTAGCTATCAACTAAGAAGGGAAATACAAAAATACCCCCATAGAAATATAACTCTAACAATATTCTATATAAAAAATTCACTATTCACTTATTCCAACAATTTCTAAAAAAAATTCTTAAACCTATTCCCTTATATTGTCATTCAATCACATCCACACCATCACATCGCCATCTCTCTACCTTCCCAATTCATTCAACTCAATAACATGATAAATATACTTTTAGAAACACCTCCAAACATATATTTACTTTTATTACTTACTTTCGTGCATAAAATTATTTTTTGAAAATTACTCTACCAAACATTATTTCATTTCTAAACCTATAAATATTTTCATATCTCAATTTCAACCAAACATATTTTCAATTCTCACACAAAAACCAATAGAACCCAAAAATCTCAATGAAAATAGTGAAAATGGAAAATCTCAATGAAAATACGACCATACGAGGCTTTGGCCTTAAAGGAGAGTGGAGATTTATGCAATTAGGAATTCTGCAATGTGGTTCAAGTAGTTTAATGCAACATTTACGCCTTCCAAGATTGAGACAAAACATGAACTGATACAGTAAAACATCCCCAGTTATATCTTCATATCCTACAACATTGCTTTCAAATCATTTTGGGTTTTAACTCTCAAATCTAGCATTATCAAACGTGTCTTTCTGAGCTAAATTGTTATAATACGATTAATTACAGTTGGAAAAAGAAACAAATGCTTTATCAACTATGAAACTTTATAACCACTGAAATTCATAAAAAATAAAAATAAAAATTCTATAAATGTAATGCAAGAAAATAGAATATCAATTACCAGCTAAATAACGACCCCACCAACTCTATCTGATTGCCAGACTTAATGGGCACAGTAAAAGGGTATAGGCAAAAGCACCAAAAACTGCAACAATATCTGCAAATTAAGCTGAAGGGGAAAAAAAAAAAGACAAAGTGATTATTATCATAAACCCTGAACCCATATCAATAAAGATACACACTTAGGCTAATGCACTCGCCAATTACATCAAGATTCAAGACTTCATTTTCTGTGAGTTATCAGTTAACATTGCTGGGAAAATAAATTGAGCTCAGAATTGAAAACCTACCAGCAAGAAATGATGCGCTGATGAGAGGGTTGAAGCCCGATATGTGTTTGATTTATGCGTGTGTTAGTGTGTGTTATGCGTGAAAAAGAGGTTCGTTAAAACCGATCCTTTTCTCCGCAATTTCACCTGTCAGACTCAGACTGCAGATTAAACACAAACCACAAATGCTAGAGTCCTAAAGTCGTGCTAGCTGCAATGCCCCTTTTATCACATTTTAGCCTAAAGTCCTAAAGTCCAAAAAAACTCAATTTTAGCCTCACGTGCGAGCCAAGTGCCAGTTTTTGGAGGATTAGCACATTTTGGAGAAAATAGAACTAAAATCACTGTTCTAAAAGACTACGCCTAGCTCCGATTAGTTCCCGCCTAGGCGCTAGGCCTCCTTATCCGCCTACATTATTTTTCAATTAGATCCCGCCTAACGCTGCAGATTCGGCCCCGCTAACCCTATCCATTTCCGCCAGCACGCAGCCTGGCGTCCACGTCTAAATCATTGTGGCTAACTGCATAGATTTTAAACATTGATTAAAATTGAGCAATTTTAATATGTAGATGACTAAATTAAAATTTTAAAAACAATGAGGACCAATTTTGATATTCCTCCTTACTTCGAGGGCCAATTTAGCAATTTTTCCATGTTGGTCAACTATCAATTTTCAACTACTTTCTTCTGAAAGCAAGTTTTTGCAATTGTTTGCAAAAATGGACTATTCTTCTCCACAATTCCAATTAAACCCAAACATCTGTAAATGCTTGAGGAGAAAAACCCAACAAAAATAGTAAGTTACAAGAAGAAGGACAAGAAAGGAGAAGAAGAATGAGGAGAAAAAGGAGGGTTGGAGGAATGGCGAATGTGATTCCAATCGCCATATTCGTAATACTGTTTGCAATCCCATTCCCACCATCCGCGGCAATTTCTTCAGAAAACCGAGCCCACCTTGGCCATAGCAGTGATGGGAGTGGCAATAGCAAAAAGAGAGAGATGATAGAGGTGGAAGGAGGCCCAGATGATCTGGTGTGGGTGGTGCAGCTATCCGATCTCCATTTCAGCGTGCACCACCCTGAGAGGGCCCGGGACTTCCGGGAGATTGTGGGGCCCACACTCTCTTTTATCAAGCCTTCTTTAGTCCTCCTCACTGGTGATCTCACTGGTGGGTTTTCTGTTACTGTTACTTCACTCGATATTATTTGTTGCTGCTGTCATTTTTTTTTTTTTTTGTTTGGGTTAATTTGGGAGTGGATGGGTTGTGCTATGGTATCTTTTGGATTGATGGTGTCTCACTGTCTCTGTCTCATGAAGATCATGTCATGTCATGCCACTGTTTGTGATTTTTTAGGATGTTTAGTTGATAAGGATTCTCTCTTTTTGTAATTTGGTTTCTGGTTTTCAGGTTTTGTGCTAATTTTCTTATTATGGTTAGTTAAAAAAAACCTGACTCAATTGCTATTAGGATTTATTGTTCTGTTCTAGTTTAGTTCATTTTATTGTGATGTGTGATTAAATGGGTCTTTGGAAGTGCCATTTCTTAATGAGTTCATAAAGATTCATTTGGATTTCTGTGTTTTAGGAGTTACGAATTAATGATGGAGACAAATTACGTTTCGCGGTTTTGGGCGTTTAAAAATGTTTGAGGTTTTGGTATCCTAAGGCTTTGTTCATTACAGGACGATCTTCTTGATTATGTTTATGATAGTTAGTTAGGGATAGGAGTTAAATATTGGGAGTGTTTGAAAACTCTAAAAAAAAAGTGATTCTCAGCTTCTAGATGGAAAAATAACTAAATGGCACTAGAAAAGTTTACTGCATACGTCTTATTTTTAAGAGCAGACACTAACAATACACAAATGTATATACATGTGACCTTACAAAAATTGACATGCATTGGTCATTTTATAATGAAAGGATATAATGTGTGCATAGTAGACTCTATCACATGCATAGTTTTGTGCTTATCTGATTAGAGAAAGTGATTTATGTCTTAACATGCTCATAGTTGCATCTATTTTGGATGTGAAGAATATGTGAAATATACCTGCTTTATCCATGTTCTTAGTAAAGTTACTTCTTACAACAATTTATATTTGTTATACTTTATGTAACATTTGCTGATGACTTTTCTTGGGCTTATCTTACACTTCCATATCTATTCATCAAGCTTTATATTGTCTTTATCTACCAGATGGGAAAAGCAAGGATTTATTGACAATGAAACAAGATGAAGAGTGGATCGAATACGAGCAAGTCATGCAGGATGTTGTCCGAAGGAGTGGACTTGACAAGTCCACCTTTTATGATGTTCGAGGTAACCATGACAACTTTGGTGTTCCTGCAATTGGTGGGCCCTTTGATTTTTTCTCAAAATACAGCATCAATGAGCAGCTACAAAGAAGTGGAAAGGTCAATAGCATCACCATTCAGGTGGGTGAATCTCTTGATCTTTATGCTGCTATGTTTAAGTCATAAATGTGGTCACATTTAGTCTAATCACAAAAAAACCTAGCTATCTTGTAAAATTACGAATTGCCCCTTGATATTTGTTTCCGTTTTACAAATTGCACCCTCAATAGGGGGTGAAGGTGGTGTGTGCAATACCTTAAGGGGGTATTTTGTAATTTTGAAAGATAACGGAGTTGTTATGTAATTAGGCTGAACCTCGGGGGTAATTTTTGTAATTTGCCCTTTTTTATTTAGTTGTTGAGAAAGATATGATAAGTGCTAACTAAAATTATTTAAACAATGCCTACCGAAACTTCCTCATTCTCTGATGAATGTGATGCATTATGCAGACCAGCAAAAGGAAACTTCTTTTCGTTGGGTTTGACAGCACAATGTCTTCTGGATTACGGGGCCCAACAAACCTGTTTGGTCACCCGACAGATGAACTCTTAGCAGATATAAATTCTGAACTCTCACAATGGGATTCTCAGCCGTCTCAACCAATCACCAAAATATCCTTCGGGCATTTTCCCGTTTCATTTTCTGCGGCCTCCGAGTCTGGAAAGACCCTACAGGATATATTCACCACACACTCTGTATCCGCTTACTTATGTGGGCATTTGCACACGAAATTCGGTAAGAATTTAAAGCGGTACCATCACTCCAAACAGTTATTTCAGTGGAACGGTCATCGAACACCTTCAGACAATGCCTCTAATTGTTCTAATATTGCAACAAGAATTTGCGAGTTCTGGGAATTGGAAATGGGTGACTGGAGGAAAAGTCGAGCCATGCGGATTTTAGCTATTGATAACGGTCATATTTCATTCGTTGATATCAACTTCACGTTAGGAGCAAAGAAAACTATTATATTGCCAACGTTTCCATTAGACTCGCGATTTACTTCAGCATCATCGCAAAACTATTCTTCTTATGGGGTCATTAGAGCTCTCGTTTTCTCTGCTTCTCCAATTTTATCGGTTTTGGCTAAAATTTACGACTCGAGCTCGGGAAATCTCATTGTTGTGTTCGAGTCAGAAATGACTAAGCTTTCAAAATCCCGTGGTGACCTCTATGTTGCACCGTGGAATATTCAAGCTTTCGAGGATCCATCTCCCGAGAGATATTTACTTCAAATAGTGGCAACTGATATAATGAATAGATCAACTTTTACTGAACTTAGACCATTCTCAATAAACGGTATCCCTGCTAAAGTCCCATGGAGTTGGAAAGAGTTTTTGTGATGGGTTGTCAATGGGACTCCTTGTACTACCCAATACTCTGGGGTTTTATGGTATAGTCCTTTCATTTTCTCTTATTTCAAAAGTGCTCCTTTTTTTGTTCGAGGAAACAATATACATATAAAGAATTTAAAGCCAACAAAAGCTTCAAGAACGGCCTTTCTTGGATATTTATGGAACTATACAATGTTCCTCTAGCATGGCTATGTATGAATGTTTACTTATTTTACCTTGTGTTATGCCCTTGGTTTTACGGTGAAGTTTTTACTCGAGGCGAAAAATGGGCATACATGACTTATAGAGGTTGGGAGTCGGAAGTTAATAATTCGGGAAAGATAGAATTTCTCGGATCTCCAGATGTAATGGTGGTGGTTCTTCCGCATCTTTTTTTTGTAGTTTTGCCAACGGTGGTGATAATTATAGCATTGGCTGCTGAAAGTGGAATATATCGCGATTATTGTCTTTCTCGTTCAAGTAAGAAAAGAGATGACTATGATGGTCGAAATAAGGAATCTGCGTCAACCAATGATCGCGTAAATGGAACATCAGGAAATATTCTACATAAGCGTTGGCTTAGGAAATTTTTCCTTGTGGTTTCTTTGGCTATCTTTTGGAAACATTTTAAGGTATGGTTCTTGTGCTTCTTAATGAATGCTCCCCTATTGTTTCAATGTGTTCATTTCTGTGTTTTTTAGAACTGAGTTATCTTGAACATCAGAAATAGTTTGGAGATAGCTAATGCACTTCCCAAGGCCTCACACTCTTTTCTTGTTCATCAGTTTTAAGAATCGATAATAAATAGGGTTAATTACAACAAAAAGACCCTGAGGTTTGGGCTAAGCCCAGAGGTTTTTGAAAATTACAAAAAACCCCTTGTGGTTTGATTTTGTCCTAAATTCAAGGGGGGTATTTGTAATATTTCTATAAATGTCATCCGGAGGGTGGGGGTTGAAATGTTTATTGCTTATCAAGGCGGAAAATGTAAGACATAATCAAACCTCAAGGTTTTTTTTTGTAATTTTCAAAATCCTATGGATTCTCTTGTTATTAGCCGAAACCTTGGTTTTTTTTGTAGTTATCCCTAACTAATATTTATATGTGCACCAGTTACTCTTTCTTGTCCAAAAGTTGGAGATTTATCTTTGAGAACGTTTTTTCTAATTTACATGTAATAAACCTTTTCTCTGCACCCGGTCGACTATTTAGTGTATTGACTACTGAGATTTGAGTTCGATTAGAATGCTTGGACATAAAAATTGAAGTGCAATAAAAGTTCATTCCACAGGGAACTAAATGCAACTTAATATTGTCATATTAGGTTTATTTATGTTTTGCTTACTAACTATTATTCTTTTTTTGGCATGCAGAACTGCATAGCTCTCATGAAAGCATACGAGATGAACCCGATCGTCCATTTCCAGTCTACGGCTTTGCAATTCCTTTGTTGTTGGCTTACACTATCTGGAAAACGAGGAAAAACTTCAATGGCATTTCGAGGAAGTAGGCCTTTCTCATCCTTGGAAGTTATAGTGCAGTTGCTGTTAGTCAATATTAGATTTTGGCTTAGAAGTCCCTTTCTGGATATACTGATGATATGACTTTAGTTAGATTCATGGTTTATCAATTTTTACACTGAGAATATGTATTTCAAAGAGAATGGCACTGCTATGTAGTAGGGTTCACTAATTATTACACAATATTCATTAGGGATAATTACAAAAACACCCCTAAGGTTTGGGCTAATTACAAAAAAAAACCCAGAGTTCTTTGAGAATTACAAAAAACCCTTGAAGTTTGATCTTACACGGTGATTTTCGAAAAAATTTTAAAAAAACCCTGACATTTGCAAAAATATTTACCCCCTTAAATTTAAGACAAAAGAAAGAAGGGTTTTCGTAATTTTGAAACATGTAGTATTTTTGTAATTAATCCAAACCTGAAGGGTGTTTTTGTAATTATCCCTATTCATTATCATCATCTTTCTTTTACCTTAAAAAATATACAACATAACCCATTACAAGTACACCTTGAGATATTACAACTCTACCTTTTGAGGTTTATGCTGGTTTTACAAATACCTTCTTGCAGAGCCGGTCCGAAGTTTCTATATGTATATAACTAAACCATGTATCTATGTATATAACTCCGGCGACCCGGTGCGACAGCACGACGTTCACCACCCTAGGATCGCCCTTGCCATCTTGTAAAATAGAAACAAGATTTAAGGAAGTATTTATAATTTTGAAAGATCACTTGATTTGTTTACATACCTATTAATTACCTTCGGAAAAAAAAATTACATAATCACCATCACATTATTCAATCATTGCATTAATCCTTAAGAAGACCATTTTCAATCAAAAATGAAAGAGAGATTAATTCAAATTTGGCCAAAAACCATATTCCACCATGTCGTTCCGAGCTTCAATTTCAAATCAACGCTAAACGAAAGAAGAAAATAGAAAATAAAAAGAAAAATGTACCTTCAAGATACTGTATACAGAAGCCAGAATTTTCAGAACATCGTAGGTAAACATCTATACTAAAACAGATAACATGCATCTAATCAGTCCAATGTCAGCAACAATTAACTGGTCTAAAATCCCTACTTATAAACCATACAATATATCCATAATTAAAATTTAACTACCTGACAACAATAAACAACTGAATAATATACAACACCATATGATATGTGGGATTTGGATACAGGTTAACATATCTGTAGACAAGGGCAACAGAAACTTTGTACAAATCATTTCAAGAAATCGAGACTTTCTTCTCTTCCATTTCACACATCTTATCCTTCACATTCTTCGTTCATTTGTAGTGCTTCCGACACGATAGGGAAGATTTTAGCCACCGCAAACAGCCAAGATGTCCGACTTGATTTTCCAAAGTCCAAACAGCACAATGCAAAAAGAGCAAGTGTTCACCTGTGCTGCTGGCACATTTCACAAACAGTGGGTGATCGAACATTGGCATAGGTGCAATATTCACAAGACCAGTGAGTTGAATCGTCTATATTTCGAGAACTGTTTGATCTGGATGTGGGTCCCTTGCCCTTACCACCTCTTCCTTTACCACTGCCACTTCCTACGTTCTTTGAGCTACCCGCCTGGCGGCAGACAGCATCGGAGTCTACATCGGATAGACCATTTTCTAAAGCTCGGACAAGGTTCTCAAAGTAATTCTTGGTCACACTGCAGTTGTTAGAATTGAGCGATAGGATTTATATTCATAAGCCTGAGATCATGTGTATAGCTTTATGGAAGAAGAATTTTAAAAAAAGGGATGATTACAAGAAATACCCCTAAGGTTTGGGATAATTACAAAGAAAATACAGCAAAATTTCGAATTCACAAAAAAATAAAAAAGAAAACCTGAGATTTAATTGTGCCTTAAGTGCAAGGGGGGATAGATGTAATATTTTCACAAATGTGAAGGGGGTGTCTGAAATATTTTTGCTTATGAAGGACTTTTTTGTAATTTTCAAAAATCTCTGTTATTTTTTTGTAATTACCCCACACCTCAGGGATAGTTTTGTAATTATCCCTAAAAAATGAACTGTATACAGCTGCAGTAGAAGACAATAGTACTGAAAATGAAAGGCATGCTTCGAGTCAATTATTAAGAGGGCAGGAAATTGCATTTACTGGTAATAAATTTAGACGATGCCAAAAATTTAGTCTAATTAGATATGCTTTGGCCTAAGAAAGGTTGTGCACCCCATGTCGAGAAAATAAGTGCCCGTATTGTATAATAGAAACATTACCCTGCACCTATAAGCTGTTGACAAAATATATCCACAGAAACGGAAAATAGACTGCAGAATATAACTCTTAACTAAGAATAAACATACGATGCACTCCATGACCCGTCATCAAATGTTAAGGCAATATGATTCAGAAAAATCATGCAGTAGAGTAGTTGAATAGGAGAGCATCAATTTGAGTCACCTAGTCAATCCTGCTAACTTTGTTCGGAACTCATTGAAGTCTTTTGAAGGACCCTCAGAGTTGAGGTAAACCTGAAATTCCTTCTCTGCACATTGGTGAAGCCGTTCCAAACCCGATTCGGCCTCGCCTAAAGAGTACAGAAATAAATTAGCGGCAATGACAAGAAAAGACAATAATAAAATAAAACTCCAGATTGGAGAAATGTGTACCTTGTAGATACTCAAAGAACTGCTTTTTAGCATGTTCATTCTCAGGTAGATAATACCCATATGCATATGTCCATTTCAAAACTCGTCTACATTCAACAATCTGCAGAAGGCAAATGTAAGCAGTTAAATAGAAAAATAAATGACTGCCTTGCTTGAAGAGATTTGGGAGGGGGGGGGGGAGTCCCTTACAACAAGTAGAGACTATAATTTGTATCCTAAATGACTACTTTATTAACATGTTACACAGGACCTACCAGGTTAACAAACAAGGCAGACAGATACTCTGCATAGCGTAAAATATATAAAGCATCCAGAATGAAACACTAAACATAGAGGTCACAGAGAAAAAGAATTCACAATGGCTTGTTTTCGTTCAAAGGTAGAGAAAGAGATGCATCTTTGCAGTTAACTGGGCTCAACATTGAGCTCTGCTATAACTAATTGCTTGATGAGTTAAAGATGTGATTGAAAACTAACTTTTATGATTAAATTTAACTGATAAAATACAAGAAAATTAATGACATAGCTAGGTGAAATTCACATCATTATGACCACCTCTTTTGGCCTTTTGGGCTAAAAAACGAGTCCAAGCATGCTTATACCGTCTGCTAATTTTCAATTGACAAGTTTTGTGTTTATACTGTATGTGCCAACCCTCTTCTAAACAATAGCAACAGATCAATCACACATTAACTAAACAATGCCCACTACAAAAAGAAAATTATAACTTAAATTATACCTGTAACCAAGCCTCTACAATGAACTTAAGCTGAGACTCAGGCTGGCACTGTATATCACTCAGCTTTTCTAGCTGCACAATAACGTCATCATCAATGAACTTATACAGGCCTCAAAAAAATTCAGTACAATTTAAGCATCAGATGATGTAGACAAATTGTTTCGATTGTAACAATCATAGCACAGCATGTATTAGATATTCATTGGTTCCGATATTATAAAGTTTTTTATTGTTAACATTTAATGCATTAAGTCAGGTCAGAGAGCTCAATCTTTTGGTTACAGCCCGAAATTTCTTTCATCAATTAACTGGAATTTTACAATATTGAGGATTTCTCGACAAGAAGCATATTACAAATAACTTAAGTTTCTACAAAAGGATATAATTTAATAGCATGTACCTATTATGCACTTCAGTAATATCATGATAAAACAAAAATATTATGTCGTACATCTTTATGCAATGCCGCATGATCGCCTTCCCCCACTTCAAGTTTACAAATTAAAAAAAAAAAAAAAGGCAAAACGAAGTTCGTTGCCACCCCCATGTGTTCATGTTCTCATATGCTGATTAGTCCGATAAGAGCAGAAAATAATTGTTCTAACTGCAGGCATTTCCTTGTCACTCTTCGTATATCACACTGATTTGTCAAACAGAACAAATCTGTATATGCTACCAGGCCCACCACAAGGAACCCAGGCCCACCTCTCTTGCCATTGTGGGAAACACCTCAAAGGAAAAGGAACAAGAATACAATATAACGTTCATCTATTGACAGTGAACATCAGAAAAGGTTCGAGCTTCAGTAGGGAGCCTACTCATTTGCTACTTGAGACAAATATGAATTCATTTTCAAACCCAAGCAACTTTAGATGGAAAACTTAGTAAAACTTTTGGATCCATGCATGGCTATACAAGCATGCTTCTGGACTAGATAACATCAGATCTTTAGTTGCATTAAAATGATTCAAATAAACACACACACATAAGTATACAGGTAATCCGCCCTGAACTGACCTCTCAATTTGCATATAAAATTTTATGATCCAAAAAAAAGAACAAACTCTGACCAGAATTTGCTGCTCATAAGATATACTATAGAAAAGCCCAAAGAAAATATTCAAGTAGCCAAATAAGAAATCCGAACCAGTAAACCAAAATAAACCAAGCATAGCTAGTAAAGTTTTCACCTAGATAACAGATCTATATAGTAAGATAAAGAGTAACGTCAAACTGCAAATACACCTTGAAAAACACTACGTTAGTACAAAAATCGACCTTTATGAAATTGGTCAGGCAATAACATTAGGACACTAAATATAACAAGCACAGTCAACTAACTGGAAAAAGTGATGCAAAATCAGGGAACGTGAAGCAGTGTTTGCTGAAAGTAACTGAATGGATGAAACCATCTGAAATTCATGTCCTGATGGTATGATGACCTATCAAACAAAGCTTCCAATGCTTTTTCTTGAAATAAAGAGTATAACTGTTATGAATGCAGTCCAACATGAACACGGAGGATTCAAAATGATTGAAACTAAGTGTATATCAGTTAGAAAGAAATTTGTTCTGCATGGAAAAATCTCATTTACAGAAAAATGGGCAAAAGAAAAGCACACACACAGCTATCATACGAAAAGATAAGTGAGCTTCACATAATAAAGGATATTTCTTACATGTACTGTTTGCATTTGATGTAGATTCTCCACTGCCCGTTGCCTAGACTGCAGAAAGTGAAAATTGAACTCGACTTAACTCATGCAGAGGACAAAAGGAGATCCAAACTCAAGCAGAGTAAAAAAAATCACAAGATTCAGAACATGAGCATTTATTACAACCATAATAAAGTAAGATGCAATAATTAGCCACAAAGATGACTTTCTTGGATTATTTAACAAGGGAAACATAGCCATCACTTATCCGCTTGGAAATGTTAAAATATATACCAAATTCCTAATCATGCAATAGCCTCCTTTTTAGAAAGAGGATCGATAAAAAGGATTCCAAAAATTCCTGCCAACACGAGTTTGCTCCTCTTGGGCTTCAGATTTAATGGTTAATATGTGCAGCTTGAGAAGAAGCTAGGAACTAAGATATGCATTGTAAAAGGTGTAATCCAACTCAATAAACACACACAAAAGAACCAAGTTTTAGTAAATGTAAAATAATATTCCACAATGACAGTTCCAATCTAACCAACTTGAGAGAACTACCATTAATGAAAATACCAAGTACCCATATTATGTCAAATAATCAATACTTACAGACTGGTTTGTAGCCCATCTTTCATAGTAATGTGTATATCTTTCTAAAGAATTTTTAGCCATCTCTCTTCGTTTTTCAGCATCATCGTACTGTAAACAACAAGTCAAGTTAATTGGATATAGGCTTATGATACACCAGCTACAGGACAAACCATTCTTACCGCTCCTTCTTGCTTGGCAGCTTAACGGTTGCACGCATAGAATCCACCAGTTCTTTCACCGTGTTCTGTCCATGCACCAAGGCACAACCTGCAAGTATATCCTATCAGATGGCACACACTCACAAGATTTGCCACTGCTTCCAGAAATAATGGTTCACGGGATGCAGAATTGCAGATAAAATAAAAGATTAATGTCTAGTTGGTTTGAGTTTTTGACCATTTGAGAAAGAAAAAGATTGAGAAATAACACAAAGACAGCTACAGTTGGCAAAAATGGGAGCAAAAGGTAGTATATATAGTGATCATTTAAAACGGTAGACATCTTCAACTCATAACAAGAGAAAATAAACCATACCAGCAAAACTCAAATTTACATGGTGGTGTGCATGTAATATGCATGCAACCCTGATTCTTCTCAATCGGCCGCTTGCACTTTTGGACAAGGTTTGGAATTTGCCAATATCCTGGAATAACATTGGACGGATAAGATTACAATCCGCACTATGTCAGGGACCTCACGTAGTAGGGAAGAGCTAATAAACAAATGAATCAAAAACCCTAAATTCGCAGGAGCAAGTTTATTTTCCCTAAAAAGAGCTCAACTATCATACCAATTCATATTTTCAGACTCAGCGCTGTTCTTCAGTATCCACTTGGACACAGTCCCACAGTCAACTGGGCGATGGGCTTCCTCGACACACTACAATGGGTTACAAGCATCAGTTTCTAGACTTTGAGGTGTCATAGTGCAAATACAAAAACACGAGAAAATGTAAGTTTGAAGGAAGCAGTGGAACTCACATTCCAACAAAAACTGTAGGAGCAACGGCAGTTGACATCATAGTTTCCACTACCAACAACAAAGTCCACAGCGTACTCACAACCAGGTGCTGGGCACCACTTTGTCTGTCAATAAAAGGAATATGTAGAAGATAATTCTAGAGTGCAAGGTATGTAGAGCATACTCTTGCAGAGATTCAAACAAAGATACTGAAATACTAATGATTTTGACTTCATATTAAGACAAAGATAGCAAAAAAGCCATGCAGTTAATTTTTACGGAAAAAATAAAAAGGAATATCAAACATGCATATAGTTTTTTGCATGAACAATATGAAACTTCTCATTAATTGAAATCACACAATAACTAGTCTCCATCAAATTTTACTACAAAGATGCAAAACAAGCGCTTGTACGTCCATTAAATAAAAATTTTAAGGGGAAAAAACATGTATTCTTTGTCTCAGAAGGTCATGTCTAATAAATACGCAAAAACTCATGTACCTTCCTATTATCTTCAACAAATGATCTCACAAAGTAGCGATTGTATTTCTCTTTATCATCATTAGAAGCCAATTTATTCACCATATCCTGGCCAATTGCTGCGCCACATGATGGATCAGGACACCGCAACATCAAACATCCAGGCCCATCATTAATGGCCGTGCCAACATATCCTGCGTCATAGAGATATAAATAGAAGGTAACAGTATATAAGTAGAAACTTAGATAATAGGAAACATATTTCTTTTGTTGAGATATAGATAGTAGAATTCCGATCCATTACCAATCTCCGTCTGCCTAAACAACAGAAACAAAAGAACATAAAAACTTCTAGCATGTGTATGGATGCAAACCTTGCCAACATATAACACAAAATGGATGACCACAGGCGGCAGCACTCATCCTATCCCGAGGATAAGTTTCAAAGCAGATCCCACAAGTTAACTGCAGAGAGAGTAGACAAATTAGTTGCATGATAATGATAATAAGAAGAATCCCATATGAAAATGTTAACAACATTCCACGTGAAAACCCAATGCAACTTCCTCATTTCAAGATCACCTCTTTCACATCGGGAAGTGGACTGTCATTCTCCAATAAACCGACAGTCTTGCGGACCTTTTCTTCATCTGCAAACCATTCATCATTCACTTTACTAACACTCCTGTGAGTCAAGAACATATCAAGGAATTCTTCAGTAAATAAATAACTGACCTTCATAAATAATCGTTAAGCTAATCTAGTAGTTCAGCATATATTTAAATTTAAGTTTCAAAACACCACTTTCACTCAACATAAAATTGACCTTAACTGTCATTTGCGAAGCAAAAAGTGTATTAATCATTCATACAAATTGATGTATGATCAAGTATTAGCGTCGCAATGACATTGTAAAGCTAATAACCAATGAGAAGGATCCAGACAAAAGCAAGTTACCAGTTATAGTGGCGGAGCAAAATCCCTGCAGCAACCCTTGAAATTGAGAGGACTGTAGATATCTTTGTAATACTTTCCTCTTGGCATTGCCGAATATCATCTTCATCTAAAATGGTATAGTTCTGGGAGAGGAAGAGTCAAAACGCTTTAAATAGACAGTTATTACAACTTTAATAACACAAATAAAAAGTTAAACAACATTAGAAACATGACGAAAAGCATATTAAGTGCAAAAATCTATAAAAGCACTAGATATTTAGCATAATCAGAATTAAAATCTTGGTGAGTAGATATGAGTGTAAAACAAGTTAATTGCAAGCAGGGGCGAATCCATGTGTAACTAGCACTGGGCTCAAGCCCAGTGCAAAATCTCAAATTTTATATTTGTAGTATTATAATTTCTATAATATTTAAAATTAGCCCACCCCAAAATTTAATGCAAAACTCAAGTCTCACCCCAAAATCTAAATTCAATTTAAATCAAGAATGAAAGATGTAAAACTTTTGTGGTATCCTAAGATATTTGATGCTATATTTAATATATTTGTAATTTTTAGACTATTTATGTGATTCTTATTTATTATTTGTATACGTATCAATTCATTAATTTTAAACAATTTTGCTTATTGTGTCAATCGTGTCGTACCATATTTTCGTGTTTTTCGCGTGTCGAGTTTGAGTTTAAATTTTAGGCCCAATTAGGTCATTGTATTGTGTTCGGCAGAGCTTATGGTGTTGAATTGTTATTTATGGGTCGTCGCAAACGATTTGCCACCCCTTAATGTCATCATCAAATATGATCTTTGTTATATATATATAATCTTTGTCTATATATAGATTTTTTCTTGGTGAAATTTTTACTTCTTAGCCCACCCTACTACTAAATCCTGGATCCGCCACTGATTGCAAGTTCATAACAACTGAGAACAATAGACAACCGAGGAAAATAGTTAGAAGGTTGACAGTGCCCACTCGAAGAATCAAAGAGAACCTCAACATTGCGCCACATTACTCAAACGGGTGTTAAAAGTTAAAATAAGAGGGAAATAGGGACTCAAATATTGAACTCTAGAGGGAAAGAAATTCAGACAACAACTAGCATCAAAAAGAAAAAATAACTACTGAGTAGCTTCAGCCCCTCGAGGGCACATGATATATACAATTTATGTGTATATGCATGTATATATATTATGTATGTATGTAAATATATTCATACATACACACATACATGTATGCATGTCCCAAAGAGGAAGAGGAATGTAAAAGGAATAAATGTGGAAGAAGACTCCCATTTCCTCCTGTAACATCACATTCACATAGAATATGTTATTTATATAAAGCCCATCAGCAAGCAAAGAACTTCAGAAGTAACATTAGCTCAAAATTGAATGTCAGCGACGCGCGAAGAACTCAAAGAAGATACCCCATGATAACATAAATCAGTGACCATCCACATTCGAACCACCAAGTTGAACTTTATAACCTAACATGTATTTTCGATATACTGTTTTCCAAAGTAAATTATCTAGTGCAAACCTCGTAATCGCTACCCAAACTACTTCAACCCCAAATCAACAAAATCCCAAGAATACAAAACTGATTTCACCGAAGAATAAAAATTAGCATCACTAGCACACCATAATAACATTTCCCCTAAACCAACCAGAGGCCAGAGCAGCAGGTTAAATTGCATAACGATTTAGCTCAATTGTGGACCGGTTTTTGCCAAAAATACTACGAAATAAAATCGACATCTGATTGATTGAAATAACGAAATGACCTGTGATCGATGATGATAGTGGAGATGGGAGGAGGAGAGATCATCTGAATCGTCTGAGTCGTGGTCCATGAACCCATCATAGTCCATAACGACGCCATCCGAGTCCGAATCATCATCACCATATCCACCGCCGCCGCCATAGAATTCTTCGTCGTCGTTCGAATCTTCCATCATCGCCGCCATCTCGTCCTCCGAATCCATCTGTCTTCTTCTCCCCCTCTAATATATATCTGTATATATCGATAATAATAATAATAATCAAGCAAAATAACCTGAAAATGTTTAAATATGGAGAGAGAGAGAGAGAGAGAGAGAGAGAGAGAGAGGTGATTCAGGTGAAAATGAAAGAGATGACGGACGGTGGTGGTGATTCCTTTGGACCTTTGCTTTAATGAAATTGAAGGAAAAAGGTGCAGGTACGAGTTTTGTTTCGTAGAGTACAATATAGCGATGCTAGACTTTTTTTGTTTCATAATGGTAAGGTCCATTTTCGGACTGAAATTAGATTTTACAATCCATTGAAAAGTTTGGAATCAATAATTAGGTATGAGGAAATTTTCTACAATTATGCAATTCAAACCAACTATTTTAATAAAAATTAAATGTTAAATTATTGGCTTTTAAAAATCATATTAACTAAATCTAGCTTTTTCCATGCAATCCTTAAAAATATCAGAAATTTTCCACTTTTTTTATTTAGATGTTAAACGTGACAAATTTGAATACAAATAAGAAATATAATACTTTATTTATTTTTTATGCCCTTGAAGGCAATTTGGCAATTTTGGTACAAGAGAATATTCTATTAATGTACATGAATTATGTAGCTGAAATATATTCAATTTTCAATCCCTGTGAAATCTCATAATTTAATTTAAAATATATAAAATAGAGCTTCAAAATGGCATACATAAATTTTATAACTTCAATTGTGTAAAATTAAATGATAATATTTTTCTTATAACAACAACAATAATAAAAATAGCATAATTGATAGAGATATACATCTCACACCAAGTAAGCATGCGAGTGGACTGTGGCTTATAAGGGAAGCTCAAGTCCCTGTGTCTATCTTTTTTTTGGGCAACCTCCTAAGGGCTCATGCCAAAGTTAACAATCAGAGTATTTGCAAATTCTAAAAAAAACTGATTATCAGATTTTGGGTGGAAAAGTCCGTTATTTTACTACCTAGAAACTAAGAATCAATTGTCTTTGGCAAAGGCAAATATTCAAATTAAAGCAGATAATACCTCTTGGACGAACACCCGTGCCACATCAATAATATAAGCCTAGGAACGAACCTAAGTATGTTCATAATGGAAATATAAAAAATGATATTGGCCACGTCAATTTATTCTTTACTTTGCTTGGATTGATCGGAAAAATGCCTTGTCCTCCACTTGAGAAATTCAACAAGCTTTTTGCACGCAATAATAACAATGGCAAAAATTAGGATCGGTAAGAAATATTGATATGATTAAATAGGATTATACTATTAAGATTAATAGTGTGAATGTGAAAATTTCAGATTTGGATGGTATTGTATAATTAAAAAATGTTTTTTTCCTCAAAAAAGAATGTACGAGCAAAATACAGTTGAACCTTGTTGAACCTTTATAAATTAATAATCTTGGGACTGTCAATATTTATTAATTTAGCGACATATTAAAGTAGCGAATTATTATTTTTACTTCTTGTGACACTCCCCAAGTCGGTGCCGATCAAAAATATTATTTAAACGAGATTACTAATTAATCGAGTATTAAATTATCGAGATTATATTGTACAGATTCAACTATGAAAATAAATTACATATTTGCCTTCTCGTCAATTAAATATCAATTGATATGATCACGTCTTTTACTTAACTATAATTTTATTAAAAAGATAAATCAGTAATCGGATCTAAAAAGAATAAAATAGCAAAATAGGATTTCAATAGTATATAGAAATGATGTTAAGACCCAATTTTTATCTAACACTATTTTTTAAAGAGACTAATCTTAGTTAAACTTAATTATAATATTAATATTAAGTTAGAAAAGTATCTTCTAATCTTTTTTATATATTATATTGTTTTAGAAAGCATCTTTCAGATTTTTTTATGTCTTCTCTATAAATAATGGGCATAATATTTTACAATATTTTATTTTTCTTTTTAACTTTTATTTATCACCACAACTTCTTTTTTTCTTTAATTCTTATTTCCCATTATTGACTGGGTAATATATCCGAGTTAAATGTATGTACCCCACACATAGTAGAATTACATTGTCAAATAATATCTACTAATTTGACTCTAAGTTTATGACTTACTTATTAAGATTATAAATCTAAAATAAAAATAATAATAATTTAAATTTATGGAATATTTTTTAAAAAGAAAATTAACCTTTAAAAATCAATAGTACGTAAATGGAATCTATGTATATATATAATAGCAGAATGTCACGGGCCTAGCCATTTCGGCCACCACACGATGCTCGCAGCGGCGCCCCCGGTCCACCAGGCAGCTTATCCCACAAGACAACCACCAGTTTCGCCTGCGCTTGGGCTCATCAGAATGCGGCTCAAAGATCCACCGGTTTGGGTAGGGATGGCCAATTCCCTTCTTCACCGCCAAGTCCACGACTAGCGACAAGCTCCCGAACTTAACCGGTAGCTGCTGAACATCCGGCGGTCATGTACACGTACCCACAAACCGGCCGGGCTTGAAGCCACATACGTCATTCACAAAGACAATCCACCAAAGAGTTATAGCGAAAGACACCCCAATGTCACGGGCGTGACATCCTCCCCATCCAAGATGGTGTACGCCTCGTACACGGTCTACTCCACCGAAGTGCATCAACGGCGCCCCCGGCAGCCCACACGTGTGCCCCTCGCACACCAATCGCACTCGGAGACCAGAGAGGATTCTCCCAGATGATCGCCACCCAACATGTTCCGCTCCCCTGCCTACTCCACCACCCTCTTGGTAAGAGCGCTTGGCGCAACCACGGAATACAAATGCCGGGGACGGCTACGATACCACTTGTCACGGGCCAGCCATTTCGGCCACCACACGATGCCGGCGGCGCCCCGGCCCACCCGGGGCCGGCTATCCCACAAGACAACCACTGGTTTCGCCCGCGCTGGGCTCATCAGAATGCGGCTCGATCCACCCGGTTTGGGTAGGGATGGCCAATTCCCTTCTTCACCGTCAAGTCCACGACTAGCGACAAGCTCCCGAACTTAACCGGTAGGCTGCTGAACATCCGGCGGTCATGTACACGTACCCACAAACCAGCCGGATGAAGCCACATACGATCATTCACAAAGACAATCCACCAAGTAGTTATAGCGAAAGACACCCCAATGTCACGGGGCGTGACAAGAAGTCCGAAAATATTATTTTCCCGCTCTTTTTGTTTATTATATTAGGAAACAATTGTAAACATTATAAATGGTAATTATTATAAATTCTTATATTAGGAATATATTATAAGAAAATTGTTGTAATTATATAAACTAGAAAAATATTATAAGAAAATAGTGTAAATGGTATTCCTACTTTATATGTATATAAATTAGGAAAATATCGTAAATGATATTCTTGTTTTATATGTATAATAAAAATTAGGAAAATTTTATTTACCGGTATTCCTACTTTATACCAAAAGTGAGTCTATAGTATCAATTCTATCTATATTTAATATATAGATTTTAAAAATTATAAATAGTATTTCACCAAAATTGATATTAGTATATGTCAGCTCCTCTTAAATATATATTATAATGATGTATTGATTCTATACATCATATCTTCATCAAATATATTATTTATTTGTTTCAATGGTATCTATGCAATTTTGTATAATATAATATTAATTAATCAAATTTTAAATACTAATGAGTATTCAAATTTTCCTAAATTATTTAATAATAGTTAAAATAAACGAATTATAATTTTATGTATCTTTCACCATTGAATCAACAATTGATTTTATGTTCAGAGATGTTTTTGACAGCTTATTATTTATGTTAAAACCTCTTATATTTATATTACTTAAATTGCATTAGAGAAATATTTTGATATTGTTGATCCTAAATTCATAGCATAACCACCAAATATGGCTTCATCTTCACGTTCCCCTCTATTTCCGTTTTCATCAAGTGTCCCGCCAACATCAACAGTATTGAACCCGAATTCTGCAATAAACAAGAGTTTTTATATAAACTATATTGTAGATTTGTATGGACAATATTTGTTGAGTTTCTTTTTTGATTATTCTTGATAGTTTTGTTGTATTTTTTTAAATTGTTTTTTGTATGATTTGTTTATTTTTTTATTATTCCTCATACTAACATATTTTCTGTCAATATATTTTGTGTCAACCTACATTTTATGTTCATACATATAAACTTCTATCTCTGCCAACATTTTTTTGGTTATTAGTTTTATAGTTTTGAATCGGCAGTTATTGTTTTGTTTCCATACGGCAACATTTTTTTGGTTATTAGTTTTATAGTTTTGATTCAACAATAAACTTATATCTACTTATTGTGATGGCTTCTTATATTGTTCAATTAGATATTCATTACAAATTGTAATTACATTAATTTTTTTGTGTCAGCGTCTTCTATGCAAATTCGGCAGTCAATTTAATGGTCTTACACCATTAAATTGTGACATGCATATTGTGAACGGACACACTTGGACGGTCAAAATGGTCAGCCCCTATGACACGTTCTATTTTACAGATGGATAGAGCAAATTCGTCCATGATAACGAAACTTCAGATGGTAAAGGTTGATTTTCTCTTATCGTGCCAACCACGTTTTTGATGTGTCAATATTTTCTAATGATGATTCATGTGAGAGAATCGATATGTACCGACTATACATGCATTTGATATCAGTTCAAGCAATATATTATAGTTTAAATCATATATATGATTCTGACGATGATGATATTAAGGTGAATGTTGTTGAGAATTCAACTTTTCGATTGATTCTCTCAAAGTTACATAAAGAAACCTCGCTTGGTGAGTATTTACTTATATATATGTATGTGTGTGTGTGTGTGTAAGTTCACGATGTCTTATGTTTATTTAGTGGTGAGATTTTTTTGTTAATTTTTTTTATCAACAGCCTATACTTATGAAGTTTTGGAACAATTTTATCAAGGGTACACACAAAGAACAAAATGATACAATTATAAGGCATAATGGAAGACAATATTGTGTCGGGTTAAAGCAAGAGAAATCCAGGATTTTCATGCAACGTGATTGCCAAAATTATAATTGTTGTATACAATTAATAAATTGATGATATTCAATCTTGTAGATACAATAAGTATTTATTAATTTTCTAATCAATCTTATAGATACAACGAACTATTGATTGTAATTTTTTAAAACTGAATCTTGGTAAAAGAATTGGCAGTATCTAATTGTACTTTTATTCATAGACAATATCTATTAATATTTTATTAATCGAATTTGACAGTACTATGTGAGCGGATAATTGACAAGATGTTTAAGAAAATAATATGAGAAAATCGCACTTTAAGATTAAAGATTTATTAATCTAGAAAATTTATAATGTATTATTTTTTAATAAAAAAGACAATAATTGGTCAATGAGGCATTTTTTTCCATTTATAAGGGAGTATAATTGTATAATTGGACAACAACGTATTAGCTTAAGTAAAACAATTGATTAAAAGATTTATAATATATTTATTACTCGAAAATATTGTATATATCTCTTTCATATATTGATTGAAATATTTTTTTCTGCGGCCAAATTCCATTTATATTTAAATTGTTTTTGGATTATGGACTTTTTTATGGATGATTTCAAAAATATTTTATTATTAATAAGATGTTTGATTTTTATATCATGTTTTTTGAAGGAATATTCAATTGTTGTTGCAATATTTATTTATTATATATATTTTTGAAATATTGGTATTTTCAGAAGTGTGAACAAATACTAATTAAGTTCAGTCTAGAAAAATGAATTATATTCTAATTGGTCCATTGATCAACATTGGAGTTAAATTTGATGATAATTTTCTTAATTAAGAATAACTAACAACTCTAATTACTATCGAATAAAATTAGTATATATATATATGACATAACTAAGGCAACTCAATAAGATAAAAAAAAATAAAAAAAAAGATATAAAATAAGATACATTTTTGGACAAATCAATCCAAATATTTTGGGGTTATCCAAAATTAGTGGTGCTTTGATTTGGTAAGTCAATGGCAAGAATCTTTAGTAACGTAAATATTTTATTGGCTAATTATTTTTTCGGTTATGATTGTAATATTTTTTTAGATTTGAAAATTTAAAAATTCTATAATCAATCCTATAATTGTCCTATACAATCAATAAATTGATTGTAATCATTACTATAGATACAATAATTATTTATTATTGTATTTATTCAATCTATAGATACCATCAACTATTGATTGAAAGAATTTTAAAACTAAACCTTTGGTAAAACATTTGAGAGTATCTATTTATATTTTCAATCAAATTTGACTATGCTACACACAACGGATAATCAAAGTTTAACAAAAATTAAGAAAATCGTACCTTATGATTAAATATTTGTCAATTTAGAAAAATATATTAACTTTTTTAAAATAAGTTGGGAGTACTGGTTGGAGGGGAGATGATAAATTTCAAAGAAATTGAAAGATAACGGGTTTGAACCCTAAAAAAATGTATTAACTTAAAAAAAGGCAATAATTGTCAATGTTTTTTTTTTAATTTCCAAGGGTGCACAAGTTTATGATTGGACAACAATATATTACCTTAATTAAGAAAAATAACTAATTAAAATCTATATAATATATAAAAGCAAGATAGCCACTAAATTCGGAAAGTTCCCGCCAAAAAATAGTTACCAATTATAGAAAGTATGTTAATTAATTACTAAATAAATGTATCTGACTATATTTGAATAGTTAAATTAACTTATAAATACTTTTTTGGTTAAATGTTAAAAATTCATTGATTTTCGAGGTTGAATGGTAATTTGATGTTGCATAGAAAATGGGACCGATAAAATCCAAGTCACCGTGCAACTCATTAATTAATAAGAGTTCAAATTTGTTTTTTTTTAAAATCACACTAGAAATATCATATTTACAATTTAGTTTAACTGCATATAAATGTAGTGGTTAAAAGTTGAAAACTCTTCAATTTTCGAAGTTGAATAATAGTAATTAGTTGTTGCATAGGAATGGAACGAATTAAAATTCAAGTCATTGGGAAGCTCATTAATTAATAACAATTATGCAAATTTTTGTCATACCGAAAATATAATAGTATCTATAATGAAATTGTTGCATACAGATTGCAAGTTGTATTTGCCAGCAATAAATTATCCTCGAAATTTGCATTGGATGCAATATAAATAGTCCACTCTCTATTGCAAAATGTCCCAATTGTATGCAATACAAAATTTCTAGAGATACTGTTGCAAATTGATACAAAATATACAAGAAATTACTAACAATGACTTCTTTGTTCAATTTAGTGTTCCTGCATATGGTGACAACTAAACCATTTACAATCTAGAATGCGTTTTCTATGATGTAGTGGTATGTTTTTATAGTTTTCAATATGTTTGTTAATCTCTTTCTTAATCTCTTTCTTTTTTTTCTCTAATAGGAGAAATAATTCATGTAAGAGGACGAATAGGTCTCTTATTGAGGAGTTTTCATTTATTGGGAAGGACAAGATGGTGAAGGTTGAAACAAAGTTGAGAAGGAATGATTCTTTGTATGTGATTTTTTTCATGATGTGTTCAAATTAAATTTTGTCTTCTTACCGTTCCATCAATTTGATTAGTGTCAAGTAGTTCATTGTCATCTTATCTTTATCTGGAAATAACAAATATTAAAATTATCAAATAACTAATTTTGTTATAAACTACCCCTCTAAGTGAGGAAAGATAGGAAATGTAATCTGCTACTAATCTCAGAAAATATGTTGGCTTCCATTTTATATTATCCTATTTATCTCTATGAAAAACATTCATGGAAATAAGTAGTTTTGAGGATTGAATATGTAGTCCATATGCATTTGATTAGTGTTCATTACAATGAAACCATTAGCACCGACATTATGGATGAGACCATGAGGGTTGAAGAGTGGTGCAACCTTTTTGCAACTTTGCAGAACCTTCTCCATTACTTTGTGGAGTGCCAATTCTCTTGCACGCATCCTAATGGTCCGATTCAGTCACTACAACTCTACAAGATCCAATGTCATAGTTCATGAAAAAAAATGTAATTAGAAGTAAAAACATGCAAAAAAAAGTGGAAAGAAAGAAAAAGAGTTCAGTTTCCGGTTTGGTGAACTGAACTTAAAAACCGAAACCAAAACGAAAACCAAATATCTGAAAATCGATAAACCGAAAACCGAACCAAAGTTTTCGACTCAATTTTGATTTGGACCATTTCAATTTGGTTTGATCGGTTAACCGAATCTTGACCACCCCTAGGTCCACAAATTATTAGACATTCATTTATTATTGAATTGGATAAGTTGTTGTTGGGCTTAAATTTTTGGTCCATTTTTTAGTGCCTTCTATTCCAGATAAAATCAGTTTTTCGTAATATTGTTTCATTATTCTTTTTTGTTTTGTAATTATTATACATAAATGTAGTTTCAAAGAAAAACAAAATTGCATTCGGTTGTTTATTTATCAGTTTGTTGTTGAATGTTTTACGAAAAATATGTTCTTATTGTTTTATGTTAAGTGTTTAATGTTAACTAATTGTAATCAACTCAGCTTTCAGAATAATATTCCATTTATTATTTATACTATAAAATATGTGCCTTTTATGGAGTGTCATGCTCATAAACATATAATTAATTTAATTTTGTCAATAAAAAAAAGAATACAAATTTTTTTCATAAATTTTTAGAATGTCAGATTTATTAAGTATTTTAAAATTATTTTTTATCTTTTTTGGGGCATGTTTTCTTTTTGATAAATTATTTTGCAGAAGATGTTGATTTTCAATTGTGTACTGTTCCATGAAGAACTTTATAGACCCGACATCAATTTATCCTTTATCTGATATATATTAGAAACGGTATGATATTTTTAGTTTTAATTTCGAACTTCATTTTTTTGTTATATTTATATATATATTCCAATCTTAAATAATAAATCATATTTATATTTGCAGAAACTACATCATTACGGATTACAGAATATTATCAATTGTATCTATATTTGTCCATAGTTACCACTCCTAACGGTCTTAGAATTTTTATTGTTATGATGACAGTGAAAGTAATCTTACAAGGTCATTGACCAATGTTGTAATGAAAGAAGTATTCTGTAATTTATAATAATGTTGTATTAATTAATATATAACTCTATAATCAAAACCCGTTTGTTAAATTAATTTGTTTGTTTTTTTTTGAAACCAAAGATAAGCTATTCCATTAAACAAGCGGTCGAATCGATTAATTCATTACAAATAAAGAGCGGAGGCGTATCATTCCACTCTTGGACACTGGGGCGTAGAATTTGTTCTTCTAAGCATTAAGGCAACAACATTCACGATCTCCTAATAAAAACACACGACACATGCGGCAAATTAACAAGTAAACTTTTACAATCATTAATAATATCACTGAAATGTGAATTATCCGACAATCTCCCTCGCAAAGCCTTAACAATTGATTGAGAATCAGTTTCCAAAATAATATGAGTGTCGAACCAGTTTTTCATCAGCCACCGAAGAACTTCTCGAAGACTTAAACCTTCAGCTATTTCTGGATCAAGTGGACCAGTCAAACTTCCATGGATAGCAGCAACAAAACCTCCATTCCAATCTCTGAGCACACCTCCATAACCCAGCGTACCTGTACTATGGAAAAGAGCAGCATCCACATTGCATTTAAACCTCCCGTACTCTGGTTTCACCCACTTTACAGCCCCATCTTCCTTCTGAAGAAACCAATCCCTAACTTCTGTCACTTGAGCTGCTTGCCATTGCATGAGCACTGAATTTCCAAAGTTTAAAATTTGAGTAGAAACTCTGTATTTTTGGTTCCACACAATGTCATTTCTATTGCTCCAAATTGCCCAAAGTACCATAGCAAATTGTGCCCTCAACTCTAGTGATAAACTCTGCCAAACTGTGTTAAGACATGTAAGAAAAGAATTAGGAACCACCAGGTCATGGCATACATTCAGCAAATTCCAAACTCTCCTGGCCATTGAACAGAAAAAGAATAGATGTACTGCTGTTTCGACTTCTTGATTACATACAGGGCACATAGGGGACACTTGAACTTTTCTGGATATAAGTCTTTCCTTGGTTGGTAATGAGTTATGACAAACTCTCCACATGAAGTTTTTAACCTTCGCTGGAACCTTCATTTTCCACAGACCATCCCAATCGAACAAATGCGAAGACTCCA
This sequence comes from Rehmannia glutinosa, assembly GCA_016081115.2. Taxonomy (NCBI): domain Eukaryota; kingdom Viridiplantae; phylum Streptophyta; class Magnoliopsida; order Lamiales; family Orobanchaceae; genus Rehmannia; species Rehmannia glutinosa. The sequence goes on from JABTTQ020001048.1 coordinate 150,550, forward strand.
CTTGTTGTTCTTGCTCTGCACATAGGACCCTATATCCTGATTTAACTGTATAATTCCCCTTCTTATTCATAGACCAAAGCCATCTGTCTCCTTCATGGTTGTCAGCAAGAGGGATGCTAAGAATTAAGTTTTGATCTCTGATATTAAAAATATCCCTTATTACATCTGTTGGAATTGGTCTTTGAGAAATTGAGTGTTGACCCAATTTTGACCAATTAATTAAGTGGTTTCCATTTGTGAAAATTGGAATTAATTATTTGTAAAAATTCTACTAAAGAGAGTAGATGAGAATAGCATTTGGAATTTCTCAAAACCGATTCCGGGTGAATGAGAAATTAATGCTAGAAGTTAGTCACTTAACACAAATAAATGGTATGGAAAATGAAAAATGTGGGGGAGGAGAGATGCTCCATCCCACATAGGAAAAGGATGAAAAGTTTGCACACTTTATTTATCCCAAGTTGGACAAATGGGTTTGGGCCCTTGTGGGCACCCAAGTTTTTAAAAGGGAGAGGATCTACATGCTTGTGGGTTTGGTTCAAAGCACACGCGCGCGCGCGCCGCCGCCGGCCGGCCCGGGTCGTGGGCTTGGGCTTGGGCTTCAAGGCCCTTATTCTTTTTGGACCAAAAACCTTTAAAAATAAATGTTTAATTAATTTTTGTAATTAATTAAATAGATTTAATTAATTTTCGTAATTAATTAAATAAGTTCAAGCAGGAAAGCTTGACCAAGAGCACGGCGCACGTGTCTGCCGCCGTCGTCGTGCGTAAATCGAACAGTTGGAGCACCGCGCACGCCGTGCGCTGGTCGTGCTCTCCTGCGCAATGCGTCATTCGTCTGCAAATGTGCCTTTTCGAGCCTACATACGCGATTTTCCGTGCGGGCACTTCATTGCCTATAATATTGAAGCCCCTGCAGATGATTTGAGATACGAAAAACTCGGATAATAACTTGATCATTTGCATCATACGAGCATATTGATTTTCCTTTCGTTCAAAAGCTTGAAAGTCAAGAACAACTTGTTGTTCGTTGTTGTTCGTTTTTCTTTGTCCGCTAACCGAATCGTAAAAGTCGTTGTATCTTAGAGGCGGCGTAGGAACCATAAGCACTAGTATACGAGGCATTTTCGTCTTGCGGAGACAGAATCCATTCGGCCTCGACTAAGCCTATCACTATCGGCCGTTTTCCAAAACGAAACCATACACCAGGAAATTTTAACCAACAATCGTAAGGCGAAAATTTTTCTACGTTCCATTCCTACGTTTCTGTTGAAGACGATGGCATCCAGTTCGATCTCGTTCACACCCATGGCTGCTACTCCCGCTCACGGCGAAAAGCCGCCCAAGTTTTCTGGTGCGGACTTCAAACGTTGGCAATGAGAAGATGTTGTTCTACCTAAAGGCGACCCCATCTGCTAGTTGAAGAAGACGAAGTTGACAACAACCAGGAGAATCATTTGTGGATGCTTGGCATAACATCGATTTTCTATGTCGCAACTACGTCTTGACGGGCTAAACGACATTCTTTACAACGCCTATAGCACATTCAAGATGTCCAAGGAATTGTGTGATTCTTGGAGAAGAAATACAAGACGGAAGATCTGGCACAAAGAAATTTGTTGTCGGCAAATTCTGGAGTACAAGATGGTTGACACCAAGCGGTGATCGGCCCAAGTTCGGGAGGTTCAAATTATCCTTCACGACTTAGTGTCCGAAGGGATGCTTTTGAATGAATCTTTTCAAGTGGCCGCAATTATCGAAAAATTGCCGCCATTGTGGAAGGATTTCAAAAACTACCTCAAGCACAAGCGCAAAGAGATGGGGCTTGAGGATCGATTGTTGCCTTCGCGATCGAAGAAGACAATAGGAAATCGATGTTAAAACTAGTAAATACGGAATGGAGGCTAAGGCCAATCTTCTTGAGTCGAGCACTAGCAAAAACGTAAGCACTCCGGGAAGGGAAGGAGAAAGCGAGGCCAAAAGTTGAGGGAATTGATACAATTGTGGCAAACCGAACCACATGGCGAAGGATTGCCGACACCCAAAGAAGGGCAATCAAGGTGGCAACCAACAAGCCGATGTGACGGAGGACAAGTCGGTTCCAATAGACTTGTCGGAGCTCGATCTCTCCACCGTTGTGTTTGAAGCCGATATGGTGGATAACCCGAGGAGTGGTGGATAGATCTGGGGCTACTCGTCACATTTGTGCCGATAAGGAGATGTTCTCCTCCTACACTCCGATCAATGGAAGAAAGTTGTTCATGGGGAACTCCTCCACTTCCAACATCGTTGGGCTTGGAAAGGTGGTGCTCAAGATGACTTCCGGGAAGGAGCTTATGCTTGTAGATGTCTTTGCATGTCCCGGACATCCGCAAGAACTTGGTTTCCGGTCCGTTCTTAGCAAGGTAGGCATTAGGCTAGTGTTTGAGTCCGACAAATTTGTAATGACCAAGAATGGTCAGTTTTTATGTAAAGGTTACCTTGATAAGGGGGCACGTTTAAAATGTCAGCAATAATACATTTTTCCGCCAAGAGCGCGAAGAATAAAAACGTTATACATTTTTACTTGTTGGATTGTTCTAATTTATGGCATGATAGATTAGGACACGTAAACTTCAACACAATTAAAAGGTTAATGAATGCGGAATTAATACCTACGTTTAAAACCGATTCACAAGACAAATGCGAAATTTGTGTTGAAGCAAAATTGGCAAGGCACCGTTTCATTCGGTGAACGAGAAGTACCAAACCACTCGAGTTAATTCATACGGATGTGTGTGACTTAAAACATGTGCAAACTCGAGGTGGTAAGAAGTACTTCATAACGTTTATAGACGATTGCACAAGATATTGTTATGTCTATCTTTTGAAAAGCAAAGATGAAGCTTTAGTAGCTTTTAAAACTTATAAGAATGAAGTTGAAAATTAGCTTAATTTGAAAATTAAGATGATTCGAAGTGATAGAGGCGGAGAGTATGTTGCTCCGTTTGAAGAATTTTGCTCGGAAGCGGGTATAATTCATCAAACGACTGCACCTTACTCACCTCAATCAAATGGTGTTGCAGAACGCAAGAATCGTACTCATAAGGAGATGATGAATGCGATGTTGTTAAGTTCGGCTTACCCCAAAACTTGTGGGGAAGCCCATCTTTCTGCGAACTACATTCTTAATAAGATCCCACACAAAGGTAAAAATGAAACTCCATATGAGTTATGGAAGAGACGTAAACCGTCATACAAATACCTTAAAGTGTGGGGGTGTTTGGCTAAAGTCAAGTACATAAGCCAAAACAAGTAAGAATCGGTCGAAGACGATCGATTGTGCTTTCATTGGATATGCTAACAATAGTAGTGCATATCGCTTTTTAGTGCACAAGTCGGCTATTCTGATATAAATGAAGGAATGATCATTGAATCAAGGAATGTTGTATTCTTCGAGAATATCTTTCCGAACAAAGAACGAGAGAAGAAAGTTTGAGTAAGCGGACTTATGAAAGCGCAAGGTTACCTCAAAGTGATGATGAAGAGGAACAAGACGCTTGATAAAAGGACAAAAGTAGCTAAGTCTTTTGGTCCCGATTTTCTAACTTATATGTTAGAAAACGAACCCCGAACTATTCAAGAAGCATTGTCTAGTCAGGAAGCTCTGCGGAAAAAAGCTATCAATAATGAGATAGATTCCATCATGCAAAATAACACTTGGGAGTTGGTTGATCTCCCACCGGGTTGCAAATCTTTGGGATGCAAGTGGATCCTTAAAAGGAAGTATAAAGCGGATGGATCTATTGACAAGTATAAAGCCCGATTGGTAGCTAAAGGGTTTAGACAAAAGGAGGATATGACTTCTTCGATACATATTCTCTGTCACGAGGATTACGTCCATTCGTGTTCTCATTGCTATTGCGACTTTGCATAACCTTGAGATACATCAAATGGACGCGTTAAGACCGCCTTCTTGAATGGGGAGCTTGAAGAGGAGATCTATATGGAACAACGAGGGTACGTTGCACCGGTCAAGAGCGAAAGGTATGTAAACTTGTTAAGTCAATTTATGGACTAAAACAAGACTAAGCGATAATGTACGAAAAGTTTATTTCGACTATGAAGTCAAACGGTTTCAAGATCAATGAATGTGACAAGTGCGTCTACATTAAAGGTACTACAAATGATTACGTCATAGTATGCCTTTATGTAGATGATATGTTGATTATGGGAAGTAGTCATGATTTAATCATGAAAACTAAGAACATGTTAAAGAAGAACTTTGACATGAAAGATATGGGATTATCTCGATGTTATATTAGGGATTAAAATCTCTAGAACCGGATGGAATTGTCTTGTCACAGTCCCATTATGTCGAGCATACTCGAGAAGGTTTAATGCTTTTGATAGCGCTCGGCTAAGACACTTGTAGATCTAAGTCTACATCGGCCAAGAATAGGCGAATCGGTTTCTCATTTGGAATATGCAAGGGTAATTGGCGATCGATGTGCTTAACGAATTGTACACGCCCAAACATTGCATATTCGGTGAGTAAACTAAGTAGGTTCACAAGTAACCCAAATACGGATCATCACTTTGGAAAGACGTGACAAGGGTACTTAGATATTTAAAGTATACCATGAGCTATGGAATACTTTATACAAGATATCCAGCAGTATTAGAAGGATAATGTGATGCCAATTGGATATCAGACACAAAAGACTCCAAGTCCACAAGTGGATTTGTTTTCACAATAGGTGGAGGAGCGGTGTCGTGGAAGTCTTCTAAGAAGACGTGCATAGCTCGATCCACTATGGAATCCGAGTTCATTGCTTTGGATAAAAGTGGAGAAAAGCGACGGCTTAGAAACTTCTTAGAGGATATTCCTTGTTGGAATAAGCCTGTGCCTGTTGTTTTGATATACTGTGATAGTCAATCAGCAATTGGAAGGGCACAAAGCAGTATGTATAATGGTAAGTCTAGACATATACGTCGGAGACACAATACCATTAGACAGTTGATTTCGAATGGGGTTATTTCGGTTGACTACGTAAAGTCAAAGGAAAACCTTGCGGATCCGCTTACGAAAGGCATTAATCGAGATCAATTGTATAAATTGTTAAGGGGAATGGGTTTAAAATCCACAACTTAAAGAATGTTCATAGCGGTAACCCAACCTTATGAGTTGGAGATCCCAAGACCTTGGTTCAATGGGACAACTAAGTTATGAATGTTCAGTTGAACACTTGGAAAATGTGTTAGCTCATTCTCGATACATCCAAGTGTATTTAAACATGCTGAATGTGGTGAGGTTAAGTTTAAGACTTTAATGATTCCTATACCGAAATGTGGAGTATGGCAGGATACTCTTCAATAGGAGATCACCTATATAAGTGAGAAGTAATGGCGGCAGAAAGAAACACTTATGAATCTAAGATATGGTCCATGGCGAAATGGACACAACGTGAGAACAACAAGTGTTAGAGTTGTTATTGTGTAAATCTTGTTGTCTTGGTTTACACAAACGGCTGAGTAGTTCAAGACATCGCATCACTAAGCAACTAGTAAATCCGATAGTACTTTACTAAGGAAGGTTCAAAGCCACAAGCTACCTATCGATGCAATAACGATTCGCCGAGACTTTCAGCTTAATCTGCGCATACACGCATGCATTAATTTCATTCATGTGGGGGATTGTTGGAATTGGTCTTTGAGAAATTGGGTGTTGACTCGATTTTGACCAATTAATTAAGTGGTTTCCATTTGTGAAAAATGGAATTAAATTATTTGTAAAAATTCTACTAAAGAGAGTAGATGAGAATAACATTTGGAATTTCTCAAAGCGATTAGGGTGAATGAGAAATTAATGTTAGAAGTTAGCCACTTAACACAAATAAATTGTATGGAAAATGGAAAATGGGGGGGAGAGATGCTCCATCCCACATAGGAAAAAGGATGAAAAGTTTGCACACTTTATTTATCCCAAGTTGGGCAAATGGGTTTGGGCCGGGGGCACCCAAGTTTTAAAGGGAGAGGACCTACATGCTTGTGGGTTTGGTTCAAAGCACACACGCGGCGCCGCCGCCGCCGGCCCTGGCTCGGCTCGGCCCGGCCCGGGTCCGGGTCGTGGGCTTGGGCTTCAAGACCCTTATTCTTTTGGACCAAAAACCTTTAAAAATAAATGTTTAATTAATTTTTGTAATTAATTAAATAGATTTAATTAATTTTCGTAATTAATTAAATAAGTTCAAAAAGTAAAGCTTCGGCCCACGACGGGCAAACGTACGGCCCGTGTGTGCAGTCGTGTCTCGAACAGAGAGTTGGAGCACCACAAGACGGCGGGCGCACGGCCCGTGCGCCCGGTCGTGCTCCCTGCGCAGGCAAGTCCTGTCATTCGGTGCAAATGTGCCTTTTCGAGCCTCTGACGCGATTTTCCGTATGGGCACTTCATTGCCTATAATATTGAAGCCCCTGCAGATGATTTGAGATACGAAAAACTCAGATAATAACCAGTCATTTGCATCATACGAGCATATTGATTAGGGGTGTCAATTTCAGACCCGACACGCAAAACCGACACGAACCTAACACGAAATTAATGGGTATGGGTCCAGACTTCATGGGTCTGGGTCGAAAATGGGTCGAACCCGAATAACCTGCCAATTAAACAGGTCGGGTTCGGGTCAACCTACTACGACCCGTTTAACCCGTTTGTGAATTTAAAAGAAAATTAAGTAAATAATTAATTGTAGGAAAAAACAACAAACAAGACATATCCTTAAAACTTAAATGATAAAACCTCATTAAATATGTATTTGTTATTATTATGCATGTTTTTTTGAATATTTTCCTTAAAATATGATCAGTGTGTTATGTTATTTATGCAATTATATTATTTCTTTTTGTATGTTGTGAATTGAGATATTTTTTTATTGATTGAATAGTGTATGATAGTTATTGATTTTAAAAAAAAAATTATTCGATTAAAACTATTAAATATATATGAAAATAATTTTATTAGGCGGGTCACGGGGGTTGGGTCCGGGTTACCTGTTAAATAAGCAGGTCGGGTTTGGGTTCAAGATTCTGACACGAATAATTAAACAGGTCGGGTCCGGTCGTCATTTTGTTTCGACACGCGAACCTGTGAACCCGGACCCAACCCAAATTGACACCCCTAACATTGATTTTTCCTTTCGTTCAAAAGCTTGAAAGTCAAGAACAACTTGTTGTTCGTTGTTGTTCCGGTTTTGCTGTGCTGCTAACCGGAACTGTAAAGTCGTTGTATCTTAGAGGCGAGCGCCGGAATCGTAAGCACTAGTATACAGGGCGTTTTTGTCTTGCGGAGACAGAATCTAATTCTGGCCTCGACTTAATCCTATACACTATCCCAGCCATTTTCTGAAAACAGTAACCATACACCAGGAAATTTTAACCAACAACATCTACATCCCATTCCAAACAATCAACTTTCATAAGGCTACTCACCTTAACCGATCCCAGGTGAGAAGGAGGACTACTAGAAATAAACGCATTCTTATCAGGTAACCAAGGATCCTTCCAAACATCTATGTTTCGACCATCTCCCACCTTCAATCGACAATTTTGCAGCACATGATAACAAATATTTGATTGTTTGAAAACTGTACATATATCTTTCATATCTTGATATGAGATTAATAAAACTAATAAAATTGACGTTAAGTAATTGGCATGATTAATCAATACTACAATTGTCCTATAAAATCAATCATATAATTACTTAATTGGTATATATAATTGATTAGTATTTATTATTTTTTTATAGTTTATTAACTACAACTCTAGAAAACAATCACAGAATTGCTGATGTTTTACTTTGGTAAATCAATTAATCAATATTGGAGTTTATATCAATGACATAATAGTTCATTTAAATTTTATTAACGGTTTTTTCTACCATATTATTTTGAACAATATCTCAATTTATATTTTTGATTAACAATGTGAAGTATTCATTTTTTTTCAACAATACAAGTACAAAAAATACATGTCTCACAAATTATATATAATTGTTCATAGAGAGGTGTGTGAGAAAGAAAGAGATATATAAAACAATAATTTAGAGATATGCATAAATTGAGGAATAATTCTTTTACAAGTTGAATTAGACATTTAAGTTTATAATTGAAAATATAAAATTGATAGATAAATTTTTGTTTTTAATAATAACCTATAATTGAATTAGACATTTAAGTTTATAACCTATATGAATATTACTATTAAAATAAAGTAATAATAAATATCAGTTCATGTTGATAGACATTATAAGCCAATAATATTAAAATAAAAAATATACGTGCAACACACGAGATGAATTACTAGTTTACCTTTTAAATAAAAAATGCAAAAATTCGGAATTCTACTTTCAGGGCACGCACGCAACTTTCTCTTTCAGTTTCAAGCCCAAAATCAGGATTATACAATAGCACACAAAATCGTGGACAAATTGTCAAAAGATTGATTAAAAAAATGAATGAAAGGATTGATTAATTAAAGCCTAAAATGCTCGCCATCCATATATGATCCATCTTATACCAAAAACTTGATACAAAATATTGGATCGATTGGAATATATTTATTTTCTTTTTGCAACAATATTAATTTTAAAATCATAAGTGTTTCATGGGCCATCTTTTTTTGTTATTTTTGAACAATCTAAAAATTCTAAATGTGATACCATGTGAGCAATTTAAGGAATGGAATCGATATCACGATATACTCAATACAGTAATCATTTATTAAAATACAAATAAATTAGAAAAGTTAAAAAGTAAAGCTCTCTTTATTATAAATAGAGGAACAGTCTTGCGTGACTCCACTTCCCTTTGTGGAAAATATTATCACGTAACTAGGTTAAATAAAATAACTTTATGTCTGAGAGGCACAAGGTGAAATAGTTTGACAACACTTTATGATACTTATCAAACAATTGATTTCAGATAAAATGCTCGACCAATTAATCTACAATTAATTTCTATCAAACAATTAAAGACTCCAAATTGTTTATGAGTAAATTTTTATGATAGCAAGGACAAAATAATCATTTCAAGTCATTATAATTTTATAAAAATAGGGAAGAGTGCGTATTTATAAAAAAAAAAAAGTGGTGCAAATAGTTGACCCACTATATGAATGTGGGTGTATTTATCAATCTTAGAGTGTGAATAGCACCACCCAAAAAAAATTTATTAACGTGGAAGACGCTTCTCTCTCTAACTCTCTTTTTCTCCACATTCTCTCTAAAAAAAACCCTAACCCAAAACCCATTTCCCCTCCCTCCCCATCTTCGTTGCTAGCCCCTCCCTCCCTCTCCTCCTCCATGCTTCCTACTGGAGGGCTAAGGATGGTCGGTTCCTTGTGACAGCGTGAAGGAGGGTCGGAGCTACATGGAGGTGTATCGGAGCCGGATAGATAATGGGCTGCGGCAGTAGATTTGGGTGAGGGAGAGACATTTTTTTTTGTTTTAGTTTTTTTTTCTCGTTTTTTAGATTGTGTATTGTTGTTGTTTTAGAGTTTTTGTTTTCCCGTTTGATTTGCGAAACTCGTAGACCGATCAGTAATTTCTGTCTTGTAGTGCATGATGTAGCTCGTGCCTGGCTTGTTCCAATTGTGGGTCTCTCTTGCTGAATATCTAGTCCTCATTTTGGGGGTGGTTTAGTCTTCGGTCGGAGTGCTTAGTTTTTTTTTGTGATTTTTTTTTTGTTTTTCTTTGAGTCGTGTTTTACTCCCTCGATTAGTGATTGATTAATTTCATCTCGTGCGAAGCTTTCCCCTTGACATTGATGTTTGTTCAAGGTGACTCTTTTGCCAGTTGGCAGTGTAATTTGATTCTGTAATTTGGTTCTCTATTTTTTAAAGGTGGCGCTATTGGCACCCATTTTTTTGATGAGTACACCCACCTTCTAAGTACGTCATCCCCCACTTTTTCAAATATGGCACAACTGTCAAATACACCCCCCCATTTTTTTTTTATTTTACCCTTGCACTTATTTTCCCTCCCAAATGCACCCAAATGATAAACCCAAGGTGCGGCGACGGCGACGGAAGAAATTCCACCAATCTTTTTTGTTCCGGCAATGAAAAAGATGTAATATCTTTTGGATTACATATTTTTAATTTATTTTAATTTTGAATTTATTTAATACTTTACTTTAATTTCACACTTATATTTGGATTTATTTGGGTAATTGTTGGGTATAAGTGTTGGGCAATTGTATTTGTTTGAATTCTAGAGTAACATAATTTTTTTTTTCTGGTTTTTGTCTGAATTTGGGGAAGAAGACGATGGATGACACAATGGTATACTCGATCGTGCCATAAGGTACGATCGAAAAGTAACTACGATCGTGCCATCGTGCCAAGTGGCAATGACACGAGAAAAGTTTTAACTGCACTGCGATCGTACCAAGTATCACACTTTTGTTATTCAACAGTAAATTTTCAGCTGTAAAAAAAGAAAAATAACACAATTTTAAGTTGCAAATTAAGGATATACTTATATTACTCGATAAAATTAATTTTTGTCGTCTATATTTGCAACAATGCTAGTGTTTGAAAATCTAGGGTTTACAAAAAAAATAACTTTTTACAAGAATGTCGGTTTGAGGAAGATAAAGTGTATTAGAACTTATTTATTTAAGTAAGGGTATCACAGTCTTTTACATTAATGACATTTTTGAAATTATATGGACAATTTTGGGAGTGTCAATAGCGCCACCAATTTTTTAATGGGAGCAGCTATTAACACCCCCAAAATCTATCAATACACCTTTCTATTTAATTAAAAAAATGTCAGCAACTAAAAAGACTAAAATATCCTTAATACCCTGCCAAATTTCTAAATACACCCATCTCTCTTTAAACTTTATAATCTTCTTTCACCACCCTACCCACACTCTTCTTCATCCCCTCATCTACCGTCTTTCTTCTTTTTTTTTCTCTCTTTTGTCTCTTTTATTTTCTTTTTCTGATCTCTCCCTTTTTATCTCAAACCCTACAATCAGATGAATGAGAAGTTCTAACAAATTAATGTAAAATGGAACTGAAAATATTGTATGCCTTATTGCAGTCACGTGGATTGGCTTCCTCGATTTAATCTCGATTGCTAATTCACATTTCCATGAATTTGAAATTCACGCAATGCAAGGTAAATTAGAACGGTGGGGTTGGTCCTTTGAACAATTTTAAACCCTTGTTCAGTTTAGATAGAAATGCTCGACAAATATCAACTTTTGGCAAATTCTTCTCTCCAGAATGTTGTATGTGTTGGGTAATGGGTGTGTATATTGGGTGGGTTCATGTTTTAGGGAAAGAATAAGGGTTTAATTGAGGGAGTGGTGAATTGGGGAATGTTAAGAGAGTGTATTAAGTAAATAAGTTATTTTTTTTAATAAATTCGGAATATATATAAAAATCAAAGAGAAAAATGTTGTTTACAAAGCCAAACAACTAGCAATAACGAAAATCAAGAGAAAGAAATGGACAAAAATTCGATGAACCCAAGTCACATGCCGACCTGGTAGCAAGAATGAGGCCTCATTAAAACCTACTAAGGTAAAACCCACCCTTGTGGGGAAAACCCTTGGCAGGAAAAAGAGTACTCCAGGAATAAGAAGAAAAGGAAAAGAAATCAAAAAAACACAATCCGACGCACAACCCGATTGAGAGTCGCAGAGGACGCACGGGTCGTGCCCATCCAAAAAACCAGTCAGCGAAGACGCATAGGGCGTGCTCATAATCACGGATCGTAAAGCTGAGATGCAAATCAGCAACAAAGGAACCATCCCAACTAATGTCTAAGGTGATAAAGTAAAGTGCGATCCGCAGCAATAGCCTCATGAAGAAAATTCGACGCCACATCCCACCAAGTGTTACCCACAATATAAGCCTGCTTCGAAAGGGTGTCAGCCGCTCGATTAGCCTCCCGAAAAACATGAGACGCTCGGAATTGGACGAGACGAAGTCGACGGAATAAGAGAATTAACCTGCCCTTGATGACCCAAGGAACCTGCATAGAAAAGGTAGAAAAAGTCGAAACCACATAAGAAGAATCAGATTCTAACCAAATAAAATTTCATCCTTTTGTAAGTCCAAGCGGCTATGATAATCTAGAGGGGGGGTGAATAGATTATCTCCATATTTTCGATTTCGCCCTCTTTTTTCTAACCGAATGCTCAAATACAATAATAAAGGTGCGGAATGTAAACAACACGCGTTGATTTATAGTAGTTCAACCCACCTAGGGCCAAATCTACTACCACCACAGTATATCCGGGATGGATTTCAAAAAGAAAAAGAATTTTATTAATTACCAAAATTAATACAAATTCAACTTACAACACCTTGGAGAGCACCATACTCTTCTTTAACACCACCTTTGGAGATTACCACAATCTCCCTTTGAAGATTACCACAATCTTCCTTCAACGACACCTTGTGAAGATTACCACAATCTTCAACCTTGAAGAATACCAAATTCTTCAACACCTCAATAAGAAGATCACCACAATCTTATTGCACCTATCACCTAGATCATCCAAGTGTGTTCTTACCATAAGAACACTCACAAGGATATCTTGTGTTTGAATGATAACCAAAAATCAAGATTACAACTCAATAATGAATATTACAATTCGAGTGCAAAGTGTAATCAAGAAATAAAGCCTAGACCTCAAGATGTGAAAGTGAAAAACTTAGGCTATAAATACAACAAGAATGTTAAAGAGAAAGCTTAGAGAAATTTGCAGATTTCTTGTTGTGTGTTTGCTTGTGTTGTTGCATTTTGTGTCTTCAATTCATCCTCTATTTATAGGGAAGTCTTTACCAACATAGGCTCCCAACATAGGCTCCTTCTTCTTCACTTTTGTCTACAAAAAGAGGATCACAAGATGTAGAAATATTGTACAAAATTGAAAAGCAAATCTTCTTGCATCACAGTTATTGTAATCGGTTGGAATTTTTTTGTTGTCACAAAAAATAGCATAGGGCGACCAGGTTGCCCTGTATAAGATTTCGAACGTTTGAATGAAAATAGTGCGATCCAGGTAGGGGTTGCAGGGGGTGCGACCGGTCAAGGGGGGTGCGACCGGTCGGTCCTCCCCTGGACCGATCCCCCTCTCTCTTTTTTGTGCGGAAATGATTTATGTTCTTTTCTGTTTCAAGTTTCAAACTCTTCAGGTACCGGTCGACGCTTTGGGCGACCGGTCGACCTCCAATTTGAAATGTTGTCCGATTTTTGTCAAAATTAAACTTTAGGAAATACTCCAAAAAATTAGTAAAAACATTTTAAATCACTTGGGAGTATTTGGACAACATTTATAAACATTATTTTGGTGTAAAAACCAATTAATACAAATCATCAAAAGTGTTGTCCAATTTTTATCAAATTAAAAACTCTAAGAAATACTCCAAAAATTAGTAAAAACATTTTAAATCACTTGGGAGTATTAGGACAACATTTAGAAACATAGTTTGAATGTAAAAACCCATTAACATGAAATCATCAAAAATGTTGTCCAATATTTTAGTCGAAAATAAACTTGAATAAATACTCCGGAAAATTAGTAAAAATAATTTAAATCATTTAGGAGTTTTGGACAACATGTAAATAACATTGTTTTGGTGTAAAACAAAATCATCAAAATCATGATAAAAACATTTATCTAACACCTTTATCCAAAGCAATTTCGCAAGCAGTGATAGCCCCCTGTAACTCTGCCAGAAAAGCGAAGCCCTGGCGGAGCCGAACTGTGAAACATCCAACCACAAAGCCATGACAATTCCGAAAGACACCTCCACAAGCAGAATCCCCTGGCGACCCCATTGCACTCCCGTTAGTATTAACTTTAATCCAACTTAGGCCTATCCACGGTTCCGGAACCGTTGGTTCCGGTTCCATATTATTTAGAACCGAAACCGAAACCTTGAACAGGTTCCAAGACGGTTCCAGAACCGGTGGTTTCGGTTCCAAAACCGGAACCATGGAACCGGCAGTTTCATTTCGATTATGGAACCGTGGAACCGTCTTCTTTTTTGTTTTTATATTTTTTTTCAAAAATAAAATTAATATTTGTTGTTTAAATATAACACATTAAAATTCAATACCAAAATTAGAATATTATCTTAGATTATTTGAATACTTTAAATTAAATCGAACAAAAAAAAGGAACAAAAATGGGTTTGAACTTAATATTAATAATTAATATGAATAATTAATATTAAATTGTCTATGTATCCTCTTAGTATATAGTGGAATCAAAGCCCACATAGTTCGAATACGTTTTTTACTATTATTTCTTGTAGTAAATGTAGGTTGTATTTCTTGTTGACTCGTTTCACCCTTAAATTTTAAACATATTCATTATAAAGTTCATTATATTTGTTGGAACCGTGGGCATAGCGGGTTTAGAACATTGGGAGGGCAGTGGAATCGACGGTTCCACGGTTCTTCCAAAGAAGGAACCGGAACCGGAATCGATAAAGACCGGTTCCTTCACGGTTCCGAACCGGGAACCGATCAACGGTTCCAAGAACCGTTGACCATGGTTCTGGTTTCGGTTCCAGTTCCTATTTCGGTTCCGGTTCCATTTGGTCGGGCCTAATCCAACCGAACGGAGGGAGACTCCAACGCACAAGGGTAGGGTTATTACGTCTACGACAACCAAGGATGCCTAATTTGTTCAAAATAAAAAGATCCAATGAATCATTATTCACGTAACCGATGGGAGTATGACGAGATTCTCTAATGAACGAAAACACTTGAGCCCGAACAACCATAACTGGAATCTTGTAATCCTCAAAAATCGCTTTATTGCAACAAGACCAAATGACCCAAATGAGAGTAATCAGAGTAAGTTTCCACAAAAAAATGATTTGAGAGCTCCCCTTAAACTCCAAGCTCTTGACGACAACACCCCAAATGCCAGACGAGGAATCCAAATGAATGTTGAATAGACCAGAAAAATAATCCCAGTTAGGTCGCACCATCGGACAATCCAAAAAACAATGGTCCAAATCCTCCGAATGATGAAAACAAAAATGATAGACAACAGGCCCAATAGTCCCTCTCCTCTGCAACTGACCCCACAGGGGAAGCTTATTATGAATTAGGCGCCAAACAAGCAAAGAACGACGAGACGAGATACACACGTGCCAAATCCATTTACCCCAACGAACAATAGGAAAATTCTTATGAATATGCCAGTTGGCTATACGAGAAGTAACAGCGCCATGAACAGATTTAGACCAAATCCGAGAATCTTCCCCACCCACTACAGACATGTCCATGACAATATCCTCACAATTCAAAATGAACAGTGAGGTGAAATGCCAAGTGCCATCAATAAGATAGTCGGAAACCTTTTGAGCTAGTAAATAAGTTATTTTTAGAAAGAGGGTAGGGGTGTATTAAGAAAGAGGGTGTATTGATAACTTTTTGGGGTGTTAATAGCGCTTCCCTTTTTTAATATATAAGCTATCGTTTTGGGAAAAAAAATATCGCCACCCTATGTATAATTCGTCAGAAATTGCGGACATTGACGCTCACTCCAAATCGCTCTCACCAACTTCATGCCGTCCGCCACCTCTACAGGCGGCCGTCCCCGCCGCCTCCGGTAGTCAAAACCCTCTTTCTATATTCTTCCTCTCTTCGAAATCCGAACTCGGAACGTTCTATCTTCACACCACCATCATGCTAGACCCGTAATTATCATCTTCATCTGGTCCAATCCGCACCCATGTATCCAATTTTCAGATTGTACACTATCATAGTCCGAGTTCATGGCTCGAACCGAACTCCTCAACCCCCGGTCTCGCCGTGTTTAACAACTTGCCCGAATTTACCGGTAACACTATCGGGCGTTTATTGAGGAGCTCAAACTGTAATACCGTGAATATTGTTGGGAGTACGGCAGAACCCGTCCGTAGAAGCTTAGAAGAATGAAAATATGAATTGGCATTGCTCTGCGGTGATTGCAGAGATTGTTAATAATGGGAATTTGGGTGGTAATGGTGGGAATACTTACAGTAATGTTGCAACACGGGTGTGAGACAAGGGCATGGTGTTGATGTGATTTTGCCACATGCATATACTGTCAGACACCAACCAGAAAAGCTCTATTATAAGGCTTGCAGTTTCTCCATTAAGTGGTTCGTTTGGTTTTATTCTTTTCAACAGGCTTGCTTATTATTTATGTATGTTAGGATTCTTCGATTATATAATTGCTCTGTATTCAATTTGGTTTGTACGATTACCCAACCCAACCAAACCTGGGATTTTTGGATTCTTCCGGTAATCCAAAACATGAGCCGATAAACTGTATATCCAATAAACCCAGAATAAAAATTCGACCAGGCGTGCACCTCTACCGTGTAGCAATTCATTTGGAATAATGTTGATTGGTCTGAGCTTTGCTCTAAGTTCCTACGTTTTGAGAGTACATGTGTGCGTTATAGTGTTAAGATACTGATGCTTGTATTCAGTGACATCTGAATTCAAGACTGTTGTTAAAGGTTCCTTAAAACGTGGTAGGAAGAAGGAAATTGTGGGCTCGCGCCTCTTATTATACTTGTGCATGATTTTGGACTTAAATCTCAGAATGGTGTCGCATGAATTGGTAAAAACTGCATTGTTTTATCTAATAACAGAATTAGAGTTGATGGTTTATGGATTAGCCACAGATCATTTTCATTTGTTATTTATTCTGCTTTTCTCCATTGTAGTCTGTTGGTAATAGGCAGGAGGTGGGATTGCCAAAAAATGGAATTTGGAATCTAATGAACATTGCTTCTTCTCTCAGCTTTTGTCTCTCTATCAAAGATGGAAGATACATAAAACTGATTTTTTTTTACATCAAAGTAACAGTTAACGAGGTACCCTTGTAGTCTCAGTAACGTAAGATGTCTCAAATGTTTCAGATATGCATATGATCATATTGCTAATGTGACAAATGCACCCTAGTAAAGTTGTAAAGAGAGAGAGAGCTTGAACTAAATATAACCTGTGAAGAGTCAGGGGATGATGCTTTATAAGCTTGACAGTATCCTTTTATACTCTATTCTATATACAAATTTCAATTTTACTTGGGACTTGCACCTACTTTGAGGAGAAAACATCTCATGTACTTAGGGGTCTTATGAATGTGTGAGTGTGACCATTTTACCGAATGAGTAGTAATTTAGTTATTCATTGTCACCAGTTCTGGGGACACTGACATGAACCTAAGAAACATGCTTTGACTACCCAATTTACCACCATCCTGCCCCCACAGGTGTTCTTTCCCGGAGAATCACCCTTGTGATGTGGCTTAGTTTGTTAATCTTATTCTTTAGATGTGATACATAACCACACTACTTGAAAAGTCCACTTCTTGTTTTAATACTCAGTTTTTCAATGTATTGGATGATGCTTGGTGCTTCTCCAAATTTATACCCACGAGAAGTGATATAACAAATAAATTTATTCCTACCTCATCAGCTCATTAATAAAAGCATCATAGCTACTATCCGAGAATGTTACGTCTAAATGGAAGTATGTCGTTTGCTTAAAATAGCATGCTTTTTTTTTTTTCCATTTGTGATTGTGTGTGCTACTACTGGACCTATCCTTTGTGAGAAACCAAAACGGAGAATTGACTGTTCTTTCTTATTGTCCTCTCCACCTTCAAAAGACTGAAAAGCATGGCTCATTGGCTTGTGCTCTAAAGAAGGCAGGTCTCAATGTCTCTCCACAAGTAAGCTCGTCCCTAAGTTCCAAGGCATCATCTCCGAGCACGTCCGCTAAATTCAAATCAATAGAAGAGCTGCACAAAAAGAAAATCTGGAAATTGCTACAGTAGGGGAATATCAATTCTTGAAGCTCTTTTATGCAGATATGTACGTTGAAACTTGAATTGAGTGTATGTATCTCTAGAACCAGTTGGTGAAGCTGCAACATGGAAATGAAGAAACAAACTTATTGGATACATATGAACTCATGTTACCCGTGCCTTGGAAGATGGAATCTCGTGCGTACTTTGTTAAAATATATATATATATATGTATATATAAGATTTATATATATATATATATTTGTAGTTTGTAATATAAGTCAAAAAAAAAATCATCAAACAAATTTCCTTGGATTTTGTATCAGGATGATCAAGCACCAACAGATGTGAGGAAAATTTTGATAAGTTGCAATTCTTCATTTCGGTTGCTTAATGATCATTGCTCCGTTAGCGCCTCCTAACCGATTAAATGGAAGATTTCATTTGGAGTTTCAAACCAATCCAAAGAGATACAAGTACCTTCTTGAAGGTTGCATTATACGGCGTCTGTTCGTGCAATTAACCGTGAGGCCTTGTTTTGTATAAATATGTGATAAAGGCCATTTTTAACTAACTTTGGTGCATTCTTTTTTCTTGTAGAAACAATCCAAAAACTTGCTATTTGGTTGTTTCATTTTGTCTATTTTATCCTAGAAGTAATTTGCCATACTCTTAGTTAGCAAGTAGTGGGGGCAAATAACACTTTAAGGAAATCATTCCTATCTGTATGTGTGAAAGATGGGAAATCATACAAATCTAGATTCAGTAGAAGCTGACATAGAACAGGCTCCCAAATGATGAGAGCCATGGAGAAAGCACATCATTAGTAAATTTAAGCTATCTACCACTGATCAGTACATGGAACTAAGATATGTGTATGACTCTCTGCATATTCGGTGGGATATTCTTTGAGTTCTAATTGCTTTTGAGGACTGTTAATCGCGAGATATGTGTCGTTATTGGTTGATGTAAAAGAACCCTATTTTCCCTGTCGAAGATATCTAATAAACTTTGTTTTGACAAAATGGGTATGCACCATGCTGATTAGTTACGTTAAATCCAGCTATAGATTTGAAATATGGGTGGTTTGGTAGTTAGGTTATCTTTGGCTCTTCTGACCCGTGAGACTTTTGGTTCATCCGTATATGCACCATCTGGAACACTATGTTAATATTCGTGGTTCAGTGGGTTGGTGTTTCAGTTTGCCTTCAGTTCTCCTTTCTAATGAATTATCAAAACACCATTTGTTTGTTAGTTTGCTTATCTTTTCTGGTTAGCCAAGCTGCCACCTGACAGTGAATGGACTAACTCCTAAACTGTAGCAATACCAAGATGAACTTTGTAAACATTGGAGATACAGTCGTTGTATACTTGTATTATATTATATATTATCTTATTCAATTCTGAAAATATTAGTGATGATTGAAAACTGAGTAGTCATTTTCATTTATTTCTAGCCAGATTGAAATTCTAAGTAGGATCATTATGATGGGAGATTATGCTAGATCCAATTTATAGGTGATTACTAGTATAATATTTATATTCTAGGCTAGCGTTGTATCTAGTTCTTAACTGTATCTTCTCTTTACGAAGTTCAGGCAGTGATAGAGCTGGATCTTTCGGTAACTTTGTGTCTTCACATGTTCACATATTGATATATGGAGATTTGTCAGTTATCTAGGACTAGGTATCTGGATTTCTAAATGGCTGTTTAAACTTTGTGGTTCGTGGTAGGCTAATTTCGTGTCAAATCGAACAAAAGTCCAGTCCAGCTCTGATTTTGGTTGTCGGTCATTTGTAACCATCAAAGCAAGGAGGCCGTAAATTAGGATTTTCTGCATATGAGAATCCAGAGTTAAATGTACAACTGGTATTTCAGGCAGGCAGTAGTATTGGTCAATCAGAAAATAATTGAAGGAAAGTGCAAAAGAATCTCAAGACAAAACTTGATTGTGTTAAGAAGAGTTCCATTGTCTACCTGTTGGAATTTCTGTTGTTGGAGTCGATATATTTTTAGGTAAAATACAATTCGAATTTGCCTGCCTGTTGAAGTCAATCTTTGATTTATTTACAGGATTTCTGTTCTTTGGGGTCAATTGCCTAAATATGTTATGTGAAACAATTTACAATTATTTGATATAATTGTATACTACCATAATTATTTATTATCTATATGCAGTAATGTTGTTGTCCTTCATTTTTTTGAATATCCTTGTTGTATGGTATTAGAGTTTTAATCTGTTCATCTATGATTATCAATGTTGGTGATCCATCTAAATTGCACTGTTTACTTAAATAGGTTTTCACTTCTTAAGTTAATTCCCACTTAATAAGGATTACATTCATGCTTTTAGCACGAATTTAATACCACAAGTGGATTTGTTTTTTAGTTAATTTATGACTTTTGACGTTTGTGGTTTCTTTTGGCCTTAACGGCTCCTGCAGTTTTTCATGTACTATGTTTTCATAACACCGCCGTCCTACCTAGCGTGGCAAAACGTCGATAATCTTGGAAACGGCTAATTTCGTTATCGTATTGTACCAGATTTGCCCTTTTAATTGTTTGATCGTATATCTTTGAAGTCTTGCCCTTGCTGCAGATTAAAGTAATCGAACAACAAAGTTATAACAGCTTGGGGGCACCCAAGTATTTAAAGTCGTGTCTAGTAGATCCATCATGCTCTGACAGCTCTATGTGTGTGTGTGCATGTAGTTGGAGTACTCAATGCTGTCAATGTCGTGAGCTTTGAGCCAAGAGTTTCCCCACACCACCAAGCTGCAGATTAATGCATACAGTATGGACCTTGAAGGGATGGGGCTCAAGACTATCAAAGTGCCTTTTCTGTGCAGTTGTATCGGTATGTTTATATCCTCAAAAGTCGTCTAAATAAAACCGGCATGGTCCATTGGTCCTCCACCTGAAATAGTTTCCCTTTTAATCCTTGCTTCTTTTCCCCTCTCCACAAAGTGTAGGAACCTTTTAGATCTATTTTGGATGTGATTGTGGCTTTTTTCTTCTGAAAAAACAAATTTTGTTTGGGGGGTGGCGGTATGTATATGTTAGGTACTTGCAGTTTTTCATTTACCAATTGCATGACATGCAATAGTGTGGCAATTATTTAGAATCATAGGATTGTTAAAAAAATGGTTTTTTTTTTCTTTCATGACCTTTTTTTTGTGGTTGATGATGTTTGGTGGGGATTGTAGGGATGACAATTTTGGTGCGGCATGCCTTGGCCCGCCGTGTTCTGGATCACCTGCCCCGTGACTCGCACCGGGGCGGGTATCTCAGATTACTCCGTCTCCCGTCTGTACCCACCCCACTCAACATCTTTATTTTTTTAATATAATTAATATTTATTTTACATATATACATCGATAATGATAATTTTTGTAAATAATATTCATTAACAAAACAAAAAACAAGATCAAAAAACTTATAAATAGACTTATTAATATATACAAGTTTATAATAATTTATTTTTCTTGTTACTTTTTATTTAATTTTTATTTGATTATAGTGTATTGTACATGGACCGATTTGCCCCGCACTGGGACCTGTGATGGCCGCCCATTGCCATCCCTAGTGGGTTTTTTTTTTTTTTTTTGGGAGTTTGGGGTGGTGGGGGTGTTGAGGGTGCTACAACTTTACCATATGTCAACATTGCTACGAAGTGGTTATTAAGCTGGGATTAGGGTAGAATGAAGTGATGGTGGTCCATTGTACCATGGTTCAGAGATCTACCTACCTAAGCATGCAAATGGGGACTACAACCTTTATTTAGGGGATTATAGTATAGTTGAATTTTGTCTCTGCATTATTAGTTACTAATCTTCAATTTTTGATATATCATTTTTTATAACTCGCCTTTCGATCTTACACGCTCGCATGCTCGAGGGCGCAGCTGCCCTTCATAAATTCACCAAGGTAAAGTAGGATGATGTAACCGAGCCCAAACGGTGTTAGTGTTGGGTGGGTCTCATTGTGACAGTAAAGAGAACAAGTATGTTCGATCCTCAAATCTAATTAGAGTTGATCTCCCCCCGAATCAAACCCACATGGATGTTATTAAGTATGAGTACTCATTAATCCTTCACCGTGTAATACGTGGAGAACAATTTGATGGAGCAGATTTGAACCCGGCGCTCCGCCCCACAAGAGACATTGAGTCTCGTGTGGTGGCAGTTTGGCTAACCCACATGGTTAATTTTTTATATATTAATGTACATGCATGTGGAGTTTCTTTAGAGGGTCACATCATGTGGATGAAAATTAAATTGAGCACATGAGGGGTAGGTAGAATGGTTCTTTTCTATATTGACTTGCTTGGAGATGATGATTATGATTATTTAGAAATTGAAATGAGCTACTAATTAGGTCCCCCATTTGAATCTAAGTTGAAAAAGAGATTATATCTCATTGTCTTAAAATGTGGTACCGTCCTTCAAAAAATAAAATAAAATGTGATACCTTAGGAATTTGATCTCCAACGAATATGTAGAGAAGATCTTGGTTCTAGCTGCTTTGATTCCATAGGAGTTCTGGGAAATAAAATTTACACTCTTGATTATAGTGAAATCATGCTAGTTATAATGTGTATTACGACTATAATTGTCACACGATTAGGTTTCAAGACTCGCCATAAGTTGAGACTTGGTTTTATATAGGGGTGAAAAACGAATCAATTTACTCAATATTCGATGCGAGGTCGATAGTTAAAAGCCCGTTTAAGCTCGGTTCGTAAACGTAACGAACCAAGCTCGAACACATTTTTTCGTTCGACAAAATACAAAGTTCGGCTTAAACTCGACTCGATTTGTAAAAAAAAATAATAAATATGTGTAAAATTATCAAGCAATTTGAGTTCGATACATGTTCGGACTGACTAAAATCCGTTCAAGCTCGATTCGATAATCGAATCAAACTCAAACTTGTTAAAGATCGATAACAGTTCAAACAAACTTGAATAGTACTATGTTCGATTCTATTCGACTCGTTTATACTCCTAGTTCGGTATTACTTGGAAACTAAATGAAATGGGTGCCCATAATGTGGTGCAAAGTAATTGAAGACACTACAATATGCATGAGATAAATCAAACTAAAAGCGTTAAGGCCCAAGGGTGGTTATACAAATTAAGCCAACTTATAGTACAATAGTTTAATAGGTACGAGTTATAGGTCATGATGCGTGGAGGGCGAATTCATTTTTCTATCACTAATTGTGTCTGTGGGCAAATATAGACCACAAAATCCAGTGCAATTATGAATTGATAGGAAAAAGAGGCCACTATAATTTTATTATGATAATAATATGGCTTTAATATGTCTGATATTACTTGAACATTTCCATGGGCGGCTACTCTTTTTTGTTGGCACTTTGGTTGGCATTTGTAATTCTTATGATTACTGAATAATATAATACTTTAAAGAGAGAATTTGAAATATAAGTCCGTAAACAACGGATTTAGATTGTTGTCATTTTAGTATATGACAACGGTGTTGTTTCACCGTTGTGTATTTCTTATTAATTCATTTACAACGAAAATATCTACAATAGTCTTGTATACAACGGGTAAAAGTGAAACACGTCTATTAAAATAATCAAAACACACTCCACAAATGGATTTTTTTACTGTCCAGTTTCCTTTTTATTCCTGGAAATTTTTCTCAAAAACAATAGGTAACGCAAGAATTTGATATAGAGAATCGAAATGTGGATTTTAGATGACAGACACCTAATTTGAAGGCGTGAATAATAATATCATAATAGCATTAGGATGAAAAGTTGTGGAGAAAAACATATCACTTGGCAAAAGTTGGACAACACAATCTATCCAACCAACTTGTCTAATATAGTTCTATACTCAACCCTTTTTGAATTTTAGGACCCCTCAACTAATTCATAAATGCACCAGAAAATTTGAATAGTTGAATCAAAAATTTAAGCAAGAGTAACACAACCCACACATACATAAGTGAAACAAATAAATGTACTCTAGTCATGCATGTTCTTGGAAACACTTTTGCCCTGGGACTATTATGAGATGAACTAATAAACTATTCTGTCGTCTATGATTTTTCGAAGCTTAATTGCATAATTATCGCCATTATATATATTTAAAAGCTTGAGTTCTGAGGCCAGTTAATAATACGTGATTATCTCCTATTTTGTGTTTCATCTTGTGTTTTAATGCCGCCATCAAATGAGCCATATGTATAGGATAGTTTCATTTTATGTACAACTAAAACACCATAAGGAATAGAATATCCAAATTCCATTGTTGAATCATAGTATCATATATAAACATAATAATTAAAGATGAAAGATAATAAATAGGGATAGTTACAAAAAAAGATTGAGGTTTTGGGTATTACCAAAAAACTAGAGATGTTTCATATTTGCAAAAATCCCCTTGAGGTTTAGTTCCGTCTTACATTTTTATCTCATTCATAAATAAAAAA
The DNA here is from genome assembly GCA_016081115.2 of Rehmannia glutinosa. Taxonomy (NCBI): domain Eukaryota; kingdom Viridiplantae; phylum Streptophyta; class Magnoliopsida; order Lamiales; family Orobanchaceae; genus Rehmannia; species Rehmannia glutinosa. The sequence goes on from JABTTQ020001048.1 coordinate 174,843, forward strand.
ACATTTCAAATACTCGCTTTACATTTATAGAAATATTACAATTATCACTTATATTTATGACAAAATCAAGTTTTAATGGGGTTTCTATAACTTCTCTGGGTTTTTTGTAAATACTTCAAACATCTTTATTTTTTAAAATTATCTTTGCAACGCCTTTTTTTATTCTGTGAATTCTCAAAATATAATTAATTAATGAATTGTTGTAGGCATGCATGGTACTAGTATATAAAACTTACTCAAAACATGCATGTGCCATAGTGCCATCACATGTTGTGATTGAAACATTTCAAATTTAACTTTTTATCTTCAATGTTTGCCACAACAAGTATAAATACACAAATCCACCAAATGAACAAAAAAAGAATTCATCACACACACACACACACACTCAAGTAAACTAAACTTGAACATGGGAACCCTTTACCAATCACCCCCTGAACCTACCATCCAAGACCTTAAGGTGGCAATCCAAGACTCAACCCTAATATACCCTTCCCAATTAGAAACTCAAAACAAGTCCAATATTTTCTTATCAAACATAGACCAAGTGCTCAATTTCCATGTCCAAACTGTCCATTTCTTCCAAGCCAATCCAGATTTTCCACCGGAAATCGCGGTTGCCAGGCTGAAAAATGCACTAGAAAAAGTGATGGCCGTGCCATATGACTTCTTGGCCGGAAGGTTGAAACTAAACCACCAGACGGGGCGGCTGGAGATCGAATGCAATGCGTCGGGGGCCGGGTTTGTTGTGGCCACCACTGAGTTTTCTCTAGATGAGATTGGGGATTTGGTTTATCCAAATCCAGGATTCATGCAACTTATTGTCCAGGGCTTGGAGAAGTTTGATGATCAACCACTTTGTGTTTTTCAGGTACATACCAATTTTTTTCAATACATTTATAAATTTGTGTTTATATGTATAATATATATGTGAGTATATATGTTTATGTGATCATTACCATATTTTAATTAGCAACTACATATATAATTAAGTTTCATGAACCACTGGGGTTAGCCTAGCTAGTGGCTACGGATATTACTCTTTTGTAAAAAGACTCGGATTTGAGTCTCTGCAATAACAGGGCCGAATTTTTAAATATTAAAAATATATATAATTAAGTTTCGTGTTAATTTTCATCCGGAAAACATGATCATGTGTATATTTGCATGATACATTTTTTTTTGATATAAAAAGATGCATGTTTCGAATTATTAATTATGAGAACGCAATTGTCTTAAAAATTGTAACAAGTAATTATACTGAGAAAAATTGCAGACGTGTTTAAATATTGTCTGGTATTTCTGCGACAGAAAATGCATAATTACTGCCATTATTATATGCAATACATGATTTTGGTATGCAAAATTTCATTCATATTTTGTTTATTGTCATATGGATTTAAGACTAGTAATTGACCAATATTGAGTAGGTGCCACTGCCACCTAATAAAAAATAGCAATTATGAACAAGACCTATAATTAGTTGTGTCCCATGCATGGCCAAACAATTTCTCATATCACATGTTGCCTTTTTTAAGTTTTACAGCAAAATCCAATTAGAAAAAAACTAATATGTAACTTTTTGAAATAAAAGTATGTTAAATTTGAAAAATAAAAAGAAAGGTGCCTAGTCCTTTTCAATCCAACTGTCTTTCATATTAAGCTTTAATAATGATTCATCAATAGTTATTATATATTGCCAGTCAATTGACGTATAGATTGGTGGCCACATTAATTGCAATAATAACTCCAACATTTTGAAATGATCCATAAATTTATGCTTAAAATCAATCATTTAATTCTTAATAATGATATTATTTAATATATTTGTGATTAATTTGTAGGTTACATCATTTAAGTGTGGTGGTTTTGCACTTGGCATGTCCACCAACCATGTTTTATTTGATGGATTGAGCTTCAAGATCTTCTTGGAAAACCTAGCTTCCCAAGCTTTTGATGACAAACCCTTAGCCATCATCCCATGCAACGACCGCCACCTCCTCGCCGCCAGGTCGCCGCCGCAGGTCACCTTCCCCCACCCCGAGTTGCTAAAGCTGAAGCTTCCGATAGGGGAAGAAGACGCCCCTCCGGTGTTCGATTGCAAACAAGATAATCTAGATTTCAAAATCTTTAGCCTAAACCCCAATGACATTAGTCACTTGAAGGAGAAGGCCAAAATTGGGGGAACCAAATCAACCACCAAAATAACCGGCTTCAACGTCGTCACCGCCCACGTTTGGCGGTGCAAGGCCCTATCGTGCGTCGACGAGAATAATCGGGATAGAGAGTCGATGGTTCTTTATGCGGTCGACATCAGGCCGAGGTTGAAACCGCCGTTGCCGGCTTCCTACTGCGGCAACGCGGTGCTGAGCGCTTACACGTCGGCAAAATGTTGGGAGCTGGAGGACGAGCCGTTCTCCAAGGTGGTGGACATGGTGGCGGATGGGGCGGCGAGAATGAGCGACGAATACGCGAGATCGGCCATAGATTGGGGAGAGGTTTACAAAGGGTTTCCCAATGGGGAGTTCTTGATTTCTTCATGGTGGAGATTAGGGTTTGATGAAGTGGTGTATCCATGGGGAAAACCTAGGTATAGTTGCCCTGTGGTGTACCATAGGAAGGATATCATATTGTTGTTCCCTGATATTGGTGGGGCTAGCAGCAATGGGGTGAATGTTTTGGTTGCATTGCCCTCTAAGGAGATGGAGAAATTCCAAACTCTATTTCATAAGTACTTAACATGAGACACTCGTTATATTGACGGGTACCAGGTCTCATGTTCCACGTTCTTAATCAACTTCATATTTCATTGCAATGGATGAATGATACGTGTACGATTATAACATCATCTTGTACACGTTACATGCATCAAATACAATGAAATAGGAAATAGAATAGGATTGTGTACGATTATGGAGCGCATGATGGGATACGAAATTGGTTTGAAGTGAGTCATAATTACGAGTGTGATAGATACATGTATTATATACAATGTTGTGATACCGAATTACAAGTATATAAATATATTTCTACTTATATGTATGTATGTGCGTATGTTTGTGCATTGTAAGAAGGATTAATGAATTTTTTGATTTGTAAAAGAATAATTTGTTTGGACGTGTGGCTTCACTTATGGCCCAAAGCGTGTAAAATGAAATTTTTGAATATTGTATATCAATATGACTATTATGTATTTATGTGTAATATTGTTGTCAAAAAAACAACAATTTTGAGCTCAACTTTTGTAAAATAAATGTACATTGAAAGAATTATTTTTGAAGCAAATGTTGTATTTCAATTGAAGCAGCATAAAACTTTTTCTCTCTCTACATGTGTGATAAGAGTGATGTTGGGCTCAATCCATGATTTGGCCCATACTTACAAGCTCAATGAGGCCTGCTATTAATGTGGCCCAGTAGGCTTATATGCCATAATGTTTTCTCCAGGGCTTCAGGTTTTTATGGTAATTAATTAAACATAATTATCATTTCGTGTCAATATATATCAACCAGAAAATTTTGTTACACAACGTAAATTGCAGTCACAATAACTCATATTTGGTTACAAAATGAAAACCTGATTATGAAAAGTATAATGTTTTTATGCAAAAGTAATTAATTTTGATTACAACTCAAATATCTATCAACAAAAGTAAATTGTTTTCAGATTTTCTTTTTCTGGGTGGACTCATTGCTATTGTTAGATAAGCTCTTATTTCTTCAAGTAATAAATTATTTTGCTGGTGTCCTATTTCATCTCGATATATACTAATATTATTCTCAATTATATATGAACAAATTTAATAGGTCCTTTAAACTAGAGAACATAAATATGGAATTCCAACTTAATCAACTTGCGTGTACATGGCAATATTGTATGTCGCAAGGGTAATGTTATTGGAAATGTTTCTCAAATAATAATAGTTTGGCAATTATATATTATTTTGAATACGAATTAATCCAAGTGCATATACAATTCAATGTGCGTGTATTAAATCAACTAAAAATTCATTGCACTTTTCCAATTTAATCAATTGAATATCAAATGTATCTAAGAAACATACATTTAATCTACTAAATATTTACTATATTGTACCAATCCAATTGAATATTGATGGATGAGCTCCAGACTGAGAATCACCAAGTAATCTCAAACTTACAATCTAGTTGGGAGTCGTAAATTTGCAAAACACACTGTTAGAATGGCAACGGAAAGGTTTCCCGGTGAAACCACTTCGATGTTTAAGTCACAGGAAATCGACTTCTGAGTAGAAAGAAGTGAGATTTAGAATGATTGTGTGTTCGCCCTGACACCATGGGTCGTATTTATCGATCCAGTACCTTCACTAATTATCATGATTTTAGGTAAGATAAATCCCTAAAATCTCGCATGCATATCTCATAAGATTCTTCAAGTTCGAGAGATCTAATCTTTATGGACTTTTAGCAACTCGAGCTGTTGGTCAGCCCGCCCACTTATGTCACTAAGGGCATCCACAATAGTGGGTGTATTTGTTCCAAAATATTTATGGTTCTATTGTTCCACATTATCAATCAAATATATATATATATATATATATATATATATAGGGGGAGGATACAATGAGACCACATATTATAGTGAGACGATGAGCAACCCTCCATTATCTATATCAATGGTTAAGATAAATAGGGGTTAAAATTACATTAAATATCTAATTAAAGCAAAATAAGGGTATAGTTGTCATATTAACCAAGTGGGGGACCATCCAAATATGGATTCAGTTATTAGGAGAGAGAAAATCACGTGGGGAGAGAGAAAATCGCGAGAAAATCGCGCTGGAGAGAGAAACTCCCGCATGTGCTCTGTCATGCAATATGTTGTACACTTATCATATATTTGATGTATACTTAATAATATTTTATTGTATGTTTAACATAATTTTACTGCATATTAAAATAGTCAAACAAAAATATGTGGGGACCGCGAATCAAGGAATCAATTATATATAGAGAGAATCACGTTTATTAACATGTGGGAATCGTGGATCAAGTAAATCAATTGTAGAGAGAGTGAAAATCACGCTCATTATTATACTGTATATTTAATATATATATTTAATGTATATTTAACACTATTATGTTGTATATTTAACATATATGTACTGCATATTACAATTGTCAAACAAAAATATAAGTATACACCAAAACACATATAAGTATACAACAACATAAATACATGCATAAAAAATTAACTACTTATACAACAAAATACATCTAAGTATACATCGAAAAACATATAAATATATAGTAACTTACTAAAATGTAAGTATACATCAAACATATAAACCCGTCTTCTTCACCTAGAAAAAAAACCTAAAACCTCTATTAACAAAAGTTTAACCACCATCACGGAAAAATACAATCCAGATTAGTAAACCCTGAAATGTGATATAAATCCAAATTAACACCTTCTCATTGAAAAAAAAAATCTAAATTAGTAAATCCAAATTTTGTGGGTCCCTCCCTTCCTTCTTATCTTCCCCAACCCAACCTGTAACACCTTCTCCTTCTTCTGCTAAAGAAATCATCGCCCAATTCACAAATCCTCAAACCCAACTCCTTGAAGCCGTTGTCGAACTCCAAGAGATACTCAATCTTCAAGACGCTAAACAAAAACTCACCCGCAAAAGAAGATGGAGATAAGATTGAGTGGGCCAGGGTGGGAGATGGAGGAAAGAGAATATTATGTAATTGTGTAATTACAATGTTGTCCTTTTCAGGTTTAAAATAAATTGAAAATGATTATTAAATTGGATAAATCTCAACCATCTAAAATTACAGATCCGTGGGTCGGGATTAGTCCACACTGCCTCACTTTAATTATCTGGTCTCATTTGATCCTATTCATATATATATATATATATATATATATATCTCACTCATCACCCCCTTACTTTTCCAAAAATCAGAAGCACCTGACCCCCTAACTTTTATATTTTGATTAAATTAATGAAGCATAAGCAAAAACAGAAACTGACATTTGCAAACACTAAAAAATGATTTTTTTTTCTAGCTAAATGCTGATATTCACTTTCTTTTAGTATTTGCAAACACCCCCTCAGTCTCCTAGGCGATTTTTATGAATTGGTGATTTCACATGAATTTCACATTTGTCAAGAAAGTACACTAAAGTAGCAAACCATGTTGCAAATTCACATTCTCGTACGAATAAGTGTTCCTAGTCCATTGATACATAAACGGCATCGATTGAAAGAGACATGTAGATTCTTTTATAGTCAAAGTCCTATTACTGTACTTGTAACTATGCATGTTTAACTAGTAATTTTTTATTTATTTGAGCATGGGCCACAACTATGTAAGATACTTACGTTCGAATCATGCATGTTAGATATTACAATTTGTATGCTTCCCTTTCTTGCCCTTCATTAATTTTCTTGCCCTTCATCATTAATGGGTGTCTTTTTGGCCATTTTTGGCGTGAAATCACCCTTTTTATATTTTTTTTATCAATTTATTTTCTAAATAAGTAGTTTATTCACATAGCGATCTGGTAATTTGATTGTTTTTTTATTTGTAATTTCGTCGTCTTGGTTAGCGTTCGATTTGTCGCCCGTCTTGGTGCAATGTTTTTTCTTGTACAGACGATTCAGACAAATAAATTTTCAATCCAACATGCTAACAAGTCAGATTGTGATCTTGAGCTGGAATTATATGTATTTTGGGCATAATAGATTTTTCAAAATTGTAGGCTTTAAGCCAATTTCGTCATTATTAACCTAGATGCTATGAATCTTTTCATAGTTTCATGTTTATGTTTTTAACATATAAATTTGTTTCTATCTTGTATCGATGTATTACTAGTTTGAATTAATGAAATTTTATTCTTATAAAAAAATACTAATTTTTTTTTATTCTGAATATATTGTGTCTTACAATTTCATATCAGCATATGAAATGTAATAAACATGTATGAATAAAAACCAAAGCAACAAAACCATAATAATTTGGATATGGATTCTTGAGACCCCACATAAGAAAATTCTGGAAAGGCAGAATATTCTTGAAAAATGTCTTTTAAGACCTCATTAGTCATTACAATTCATCTATAAATAGTTTCCTTGGAGCTTGTGCTCTACATTCAAATTAATTCTATGAAAAAACTATATAATGTCAAGGGACAGAAACCCTCTTGTGGTAGGAAGAGTGATAGGGGATGTATTGGATCCCTTCACTAAATCCATAGAGCTTAGAGTGGTTTACAACAACAGAGAAGTCAACAATGGTTGTGATCTTAGGCCTTCTCATGTCATCAACCAACCTAGGGTTGTGATCGGAGGCGACGATCTTCGTACTTTCTACACTCTGGTAATTTTTTTTCTTCATGAAATCGACCGTTGTCTTTTTGACGCTATAGTATATATAAACTACGGTTTTCTGTTAATTTCGCGGTTTTCTTTTAGTGTTAATTTGTCTATATATCTTGAAAATCTTCTTCTCTTTTTACACACACATGCTTGTGTATGTATCTATTTATTTGTCTATATATGTCTAAATGATAAATAGTTAGACTGATTTCTCGTTAAATATTTGCAGCTGATGGTAGATCCTGATGCTCCAAGCCCTAGTGATCCTAATCTTAGAGAATATTTGCACTGGTGAGATTATCAAGAAGATAAATTATGTTCAATCTTTAAAGAAATTCATGTTCTAAGCTTTATGCTTAATTTTGTGTATAAATGCAACATTGTATGTGTGTGTGCGCCGTGTATATATACACATACAAAATATGCGGCTACATTATTTTATATGTGTAAAAGTTTTGTACATGTGAATTATTCACCTACATATGATATATAATTTTCCACATTTATACAATATATTATACTGTTAAATATAGTCTTAATTATATCTATAGTGTATATGATAGAGTACTTATCATGTTCATGTATATGTACATGTTCTCTTAAACACAAATACACTTTTTTTTAACATGTGGTCATACATATTATATATTTGTGTGTTTTATTTGTATATTATATAAAATAATAAGGGACAATATTATATATTACAATAATAGTTGATTTATTTAAATTTAAATAACTTAGATCTCAATCATTTTGTATATATGCAATATGTGCATTATATTTTTTTAGAAGATAATAAAATATTCATTAGATGAGTATAATTAGGTGTATGCATTTGTCTATATATTGACTTAATTTACAAATTTAAAAATAAATTTATGTGTTCATTAGTTCTTAAGCAAATTCTTATACCAAAATATATTAGCACTCTTTCAAGATAAAACTAAGTCAAAAATGGGAGAGTATTGGAGAAATAACGTTAAGTTTATAATTAATGATCCATTTTTGAGAAAATGAGTTAAAAAGGCTTTATTTTGGGATGTTTTTTTTTTTTTGAGAGGATATTTTGGGATGTTAAAAAAGAACAAACATTATATAATTAGGATAGAGGGAGTAAAATTTATATTTAGTTTGAAAAGTGAAAATGATTACAATATTGTTATTAAGGAATTCGCCCAATCTAATATCTCTTTATGTAATTTGGTGATCGATATTCCAAAAACCACGGAGTAAACTTTGGTTAGTATTGCTCTAAACTGTTGGTAAATATCTACAACTGTCGGTAAATTTAAAGACTGTTGGTGATTTATCGTTAATTAATCGGTATAGTTTGGGAAAAAAATAATATATATTTTTGATATATCGGTATTCTGTAGGTAACTGTAAAATTTTATTGACAAAATATTTCTGTTGGTAAACTGTAAGTTTTTTTTTTAGCGGTTTATGATATTTGGTATAACCATATGATGTATTTAAGGCCAAGAAATTGTTTGCTACGAGAGTCCACGACCGTCGATGGGGATCCACCGATTGATTTTCGTGTTGTTCCGTCGGTTGGGTCGCAGACGGTGCACGCTCCCGGTGGCGCTGAATTTCAACACTAGGGATTTTGCCGAGCTCTACAATCTTGGTTCTCCCGTTGCTGCAGTGTTTTTCAATTGTCAAAGAGAAAGTGGTACGGGTGGAAGAAGACATTGACCCCAAAATTTGAAAGTATCATTAGTAAAAACAACTTGATTTATGACAAATAATGGTTATTTAAATCTAGTGAAATGATCAAGTATCACATAATTAATGTTTGTACTATGCAAACAGAGCTATATGTAAGCTTGATAAATAAAACTAGGCGGATTGGCAAGACTGTCTTGCCTTGTAATAATAGTTTGAAATGAAAACTAGCTATTTAAAGTAAATGTTGTCTCTTGAATACTACTGATTCTTTGTTGGATATATAGCATGTTAAAGTTCGAAGTGATTAAATTTACGTAATAAATTTTATTTACTCAAATTTTCCTTTCAAGTTCTATTTTAAACTTGTAGGCACACATCTCTTTATAAGAGACTTTATCAATGTGGGATAAGTGACATGTAATTCATATACTCCAACAATTCCTTACTTAGCTTGTAATATGACGTTTATTCCATATAATTTTACTATGTCCATGCATATTAGAAAGTATATTTCAAATAAAATTCTTTATGTTAGCAAATAAATCAAAGTTCAATAGAAATTAAAGATGGTCGCAACTTAAAACAAGGTTTCACGTGTTTCAATCATATATATACACAGAAACATATATATAGTTTTCTTATCAATATATTCACCGAAAGCTTTCACATTTATGGTTTTGCGCTTCATCCTATAGATTCATGAACACTTATAAAAACAATTCCATACTTTTATTAGAAGAGACGTACACTTGTGTTAACTTAGGTGAAGTTTTTCATATCTATTAAGATATCAAGTTTACTTGATCATAAAGAGTTTGAAACTCATCCTCCTTTTATTTAACACTTAGATAAATACCACTGGTCCACTAGTGTTACTCTAATAACTTATCAATAACTTATCACTATTGATGACTATTTTATTAGAAACGTCTTAATCCCATTCCTTTATGGTACTAAGGACCATATCTCCATTGAGCCCTTTCGTTATTGGGTCAACTATTTTTTTTTTTGTGATCTAACTAAAATTACACGAATAATGCCTTATGTGATTAATTAGTTCCGTATATACCATATAAGCATGTCTTAAATCAATATGTCTAGACTTTCCGTTGTTCGTTTTACTAAGAGTTCTAAATATCGTTGTCTTACTATCATAGTGCAAATAAATGGTTACATTGGTACTTTATATCTAATAACATAATAATCAGTCGTTTAACATCATTGTCGGCAACTACTAATTCAACAAATTGAGTCTGTATAGTAAAATAAACAACGACTTTTTTTATAAACCTGTGACACTGTTCCGGTACAAATAAAATCATATTAAGGTTTGCAAGGATATTAAAATACATGGAATATGTTTTGTTGTAAAATGTAACTAATTTTTAATACCTCAATGTATCTAATTACACAATAGGTAGTTGTGTGTGTGTGTGTGTGTGTGTGTGTGTGTGAGAGAGAGAGAGAGAGAGAGAGAGAGAGAGAGAGAGAGAGAGAGAGAGAGAGAGAGAGAGAGAGAGAGAGAGAGAGAGAGAGAGAGAGAGAGAGAGAGAGAGAGTTTATATTCCATTTGGCCAATTGGCAAAATCTAATCTTGCCAAAGAGGAAAAGAACGAATATTATTCACAACTTTAAATACTTTATTCCAAATGTCCAATTGGCGAAATTTCATCAAGCCAATTGCCACAACTCACGATTCTTTAAAAACTTTATTCGAAATATCCAATTGGCAAAATTTGATGAAGCCAATTGCCAAAGAAAAAAGTGTTTATATGCTGTCAATGTTGTTACTTTGGAAAACCGGGTCGTTTTTTTCTTTTCTTGTCCATTCACATTAAAGAGGTCCTATTCTCGTGACTCATAAAATAACTGCTTCGTATCACTTTCACTTTTTTTTATTTCTTTTATTAGTTTATTATTATTACAATTTCTAGACCACAACATACGCATCTTCGTATCTTTTGCAATTTTTGTCTTTTGGCTGCAACATCGTATGTAATGTCATACTCACAAAAAAAAAATCGCATGTAATGTAAGCATCACTATTTTTTTCAGTCCAACAACGGGTACATCGTTGGGAGTGTTTGCAATTAATTAAAAAAAATTGCTTCCTAGCTTTTGGCTGAAAAAACCTCTATTTAATATTTGCAAGTTTCAACTTCTATTTTAGATCCGCTTCATTTAATTAGAATCTAAACGCAGGGATATGAGTGCAATTGCCTTAAATTTTTTATTGTTCTTCTGCTTCTTCTTTAACTTTTACAAATAAATAAGTATTTTTATAACTTTTTCACCAAACATTCATAACTTATGATTCAAGTTTACTTTTAATTCTGCTACAAGACATCACTTCTTCTAAAAATAGAAACTTTTGCAAACACTCCAATTATATTGTCATGTATTTTAATTATTAATGGAATATATAAAGAAATTATATCACTAAGCAAGAAAAATGGGTTGGTTTGATTTTTATATGTTCCCACTTGAATTTGTAATTTCTAGTACTTTAAATTAGTTTTGAGTTTTGAATTAGAGTTATGTGAAAATTAAAATATTTCCGGATGAATAATTTAAGAAAGAAAATATATTCGAAAAATAAAAATATGTTTCATCTGTATTTTTTGTCGATTCACGAACAAAAAATATATGTTGGAGTATATATGAGATTGTGTTTAGTTTCATGTTGAAATTATATTATTTTGAAGATTTTAGATTGTTATATAATTTATGTTTATTAGTGGTGGTAATATGGTATCGTGTTTAAATATTTTAAATTTAAGAAGATGAAACTTGTAATGATAAAAGTCTCGAATGAGAAGAATTTAAAAAAAATTGAAAATAATTTAAGCCAAAGTGATCCAAGAACAAGCTCAAATATTTGGAAAAATGACTAAATTAGAAAGTTATGTGTGGCGAAATTATATAAATTTGGAAATTGAAAAATTTCGCGTAAATGATTCTTCACGTTGACGTACGTAGATTCATTGATGGTGAAATCGAAAAGAAACCTTAGCCAATCACATAAAAATAGTACCTTTTTTTATTGCCATAACTTTTTCAATAAGAATCAAACATCCCTACATTTTACAAGAGATAAAAAGGAAGTGTACATTGTCCAGTGACTGAAATAAAATATCTACGAGGAATATTAAAACACCTGTACACGTGAATAATATTTCAACTTCATTATAAATCAGTGCGCCTTTATGTAATCTAGAAGAAAATGCTAGAAGCACTAAGCACTTTTTTCCTTACATTTTCAGTTTTCATTTATCTTGAGCTGAGGAATATATATATTATCGATCGATATTAATTGTAAGCTTCTCTTTTTTTTTTTTTTAAGGAAAATTGAAAGCTTCTCCATCTTTCATACTAGAGGGGAAAAATAGAACAACTCAATTATATGTTATTGTGGGCATATTTATACATTATCGACTCTAAAATAAATGAGGAGACATTTCAATACCAAAATTAAACGAGTAAAATGCACATAATCTAGATTACTATTTCTAATTAATTAGTTGTATTTATGTAGTTTTTAAAAGAATATCGAGATATAGCTATTGCATATAGACAATGCTAGAAAATGGACGATAACCACTTTTTAAAGACAATACGCACAGTGACGAAGCCAGGAATCACGGGTAGGGGAGCCCAACTAATATTAATATAAAAGAGTCCGTCGGATTTTTGGTTAGTTCTCCATAATAAAAATAGTTTTAATCATGTTTTCTTAGTCATTTTTGAGTTCAAATTTCACTGTCTTATTTTTCCTTTTTAGAGACCGGTTCATGACCCGATACTGAAAAATGTACTGCATCAATTTTCTAAAATATAACCACCTACCTCATTAGAGAATGCAAGAAGGGTATGACCGTGTCAAAATGACTAAAAAATATATTTTCAAAAAATATGACTATTTTTTATTTTTACGAAACATAAGTGGACAATTTGTCCTTTAATTACCACATGTAAAAATTTAAAACAATACATCAAATTTAAAATAAGTAGAAATTTTGATTAGGTCATTGTTTTAATTCAATCACATCTTAATATTAAAAAATAAATAACAAAATCCCAAAAGGAACAAACAGAGACACAAGAGAATAATGCAAAAGTTAAAGTTAAAGTTTATAGCGAAGCTTAAAAAATGTACAAAATTTTTAAAAATTGGGCAAAATGACCAAAAGTCATATTTTTTAAGATTCACAAATGAAAGCAGACAAGAAGAATGCAAGATAATTTAAGATTGTTTTTCTATTTTTCTATTTTTTCTATTTATTTAAAATTAAAAATGATAGGACCAAAATACCCCTACTTTTTTTCAAAATTTGAGGGGGCCGAGTGCCCCCCTTGGCCCATGAGTGTCTTCGTCCCTGAATACACATGTTCCTAAAAAAAATGTATATATATTATATTGATATATAAAAGTTTATGTTTCAAACGTAACTTTCATGTAAAACTTTGTTGGAATAAAGAGAGTAACGTATATCATGTTGATTGTATTATGGAATATCAGAAGAGTGATGTCACATCCTATATATGCATATGAAGAATCAAATGGACTTTTTCTCTCTTTTGGATTTTATAATTGTTAGGGGTAAAATCATAATTATATTTATTTTATTTAATTACGTTATTATTTAATTATTCATTCACAAATATTTATTATTGGGTCTGAATACTGTTAATTGGTCCAAGAAGCCCAAACTATTATTGAGTAGCTCGTGAAGTTCAGATCCTCTATCTGGGCCACATGGAAGGCTCTTTTGGATTTTATAATTGTTAGGGGTAAAATCATAATTATATTTATTTTATTTAATTACGTTATTATTTTATTATTCATTCACAAATATTTATTATTGGGTCTGAATACTGTTAATTGGTCCAAGAGGCCCAAACTAATATTGAGTAGCCCGTGAGGTTCAGATCCTCTATCTGGGCCACATGGAATAAAAAGGTCAATTTGTCCCATTTATAAGTATTCACAATTCATTACTCTCAATTTGATGTACTTGCTCTGGATTTTCTCTCCAACTTGTACTGACTTGAACGTCGCAGGGGCCTCCATGGGACAACCCAGGGTCCTGTCTAACACTTGTTGTAATTGTCGTAGGCAAGTTCTCATCTCAAGAATTACCATTTTCGGAGAAGAAGTTGAAAATTTATCAGAAACCTTAACTTGGAGTGATTTGCAGATTTTAGCAGCATCAATAATCTTCATGACTCAATTTTAATTTGATTATGGATTGTATTTATGATAACTTTGCTTGTTTTCTTTGGAATGGAGAAGTATTGTTGTTGTTGTTGTTGTTGTTATTTTGACATACTTCTTCTGAAATTCATAATAAAACAAGTAGAAGATTAATACAGAACTGTATCTGTGGATATTTTAGGCCATAGAAAAGTTTTAGTAGTGCCTAATTTGATACATTAATCTTATTTTTAATTTTTTATATTTTTTAACTGCAAATCACTTGTTAATATTTTGTGATCAAACAATTTTTAATATTCCATTCTCAATAAATAATGTCTTATCCATTCCATTTATCTTGTAACATACTTGATTTCAATTAAGCTTAGTTAGTTTTGGTTTTGAAAAACTTCTTTCGCTGAATGATATCTTATAAGCAATGCATACAATTAGAAAAGAATCCAATTTTATCATATAGTTTCATACTTTTTATAAAAAAAAAAAAAAATGTTAGAACTCCTTTTAGTACATTCAATTCTGTAAATATATCATGACCAAGATCATCATTATCCAAAGTTTTAAAATTTTAGGCTTCAAATAGAAAGCCCAACATAATTTCATGTTCTGAAAAATGTTCAACTGACTCTCAATACAAAGATATATACTTAATCCAACATAACCCTGGGGGTTGGCGCAGTGGTACGAGGGGTTTGCAATTACAACCTTGAGGTCTCAGGTTCGATTCCTGACTACCGCGGAATTTTGGGGTTGGGTTTGTCCTTCTCCCGAAAGATTAGGACCATCTCTCAGGAAATACGGATGTCCTATAGGCCGAAGGAAGTGTGTCTCCTGTGCATTTAGTGTGGGGATCTTAGCATGACAAAAAAAAAAAAAAAAAATCCATCATAATATTTCCTAATGTTGGGCCCTACTCCCTAGGTAGCCGCCTAAATGACCTTATAAAGTCTGCAGGGTGTCCTATAGGACGAATGTAGTGTGGGGTGCATGTCTCCTTGGTGTGCAGATACTGCAGGTCGAAAAAAAAAAAAAATCCATCATAATATTTCCTAATGTTGGGCCCTACTCCCTAGGTAGCCGCCTAAATGACTTTATAAAGTCTGCAGGTTCCTTCTCAAAAAAAAAAAAAAAAAGTCTGCAGGTTAACATAGAGGTTTCCGGCCCTAAAACCTTATACATGGAATATATTCACAAACGGGCAATGAAATGGTGAATAATAAAATATGAGTGCAACTCAAACCTGCCAATCGACACCCATCTATTTCTCAATTTTTTGCTGATGATATTCTTTTTATTTGGTTAAGTTTCCAAAACTAAAAAGATTGTGAAGTTATAAAGATACCATTACTAAGTTTTGTGTTATTTCTTTCCTTTTTTCCAAATATTGTGTTATTTCTAGTTAACGGATAAAATCTTCTATTACAAAATAGTATTTCATTTCTTATTGCATGCATTATTTATTTTTTTTAAATAATTCGGGAGTAGTGGTTTAAGGGGAATGAGTAAATTTTAGGGATAATTACAAAAACACCCCTGAGGTTTGGGCTAATTACAAAAAAACCCTGAGATGTTTCAAAATTACAAAAAAAAAACCATCATGTTTGATTATGTGTTAAGTTTAATGGGGTAATTGTAGTATTTTTATAAGTATCCGGGAGTTTTTGATATGTTTTTGCTTATGGAGGAGGAAATGTAAGATGAAAGTCAAGTGTCCTCTTTGCCATGAAGAAATAGATCCCACCATATTTTTCTGCTCTTACTGGAATTTGAGAGCTTTCTCTTTTCCCCATCTTACCAAGGACCAATAGTTTCTATTCATTCTCTGTTGGAAATTTTGGTTTGATAAAGTGGGTGTCGACCCGACTTTGACCAATTTTTCGGTGGCTAAATATTTAATTCTGGAGGAATTAAATTATATATTATTAATCTACGTTCCGAGTAGATATTCGTAGTATTTTTTATTTCTCAAAACCGAATTTCCGTGAGTGAGAAATTAATACACGAAGGTAGCCACATAAATGGACATTATGTAAAGATTATTTAAAACGAGATGAAAGGCTTATGCCTTATCCCACATGGAATACAAATCATAGTTTTTTTTTTTTTTTGAAAAAGAAAAATATTTTTTTGTAGCAAATAATCAAAATGTCATACAATGTCATGCCCGTCAAGCGCGGGAGAAAATCGAGAACAAATAACCTATCACTACGATATCTAGAAAGACTATCATAATGAGATATCTAAAAATAAAAGAAGAACCAATGATCTATGAAAATCAAGCTCGGATATCCCATTTGGTCCATCCGAATGAGCGCTAGGAGGTGGTGAGAAGTCGTGCCCTCATCAACAATGTGATCGCCGAGCGGCGTGCTCCCAACTCGCAAGGTGATCTACCGGGTCGATTCCCTCTCTCGCGTGTATGTGGGAAATCGAATATTGAAGGCCCTCATCATGTTCCGAATGCGAATCGGGTGTGTTGAACCCGTCAAGAGCCAAGGCCACCGGAAGTGATCGTGGTGACCACCGCCGCCGCATCCAACTCGATCCAAATCAAGAGAAAAAGACGGGCATGCCGCAGCCCCATCTCCGGCTGAAGGTTTCTAAGCATGAAAGCTAGACACCGCCTGGAGAGAACAATGAAAAGCCAACATAAGTCCGCCCGAATGATCTCGAATCAATCCCTCTCCGCCAAAGAATCAAAGTGTCCCGATCAAACGAACCATCCGTGTTCGCCTTCGATCCGAGGAGACTACGGGGCTCGCCAAATCACAATCCTCGACTGCGTGGAACCCGTGGTGGAGCACTCTCCCGCAAAAAGCCAACAAAAGAGGGAAGCATCTAGACCAATATGATGGGTTCGACGCCGACCGAAACAAGAATCCGAGAGATACCGCTCCACCGCCAAATAATGTGAGATGCCAAGAAAAGAAGGTGTCGATGCTTGACACAACTCCTTTCCGTCCGACAAACCATAAAATCAAGCAGGGAACCAAGAAACACAAGTGCCTCGTATGTGATCCGTGTGTGCGATTCCTCCAAAATGAAAGGAGCAATATCATATCGGTGGTGTGTGGAAGTGTAGTGTCAAACCAAGGAAGAAAGTGATTCCACACTGATCGAACAATATCATTCATCAAAAAGAGGTGAGGGATAGATTCGACTGAGGAGATGAATGTGGATTATTCAAGCAACAACAACAACGTGAGGCAAGGGAAGTGCCACGTGCACGAAGCTTGATATCCACAGAAGACGATTACGAATGAGGTGCCAAAGGAATATAGAGATAGTAGGAATATAGAGATGATCACAAGTGGGCCACACGTCTGTGCACGCCGCCCGCCCCGCCCGACCCGCATGGGCATGGGCATGGGCGGCGCCCTACCGGGCATGGGCATGGGACGGGGGTGGCTCGGCCCCCTATTGGGCCCGGTCCTGGTCCAAAGTTTTGCCACTTTCGAAAATGGGCTTGGCCTGATTCGAGGATCGATGAATCCTGGACATTGTAGGTGTCCGATTCGTGTGATGTTGGAGTTAGTAACTCCTACAAAGAGTGATCATCAAAAGAGCCCACTACTTGTATCGTTATGGAGTAGTGGGGTGTAACATCCGGGATGTTACAATTGAATTAATGCCCACTACCTTTTTATCTCCCGCAGGTGTTGGTTGTCTATAAAATCATTGTTGTGCATTGCAGATTTTACACGTAAAATTCATAGCATTTCATACACCTCCAAAAGCTATTTTCTACATTCTCGCACTAAGTCCAAAGAACTGATCTTCAAAGACATTTCTATTTGAAGGTGCTTCGTGTTAGTGGTGCTACTACACGTAAGACGTAAGTCGTTTCATCTTTGGAAGAATACGTCAAACCGTGAGCACTAGCCGACGTAATTGCTTTGCGGAAAGAGATCGTCTCGACTAAGCTTTCCGAAAGTTCTTTTGAAGAAGTTGTAATTGATAGTATTTTTCTTGTAATCTTTGTTTCTGTAATTTGCCATTTTGAAGGCATCCCGATTCTGTAACATTGTAACCAACAATCGCAAAGCAATTATCGAACTTCACGATGGCAAGCTCAAGCAGAACCCCAATCATCCCTCCTGCCCAAGCTGAGAAACCCGAAAAATTCATGGGTTTCAACTTCAAGAGGTGGTAGCAAAAAATGTTATTTTACCTGACTACTCTGAGTCTGGCGAAATATCTAACCGAGGACGCTCTTATTGTTGCTGAAAATGAAACGAATGCTGAAAAACGCATTGCGTTTGATGCATGGGGCCAGGGTGATTTCTTGTGTCGTAACTATGTCCTAAACGGACTTAGTGATGCACTTTACAGTGTGTATTGTGTTGTGAAATCCTCCAAATAATTGTGGGATTCTTTGGAGAAGAAGTACAAAACCGAGGATGCTGGCACTAAGAAATTTGTTGTCGGTAAGTTCTTGGATTTTGTGATGGTTGATTCTAAAACCGTAATGGAACAAGTTCAAGTTCCGATTAATCCTACATGAAATCCGAGGAATGGCTTTGCCGGAAGCATTCCAAGTGGCCGCTTGATTGAGAAATTACCCCAAGTTGGAGGTATTTCAAGAATTATCTCAAACATAAACGAAAGGAGATGGGACTAGAGGATCGATTGTCAAACTCGCAGAATTGAGGAAGACAATAGGAGGATTGACTCTAAGTCCAAGCTTGTCCCTATGGAGTCAAAAGCCAACTTGATGGAGCACGGATCGTCAAGTAACTCAAGAAAAGGCCTAACAATAAAAAGCGCAAGAAACCGGCAAACTGAAAATTCTGGGAGCTTGCTACAACGTGGCAAACCGAACCATATGGCAAAAGGATCGCCGTCACCAAAGAAAAAGAAAACCAAACTGCACCCAATGCCAATGTGGTTGAAGAAAGGGAGCCGATGTAAGTTGACATGTCGGGCGGTGGTGTTTGAAGCCAATTTGGTGGATAACCGAAAGAGTGGTTTGTGGATACCGGTGCCACTTGCCATGTCCTGCGATTCGATAAGGATGCATTCTCTTCTTACATCCCATCGACCAGGAAGTAAGCTCCATATGGGGAATCACGCCTCTTCGATGTTGTTGGCGTTGGAACGGTGGTGCTAAAGCCGACTTTGGGAAAGGAGTTGAAGCTCGCAGTGACGGATGTCTTTGCATGTCCCTGACATCCGCAAAAACGGTTTCGGGTTCGCCGCTAGTCAACCATGGGTTTAGACTAGTTTTTGAGTCCGAAAAGTTTGTCTTAGCAAATTTGGACAGTTCCTTGGTAGGGTTATCTATACAAAGGATGTTCAAAATGAATGTAATGACTGTACGCCGTTTTGGCGAGAATATGAATAAGAATGAATCTTCTTCTGTTTATATTGTTGAGTGCTCTAATTTATGGCATATTAGATTAAGACATGTAAATCTGAATGCTATAAAAAGATTGGTAAATTTAGAATTGATTAATTTACCTGAAGTAAACTCACAAAGAAAATGTGAAGTTTGTGTTGAAACTAAAATGGCTAAATTACCGTTTCATTCGGTTGAAAGGAGCACTTCACCTTTAGAGTTGATACTCACTGATGTGTGTGATCTAAAATTCGTGCAAACTAAAGGTGGTAAAAAATATTTCATCACATTTATTGATGATTGCACAAGATTTTGCTACTTATACTTGTTAAGAAGCAAAGATGAAGCATTAGAGGCTTTTAAGAATTATAAAAATGAAGTTGAAAATCAACTTGGCAGCCGGATTAAAATAATTCGGAGTGATAGAGGTGGCGAATATGTTGCACCATTTGAAGAACTATGTACCCGGGCATAATTCATCAAACAACAACACCATATTCACTACGATCTAACAATGTTCTTTGAACGCAAAACCGGACTCTAAAAGAGATGATGAATGCCATGTTGATAAGTTCCGGATTACCCTGCAATATGTGGAGGAAGTGTTTTAACGATCAACCACATATTGAATAAAATACCACTTAAAGGAAAATATAAGACACCTTACGAATTGTGGAAAAATCGTAAGCCTCTCTTATAAATACCTTAAAGTGTGGGGGTGTTTGGCTAAGGTAGCAATACCGAACCAAAACAAGTTAAAATTGGACCAAAGAATTGATTGTGTCTTTGTGGGATATGCATACCAAAGTAGTGCATATAGGTTTATGATACATAAGTCGGAAAATCAGGAAATGACTGGAAGGTACCATAATCGAATCAAGGAATGATGTATTCTTTGAGGATGTCTACCCTTGTAGAGAAAAATTAGAAGTGAGTACTAATAAAAGAACTCATGAAATCGCAAGTGGTTCAACACCAATTAGTGAAGAACCGAGATGCGCAGAAGAGGTCTAAGACGGTTAAGTCTTTTGGGCCGATTACATAACATTTATGTTAGATGGTGAGCCAAACTCGATTAAAGAGGCTCTAAGGATCCGGATGCTCCGCCCGGCAAGAAAGCTATCAATAGTGAAATCGAGTCCATTCGAGAACCATACTTGGGAGTTGGTTGATCTCCTCGTCTTTGGTCATAAACCTTTAGGATGTAAATGGATCCTAAAGAAGAAGAAGATAAAGCAGATGGAACTATTGATTAGTATAAAGCACGGCTTGTAGCCAAAGGCTTTAAACAAAAAGAAGGATATGACTTATATGACACATATTCTCCAAGAACGAGGATTGCGTCTATTCGGTGCTTCTTGCGATTTCGCTTTGCACAATCTAGAGATTCATCAGATGGACGTCAAGACGGCGTTTTCGAATGGAGAGATAGATTTGAAATATACATGGAACAACTGAAGGGTTTGTTGCACCCGGTCAAGAAAAGAAGGTGTGCAAGTTAATAAGATCCTTGTACGGATGAAACAAGCTCCAAAACAATGGCATCTTAAGTTTGACAATACGATGTTGTCAAATGGATTTAAAATCAACGAGTGTGATAAATGCGTATATGTCAAAGGGACATCGAAGCATTTGTCATAGTTTGTCTATACGTAGACGATTTGTTAATCATGGGCGAGTCATGATACTATCATGGAGACTAAAAGAATGTTAAAGAGGAACTTTGACATGAAGGATATGGGGGCCGATGTAATCCTTGGGATAAAAATCGTGAGAACTCCCCGATGGAATTATCTTGTCACAATCCCACTATGTGGAGAAAGTGCTCAAGAAATTCAATGCTTTTGATAGTTCATCGTCAAAGACGCCATTGATTTAAGTATAAACTGGTTGCTAATAAAGCGAGAACAGTGGCTCGGGATGGAATACTCACGTATAATAGGTAGTCGATCGATGTACATCACAAATTGTACACATCCGACTTGGCCTACCCTCAGTAAATATGTTGAGTAGGTTCACGAGCAATACAAGCCATGAGCATTGGAAAGCGTTAACAGGGTGTTAAAATACTTGAAGTATACCTTGGATTATGGGCTATACTACTCAAGATATCCATTTGTACTTGAAGGATATAGTGATGCTAGTTGGATTTGATTCGAAAGATTCTTATTCAACTAGTGGATACATATTCACCATTCGAGGTGGTGCGGTATCGTGGAAGTCCACGAAGCTAAACGTGTATAGCTCATCCACCATGGAATCGAGTTTATAGCTTTGGATAAAAGTGGTGAAGAAGCAGAGTGGCTTCAAAATTTTCTCGGGAAGATATTCCATGTTGGAGGAAGCTTGTGCCTTCGTGATGATTCACCGTGATAACCAAGCGGCTATAGGAAGGGCACAAAGCAATATGTATAATGGTAAGTCTAGACATATTATTCACGGAGAGACACAATACCGTTAGACAATTGATCTCAAATGGTGTGATGTCAATTGACTACGTAAAGTCAAAAGACAATTTGGCAGATCCTTTGACAAAAGGACTGAATCGAGATCAATTGGGTAAATTGCTAGAGGGAATGGGCTTGAAGTCCACAAAGTAAAAATAACTATCATAGTGGTAACCCAACCATGATGACTGGAGATCCCAAGAACTGTTAGATAAATGTTTTTATCATGATTTTGATGATTATGTTCGATTTTGTTCAAATGAGTTTTTAAACCAAAACAATGTCCCTAAATGTTGTCTAAATACTTCCGATCAACTTAAAATATTTTTACTATTTTTTGGAGTATTTTTTTGAGTTTATTTTCGATAAAAAAATTGGACAACACATTTGTTTCAGGCTCGATCGATCGCCCTATAGGGCAACCCGTACTGAGTTGAGGTGAGAAAGAAAATGGGGCGTTAGTAAAATAGGGGGCGCCGGTCGACAGGTGGTCGACCGGTGCGGTCGACCGTCGACCGCCGGGCGATTGCACTGGGAGTTGGATTTTTGTTCCAAACTTCTCTGTTTCGTAAATTCTTCAAGTCCAACCGTCAGTCCACTAAGGGCGGCACGGCCGCACCCTCCGACCGGTCCCCTGTGTAAAAATTCGCAGAATTCAATTTCAATCTTATCTCTGCGCGACCGGGTCGAACCCCATTTGTTTATCAAAGAAACTATCCGATTACGTTTTGCATGACTTTTCCCTATTTTGTGGGATTGATTTCTATGAGATATATTGATCTTTTTAAATAGTTTCTTTTACAGCAAATCGCTCCCAAGGAGGAGCAATGTCCGGAAATGAAAGCCAAGTCCTCTCCTATAAATAGAGGCTCCATTCAAGCAACAAGATACAACACTCATATACAAGCAAAGAGCAATTGAGCAAACACTTTCATATATCTTGTTGTATTAGCCTAAGCACTTTCACTTGCACAAATTTGAGGTCTAGGCTTTCAATTCTTGATTACACTTGTACTCATATTGTATCAATCATTATTGAGTTGTAATCTTGATTTTGGTCATCATTCAACACAAGACATCCTTGTGAGTATTCTTGTGGTAAGAATACACTTGGGTGATCTAGGTGATAGGTGTTTGAAGGTTGTGGTAATCTTCAAAGGTGTCGTAAGAGGGTTGTGGTAATGCTCAAGGTGTTATAAGAGGGTTGTGGTAATCCTCAAGGTGGTGAAAAAGGGTTGTGGTAATCCTCAAGGTGTTGTATTAATTTTTGGTAAATTAATAAAATTTTTTTAAATCCATCCAGGATATCTTTGGGTGGTAGTAGATTAGCCCTAGGTGGGTTGAACTACTATAAATCGGCGTGTCTATTTACTTTCCGCATTTAGCATTCTATCTTTGCTTGAGTTTATCGAAAAAGAAGGCAAAATCTGAAAAAACGGGATAATCTATTCACCCTCCCTCTAGATTATTGTAGCCACTTGGACTTACAAGAACTTGGTTCAATGGGAAAACTAAACTATGAAGGTTATGTTGTAACACTTGGAAACAATGTTATAACCCATCCCTAGAAAGTAAAACCAAGTGTTGAAACACATGCAAAGTTGTGGTGGGGCTAAGTCATTTGACTTTTAATGATTTCTACACCTCGTTGAGGTTGAGTATGGCAGATACTCGGATATGAGATCACCTATAAGTGAGAAGTGCGGGTCGCTTCAAAGTAACACTTATGAATCCAAAGTGGTGTCCATGGCCGAAAGGGACATAAAACGTGAGAACAAGAAGGTGTTGAGACCTTATTGTGTTAATATTGTTGACTCGGTATACACCGTGGAGGAATAGTTGGCATGCGCCCACTAAGCCGCGGTGTACCCGATGGTATTGACTACGGAAGGTTCAAAGCCATAAGCTACCTTTTCGAATGCAATATTGTCTCTTGAGGATCGGGTTTCATGGTGTCCGCATTCATGCATACATTAATTTCCACTCATGTGGGGGATTGTTGGAAATTTTGGTTTTGATAAAGTGGGTGTCGACCCGACTTTGACCAATTTTTCGGTGGCTAAATATTTAATTCTGGAGGAATTAAATTATATATTATTAATCTACGTTCGAGTAGATGTTCGTAGTATTTTTATTTCTCAAAACCGAATTTGGTGAGTGAGAAATTAATACACGAAGGTAGCCACATAAATGGGCATTATGTAAAGATTATTTAAAGGAGATGAAAGACTTATGTCTTATCCCACATGGATTAACAAATCATAGTTTAACCTAGTTTATTTACTAGAAGGTGTTATTTGTTGTATAAACTACAACACAAATGGATGATCACAAGTGGGCAACACGCGCGCGCGCGTGCGCCTGCCCGGCTCGGCCTGGGCCTGGGCTTGGCTTGGGCATGGGCATGGATCGGGCTTGGGCGGGCGGCCCGGCCTATTGGGCCGGGTCCAGTCCAGTCCACTAAAGTTTTGCCACTCGAAAATGGGCTTGGCCTAGATTCGAGTGATCA
Organism: Rehmannia glutinosa; assembly: GCA_016081115.2. Lineage (NCBI taxonomy): Eukaryota > Viridiplantae > Streptophyta > Magnoliopsida > Lamiales > Orobanchaceae > Rehmannia > Rehmannia glutinosa. Next base: position 199,386 of record JABTTQ020001048.1, read on the forward strand.
TGCTGGACTGTTGAAGCCCAATGAATCCGGACATTCAGGTGTCCGCATTCGTGTGACTATTGGAGTTAGTAACTCCTACGAGAGTGATCATCCGAAAAGAGTCCACTACTTATCCTGTTATGGAGTAGTGGGGTGTAACATCCGGGATGTTACAATTGGATTAATGCCCACTACCTTTTTATCTCCCGCAGTGTTGGTTGTCTATAAAATCATTCTTTGTACATTGCAGATTTTACATAGTAAAATTCATAGCATTTCATACACCCGCAAAAGTTATTCTCTACATTACGCACTAAGTCCAAGAACTACTTCAAAGACATTTTTAGTTCGAAGGTGCTTCGTGTTAGTGGTGCTTTTACTACACGAAAGACGTAAAGCCGTTTCATCTTTGGAAGAATACGTCAAACCGTGAGCACTAGCCAGGACGTAATTGCTTTGCGGAAAGAGATTCATCTCGACTCGGCTTCTAAAAGTTATTTTGAAGAAGTTGTAATAGATAGTATTTTTCTTGTAATCTTTGTTTCTGTAATTTGCCATTTTGAAGGCATCCCGATTCTGTAACATTGTAATCAACATTCTCTTTAAAAAAAAAATAGTTTCTATTCATTCCGTATAGCAGATATGCATTTTTTTTTACCAACACCTTATAGTTTATCAATTTGTTATTCATAACATTTAGAAAGTTGGAAATGAAGTGGCATATAGTGGACCAGTGGCACTCGCATGTAAGATCGGATGGGATGTTTTCTCCAAAAAAGTGTTTCATCTCTTATTACACTACACAGATGATTGTCATGTATATAAAATTTCAGAGATTTTTTGTAATTTTCAAAACGAAAAATATTTTTTTTCAACTTGAACTTTGACCAATTTCACACTTTGCAACTTAAATTATATATTTTTGTAACTAACAACCTAAACTTTGCGAGTTTTTACTTTACAACCTTTGGCCAACCGGAATTAGAATATTCCAGGAATATTTTCTCATGTGACCGAGAATATTCAGGTATATTCCTGAAATATTCTAATTTCGGTTGGCCGGAGGTTGCAAAGTGAAAAATTCGCAAAATTTAGGTGGTTAGTTGGAAAAAAAATATAGTTTAGGTTACAAAGTGTAAAAATGGCCAAAGTTCAGGTTGCAAATAATTATTTTTCTTTTCAAAAATTCCTGAATTTTTTTGTAGTTAGCCCGAACCTCAGGAAAGGATTGTAATTATCCTTAAATGTATGATTGAAAAGCAGAGTAAATTACAATTTCAAAAAATATGTTTGTTATTTTAAAAAAGCGATAATTACAAAATAATCCTTGAGATTTGAGATAGTTACCAAAAAGAAAAACGAGGAAACGTTATTGAAGTTGGATTATATCTTGCATTTTCACTAGAATAATTAGTTAAACTGACGGAATTTATTGATGCCATCAAATATTTTTCCTTTTTGTTAATATTACAAATAGTCCAGACTTTACGGGTTTGTGCTAGGGTTACATGAGATTTTCTTGAAGGTGAGCTTCTCAGGGCACCCACAATGGTGGGTGCAAGATCATGTTCTTTTGTGGGCCTTAATGTGCCACATGTACCAAATGTGAACTTGAACTAACTATCTACAATGGTAAGTTTAAGTTCATGGTTCAAAATGGGTCCACTTATTTAATATGTTTTTCTTTTTAGTTAGATATAATATGTATTTTTTGTTATTTTTGCATATAATCTTCAATAATTTTACTAAAATATTTATATACAATTAATTTAATTTGCATCCAACGTAATAAAAGTTTCAATAAAAATAAAGGTTTTCCTAATAAATAGAAAAATATCATTAAAACTATGAAAAATCAACCCCAAAAACTTCCGAAAAAAATCTGTGCAAAAAAAGGTAAAAAACTGCATTTCCAAACAAATAAAAAAACTGCCATTAAAGAATTTAAATAAATAAAAAATAAATAAATAAAAAAGAAATAAAACTAGAAAAAACTGCATTTCCAAATAAAAAAAAAATTGCCATGGAATAATTTAAATAAATTAAAAAGAAATAAATAAAACATTAAAAAAGAGAAAAGAAAATGAGGTGGCAATGTTGAACCAAGTTCAACATATTGAACTTATAACTTGAACTTGAACTTATAAACTATCCCACAATGGTAATACCCAAGTTCAAGTTCAAAAACTTGAACTTGAACTTGAACTTGAACCACCTCATTATGGTGCTCTCAGTGGCTAATTGGGCGGCTTTGTATTTGAACAGGGCTTTTATGGCGGAGTAATAGTGAATTTTCTGAGTTCTCACCTCTATTTATTATTGGACTTGTGATATATAGGTTTTAAGGCTGAAATGAAGAAAATTACGCCCAAATACAGTTCATTGTTGGGCTTTTATGGCCAAACACTGTTCACCTATTGGGCTTTTAACTATCACAAAGCTACGGTTCATAAAAAAAGGGAAAAATGCAATATTGGTCCCGTAACTCCAGCTCCTTAGCAAAATTGGTCCTGTACGATTTACATTTTGCAATTTACGTCCTGTAATTAAAAATTATTCGCGAATTTGGTCCAATTTCTGCCGGAGCTTCGATTTTCTTGCCGGAATAAGTCATGTGCGTAGCATGTGGCCCGATTTAAACCCGTTTAAGGATGAGTCTGTCAATTTCCAACTAATTTGGGCCCATTTTTTAACTCGGTAAACAAGGATGGTTAATTGGAGGGAAAAATAGAAGACCCATTAAACCAAACAGGGTTAATACACAAACCTCTTCAACTTCTCCATTTTCCCTTCCATTCTACACTTGTTTCACTGCTTTATTCATCATTCAAAACCCTAAATACGTAAAAGAACAAGATTTTTTCACAAATATCATCACGAGTTGGCGTCGAGAAGAAGATGGTGTTCGTTCGGAATGAGAAATACTGGGATTTACCACCCCCGCTTTCCGTAAGCACTCTTTAAAGCACCGATATTTCAACGGAAAGAGTGGAGAATAAAGCAAGATCTCATTAGAAACGAACACCATCTTCTTCTCGACGCCAACTCGTGATGATATTTGTGAAAAAAATCTTGTTCTTTTTACGTATTTAGGGTTTTGGATGATGAATAAAGCAGTGAAACAAGTGTAGAATGGAAGGGAAAATGGAGAAGTTGAAGAGGTTTGTGTATTAACCCTGTTTGGTTTAATGGGTCTTCTATTTTTCCCTCCAATTAACAATCCTTGTTTACCGAGTTAAAAAATGGGCCCAAATTAGTTGGAAATTGGACATGACTCATCCTTAAACGGGTTTAAATCGGGCCACATGCTACGCACATGACTTATTCTCGCAAGAAAATCAAGCTCCAATGTAAACAGGACCAAATTCGCGAATAATTTTTAATTACAGGACGTAAATTGCAAAATGTAAATTGTCCAGGACCAATTTTGCAAAAGAGCTGGAGTTACAGGACCAATATTGCATTTTTCCCTAAAAAAAATTCTGGAAAGCTGTTCATCATGTATGTATGATATGTAAATGTAAAAAAAATATTTTGAGCAAACGAACAATTTAAGAATAAGTTGAGTTGGGTCGAAGGTATTATGTATTTGTGTATTGTTCAAGTTTGATTTTTTATTAATGAAGATTTTCTATTTTAACTTAAATAATTTGGTTATTAATAATATAAAACATTTTATTGCTTTTCAAAATAATAAAGTCAAGTTCAAGTTAAATTTAAAATATGCCAGTTAAAATATGTGTTCAAATTTATCTGTTATGTTTAAAAAAACCAAGCTCAAGTGACTTTTAAGAAGTAATATAGAGTATCGAATATATATACTCGAATATATATATATATATATATATATATATATATATATATCAATACTGTTGATATGGAATATAAAATGAAATATAAAATTAAAATAGAACATCGAGAAAAACCAATTCAAACACCTACAATTTTTTACTTAAATATGCTTTAGATAGACTTGTAATCTATTACCAACTGTTTGAAATATATATATCTAACATTTTCCTTCCAATTAACGTTGAGTTGGTGTTGAATATATAGTTTGTAATATAAAAGAATATGGGTCTTACATCAAGAAAATATTCCTTGGGCTTATTTGCATGTTATGCTTTCCATAGCACACGTGTGTGCATGGGAAAAGTCACAATGTCTCATTAACAATTGATCAGTTGCTTTGGTCATGATTTTCAATGAAAGTATGAAGAGTTGCTTAAACCACATGCAACCAATGGTGATTCGCAATGAAAGTTTGAAGAGTTGCTTTGGTATTTTTCCATCTCATCCGGAAAGGATTAGTGCCGATTCGAAGAGCTCAGATGTCAACCGTAAATGCATCAATTATTTTGTATATATAAGTGATGAAGGCCATATATGAACTAACTGAGCATTCTTATTTTCTTGTAGAAGCAATCCAAAAATTTGCTATTTGGTTGTTTCATTAGTCTATTGTATCCTATAAGTAATTTGCCATATACTCGGTTAGCAAGTAGTGGGGGCAAATAACACTTTAAAGAAAGTGTCCAACACGTCTTAGACTTGTCGTATTCCCTTCAAAGTTGTAATACCAAAATCTCGTATCTTTCATTTTTCTCCAATTTCTATTGTGTTTGATTCATACCCGGTTAAATTTAATCAACAATCTTAAAGTGTTATTTGAGTTTCCATGGAGTATACTCAAGAATCTGCAATTAAAGTGATGAATCAAGACTTTGTGACTAGATGGCACATGCACCAACTTTAATCGTTGGAAAGACAAATTGATGTTTTTCCTAACTGCTCTGAAGGTTGCCTACGTTCTCAACCCGGATCTTCCAGAAATCCCTCCACCAAAAGACGGCGAATCTGACGAAGTGAAAAAACAAAGGGAGAAGCGTCAAGAGGATGAAGTGATGTGTAGGGGTCATATTCTCAACACCTTGTCAGACGCTCTTTACGATTTATTCACCATTGTGAAGAGTCCGAGGGAAATCTGGGCAACGCTTGAACGTGAATATGCATCACAAGAGCAAGGAGCATATAAGTTTTTAATCAAAAAGTATTTTGAATTTAAGCTTGATGATTCTTCTTCTCTCATGGATCAAATTCATAATCTGCAAGTGATCGTTTCAAAACTTAAAGATTATGGGGTGGAAATTTCAGAATCTATGCAAGTAGGTGCAATAATTGTTAAATTATCTTCTTCGTGGAATGATTATCAAAAGAAACTACTTCATACTTATGAAATTTTGACCATATCTAGTGTTTGAAACATCTGAGAATTGAGGAAGGTGCTAGGATTCTCCATAAGAAAGAATTTGATAGTGATCCTAGAGTGAATATGGTTCATGAGAAGAAGTTTAAGAATAAAAGAAAGAATTCTGAAAATGTTGATTCTGAAGACAAGAAAAAGAAAAATAGAATTTGTTATAATTGTGGTAAGAAAGGCCATTATAAGGCCGAGTGCAAATCCAACAAGAAGCAAAAAGTTAATAATGCTAATGCTTCTAGTGCTAATCTTGTTGAAGATGCTACAGAAATTATAGCAATGTTATCTCTTGGTACTGTGACTGAACTCCACTTGGCTACACCAATCTCTTCCAAGGATTGGTGGTATGACTCCGGTGCTGCGATTCATGTTTGCAATGACAAGGAACAATTCAAGAATTATGAAATTCTGGATGGACAACAAGTAATTATGGCAAATGGTGTGAGGGCCAAGGTACTTGGTAGAGGAGATGTTCATTTGGACTTCACCTCCGGCAAGAAGATGGTACTAACTAATGTGCTTCATGTTCCGGATGTTGTGAAGAATCTTGTGTCTGTGGATATTCTTAATAAGAAGGGGTTGAAGGCTGTACTAGAGTCTAATAATGTAATATTGTCTAAGAATGGTGTATTTGTTGGAAATGGGTATTCTTGTAATGGACTGTTTAAACTAAGTATCAATAAAGTTAATAATGTTTCTCTTTATTTGATTGATTATTCTTATTCTTTGTGGCATGATAGATTAGCACATGTTAGTCATAGAGTTTTGAATTACATGTCTAAAAATGGATTTATCTCCTATAATGACTATGTGAATAAGAAGTGTGAAACTTGTGTTCAAGCAAAAATTACAAAATTACCTTTTCCTAAAGTTGAAAGAAACACACAATTGCTTGATCTTGTGCATTCGGATGTGTGTGAACTTAATGGTTTTCTAACAAGAGGTGGAAATAAATACTTTGTCACTTTCATTGATGATTGATCTAGATTTATTCATGTTTATTTGATGAAATCTAAGGATGAAGTATTTGGTATGTTCAAAGCTTACTTGTAAAAAATCCATTAAGTAGAAAAATCAAAATTTTGAGGAGTGATAGAGATGGTGAATACTTATCTAGTGAATTTTCTAAATTATGTGAAGATGATGGTATTGTACACCAAACTAGTGCTTCATATACACCACACCAAAATGGTTTGGCTGAAAGAAAGAATAGAACATTACAAGACATGGTGAATTCCATGCTCTTAAGTTCGGGTTTGCCAAACAATTTGTGGGGTGAAGCTTTGTTGGTCGCCTGTCATGTTCATAATTGGATTCCTTCATTAAGGACTAAAGTGTCCCCATATGAGTTATGAAAAGGTAGAAAACCAAACTTGTTATACTTTAAAGTTTGGGGTTGTATAGCGTATTATAGAGTTCTAGACAATAAAAGAACCAAGTTGGGACCTAGAGCACTTAAAAGTGTTTTTGTTGGCTATGCTGAAAATTCTAAAGCTTATAGATTGCTAGTTTTTGATTCTAAGGTAATAGTTGAATCAAGAGATGTTGAGTTCTTTGAGGATAAGTTTCTCAAAGATTCAATGGTGAATGTGAATCCATCACAAGTGCCTAGTTCATCTCAAACTGCAGCTTCTAGTGAACTTAAAAGAAAAGAAATTGACACTCCTATTGAACCTAGGAGAAGTCAAAGACAAAGAAAGGAAAAAGAAATTTCTTCCGCTTTTATATCCTCTCAAGCTATTGTCTTCCTTGTAGAAGGTAATAGGAACTCTACTTAATAAAACACCGTTTTATTTAGTGTAGAGGATGATCCTAAAACATTTAGTGAGGCTATGAAATCTAGAGATCTTTGCATTTTGAAAGAAGCGGTAAATGATGAAATGGATGCAATATTGTCTAACAATACTTGGATTCTAGTTGATTTACCTCAAGGTTCAAGACCAATAGGCTGTAAATGGGTATTTCGTAAGAAGTACACCACATATGGAACTATTCTAACTTATAAAGCAATGCTAGTAGCTAAGGGATTTAAACAAAAAGAATGAGTCGATTACTTTGACACTTATGCGCCGGTTGCTAGATTTACCTCAGTTAGAGTACTTCTTGCTTTAGCTTCTATATATAATATGCATGTACATCAAATGGATGTAAAAAACAACCTTTCTAAATGGTAATTTAGATGAGGAGGTGTACATGGAACAACCAGGAGGCTTTGTGCTTCCTGGCAATGAACATAAAGCTTTGTACGGACTAAAACAAGCTCCTAAACAGTGGCATGAAAATTTTGAATCTGTATTACTCTCAAGTGGATTTAGGTATAATAATGTTGATAAGTGCATTTATTCTAAATTCAATGAAGTGTATGGTGTGATTATTTGCCTTTATGTGGATGACATGCTTATTATAAGTACTATTTTAAAAAGTGTAGTAGATACTAAGAAGTATCTTTCTTCTAAGTTCAAGATGAAAGATCTTGATGAAGTTGATACAATCTTAGGTATTAAAGTTAAGAAACATAGTGGGGTTTCGCTCTTTCACAAGCACATTATGTTGATAAAATCTTAAAGAAGTATCAACATTTGAATGTGAAAGAAGTTAGTACTCCTTTTGATCCTAACTTTAAGTTATATGAAAATTCTGGCAATCCAATAGCTCAGCTCGAGTATGCTAGTGTAATTGGAAGTCTAATGTATGCAATGAGTTGCACAAGGCCGGACATTTCATATTCTGTTTGTAGACTTGCCAGATATACTAAAAATCCTATTAGGGATCATTGGAAAGCTGTGACAAGAGTTATTGGATATCTTAAAAAGACTAAAGATTTAAGACTCTACTATAATAGCTTTCCAAATGTACTAGAAGGTTATTCTGATGCTAGTTGGATTACTAGCATAAGTTATCAAAAACATACTAGTGGTTGGGTGTTTATGCTTGGTGGTGGTGTAGTTTCTTGGACTTCAAAAAACAAACAAGAATTACACACTCCACCATGGAAGTTCGAATTTATTGTTTTATCTTGACTTGTAAGGAGGCGAGAATGGCTTAGAGATCTATTGCTTGATATAGATCTCGTGGCCTCAAATCAATGCCACCAACAACTTTATATTGTGATAGTGAGGCTACTATGTCTAGAGCATTGAATAAAGTGTACAATGGTAAATTTAGACATATAAGCCTAAGATATGCATTTATTAGAGAAATGCTTAAGAATGATGTTGTCACTATTGTGTTCGTTAGAACTTATAATAATTTGGTGGATCCGTTGACCAAACCTTTAGCTAGGGATTTGGTGAATTCGACAACATCAGGAATGGGATTAAAACCCCTGATCTATAATCACTAGTGATGGTAACCCAACCTTCTTCTAGTACTACCCCTAGATTGAAAGGTTTAAAGGGTAAAAACAAGTTACTAAGTGATTGTGAGCACCTAATTAAGTGTATACCGTTCCAAGTATAAGGTGCATATTTCGTTACTCTTAAGTGAGCAGGTTGATAGTTAATTCTTAATGGAATTATTTCATAGTATTTTATTTATGTTCAATTAAATAAAACTTGAAGTAACTTCCACCTATATGATCATAAGAGGTTGTGCCGCTTCTAGCAAAAGTTTTGGGTGATCTTTTGTACATGATTATGAACTAGGATGAGCACATGGCCGGTAATAGTGCTAAAAGTATTTGTGAATAAAAGAATGCTATTGATGGTTCATGCGTGAAATATTTCTAATCTATTTTGAGTGTTGGTTTAAGCAACCTAGCCACCAATTACTTAATTTAGATTTGTGAATTATTTACACTAAAGAAAAGTTTAAAACGAAAGTTACTTTTCTTATGCATGATATCTATGAGTGTTAGCTTGAAATTATATTACAAACTAAGTGGGGGAATGTTGAATATATAGTTTGTAATATAAAAGAATATGGGTCTTACATCAAGAAAATATTCCTTGGGCTTATTTGCATGTTATGCTTTCCATAGCAGACGTGTGTGCATGGGAAAAGTCACAATGTTTCATTAACAATTGATCAGCTGCTTTGGTCATGATTTGCAATGAAAGTATGAAGAGTTGCTTAAACCACATGCAACCAATGGTGATTCGCAATGAAAGTTTGAAGAGTTGCTTTGGTATTTTTCCATCTCATCCGGAAAGGATTAGTGCCGATTCGAAGAGCTCAGATGTCAACCGTAAATGCATCAATTATTTTGTATATATAAGTGATGAAGGCCATATATGAACTATCTGAGCATTCTTATTTTCTTGTAGAAGCAATCCAAAAACTTGTTATTTGGTTGTTTCATTAGTCTATTGTATCCTAGAAGTAATTTGCCATATACTCGTTTAGTAAGTAGTGGGGGCAAATAACACTTTAAGAAAAGTGTCCAACACGCCTTAGACTTGTTGTATTCCCTTCAAAGTTGTAATACCAAAATCTCGTAACTTTCGTTTTTCTCCAATTTCTTTTGTGTTCGATTCATACCCGGTTAAATTTAATCAACAGTTGGTAATAGGAAAAAGTTGCTCATCGATCAGTTCGGTTTATATGTGCCACTTTTGTATTATATATGAGCTTTATCCTAATTTTGTTGAATTTGGTATTATAAGTGGTACTGTTCTAAAAATCCTCACCTAGTCCTAATTAGTTCCCGTTTAGGCGTTAGCCTCTATTTGTCCGCCTACGTTTTTTTTCCAATTAAATCCGATCTAACCATGCCCATGTCCCACTTAACCCCACCTAGGTGCTAGGTTTTAATTTGTTGCATGCTTAACACCTATCGTTTTTTAAATCACTGAATAGTGATCATCTTTATTAGTGTTAATAGCTATGAAAGTTTGGCAGGTGGTGTTCTCTGATGGTATGTTTCCAAGTGGATAATATGTTTTAAATTGAGTCGAATAAGGTTTTATTTAGGCATAACTTGTCCCATTTAAAAATACTATTTGAATTGGTTTGGGGTATTAGATGAGCCACACTCTACAAATGAGTTTGAATAGTTTAATATTTTTATACTAGAATAATATCCGTGTGTTACACAAGATTTGTCCAAAAATAAAGTTTTAGTGTCACAAATTTAAAAGATAATATATTTAAAAGATAGTGTAGATAGAATCACTGATTTTTGGATTATTTGTTATCTCTTAAATTTATTATATTTTAAATTCAAAAATATATATTATGAACTCATAGAATATTTGTAATAAAAAGTATCTTGGGATAAATATGATCAGCACCGACTTTTCCAAACTAATTGTGAGAAAAACCTTTAATTTGGGATTATATTTTATCTTTTATATTCTTAATTAAATTTGTTATATTTTAATTTTGTACATAGGATTGACATATAGATAAATGTGAATACACCATGTGGAATTGGGAGGATGAGAAGTTGACAAATATTCAAGATTAATGAGGTGATGACATGTGTCAACTTTATTTTTTCTTTTAGTATATAAGGGTGGATATGGTTTAGTGTTTTATGGTCAATTACTCATTTCTCTTTGTTAAAACTTTTAAATATCAAAAAATAAAAGAACTTCCTATTTACCAAATTATTCTTTATTAATAAATTTTTAGATGGAAATAATGACTTTAGTCAAAAAAGTACTAGTTGATTTTATAATTTGTCTTTGACCTAATAGTACGTGTACTTTGAATTTCAAAGTTCCTCAACCTTTTTTCCTTTTATTTTTAATTTTCTCTAGCTGATTTATTTTTTTGGGCCCTCTTTTTTGACCGTCACTTTTTTATCCTAAGTAGTTCAATTTTGACAGTCAAATACTTTTTGAAAATATATTTTTAGTTAAGTATTTTGAAACTTTCAGCAAGAAAAGCGATATATACTCCTAACCCAACATCGCATCAACAAATTAGTTTCTCCAATCTTTTTAAAATAACTCAAAAAATCACAATGGTTTTTATATGAGGTTGGAATTTCATATATATCATTCATAAATAATTAGGGATATCAATTTGTGTTGAGCTAGGTTCATAGATCAGAATATGTCAATCCAAAACCCGACCTATTTAATTAATCGTGTTAGAATGTTGAACCCGACCCTTTTTTTTCACGGGCAACCCGGACCCAACCTATGTAACTTGCTTAATAAAATTACCTTTATATACAATAAATAATTTCAACTGAACGTAACAAACCTAAGAAAATTAAAATAAATCACTATGGCATATTATTCAATCAATAAAGAATAATGCAATCACGACATACAAAAAGATGTAATATAATTACACAAATAACATTACTAATCATATTTTGAGGACAACATATAAAAAGACATCCAAAATAATAACAACATACATAATTAATTAGGTTTTAGTATTTAAGTTATAGGTACATGTCTTTTTTTTGTTTTTTCTTACAATTAATTATTTGTTTAGTTCTTTTTTCAATTCATAAATGGGTTATACGGGTTAAATGTGTTAAGCATGTTGACCCGAACCTGATCTGTTTAATTGACGGGTTATTCAGGTTCGACTCAATTTCGACCCGGACCTAGAAGCATAAACTTATACTCATTAATTTCATGTTAGGTTCCCATTGGTTTTGCGTGTCGGGTCCGGAATTGACACCCCCTATAAATAATAATGTGATAAATCTTTCAAATTTCCTATTTTAATAAAATTATACAATATTAGTTGTCAAAATATATATATATACTACAGTTAAACCTCTATAAATTAATAACTTTGGGACTCGCAGTATTTATTAATTTAGCGAGATATTAAATTAGAGAATTATTAGTTTTCAAGTCGGGACCCACCAAAAGTATTATTTAAACGAGATTATTAATTAATCGAGTATTAAATTGTCGAGGTTATATTGTATATCAAATTAACATATATATATATATAGAGGATCCTGTGAGACCACCCTCCTAGGTTAGTCCATAGGACTAAATCTACACCATCCAAATAGTAAATCAATGGCCAATGTATATTACAATATATACAGTATTTCATAAATAAGTATACAACAGAAGGGATAAAATAGGAATCCATGAAATTAAATATAGTAACCGCTTCCTAAAAATTAGGGACGTGATTTTGTATTGATCACATCCCATAATCAAGCGATTCATCTTTCCTTTCTCTCCCTTCCGATTCGAACCTGCAAATTATTCAAATATGGCAACAAAATCGTGCAACAATTAATGAAAAGTATACAATTACACTAAACTAACTATACATTAAAACATTACTAAGTATACAATAATAATTAACTGAGTATACAATTACACTAAACTATCTGTATATTAAAATTTTACTAAGTATACAGAAACATTTAACTAAGTATACAATTACATTGAACTAACTATACATTAAAATAATACTAAGTATACATAAATATTTAACTAAATATACAATTACACTTTGAATTACTTATATAACTAAGTATACAATTCCATTGAACTAAGTATACAAACCACGTAACTAAGTATACAAATTCACTAAACTACTTACTAAACTACTTATATAACTAAGAATACGATTCCACATGAACCAAGTATACAAATCCACCGAACTAAACATACAATAAAAACATGACTAAGTATACAAGTCCATTGAACTAAGTATACAATAAAACGACTGTTCACAAATATGGCGGAAAGAAGTATCAATTTTGAAAAAAATGCTTGAAGTTGATGATTTTTCCTCCCTAAAAATCGGGTAACTGAAAAGGTAAGATTATGTTTCCTTAAAAATAGCTAATAAACCGTCCAATTAACATAACTAATTAAATATAAAAGTACAATTATACCCTTATATGCAATTAACTAAAATGATCTACACCATCCAAAATTTTAAATCAAGAGTCCATAAGTGTTCTTATGGACTAACCTAAAGGGATTGATCTCATTTGAACCAATCCCTATATATATATACTCCCATACCTAAATGTAATATCTAATAATTGAATTGCACGGATCAGTGTGTTTTCCTGTTGGCTAAATAATAAATACCCAACCTATAATGTTTCACAAATCAACAACAAAAGATGTAAGGACGTAGCAAAAACCAAATATGCCTAGACCCTATAAGTTTTAACTACTACCTATGCTATATTGCTATGTCTGAGTTTGGCTTGGGCTGATGAAGAAGCTTAACTCTAATTGTGTCAAGTACATCATATAATCTGGCAATCAAACTGTTGGAAAAACTGTAGGTGAATATCAAAATGGCTACAAAATTTTGAGCAGAGCAACGGTGTGTAAAACTGGGATGTCGAGACAAGAGTTAGACTATTTTTCTTTGAGACGAGATTGTCCCACTCACGATGCTTCCAGAATACGGCAATCGTCTCCCAAGATACAAGATGCAAAATTGAATTCAGGGGGGGTCTATATAGAATTTCGGATGTCTTTTTCAGAAGGGCACCCCTGCGAAGGTTCACAACTTTTTATCATGTACCTCTGCCACTGGACAATTGTGATTTTAGTCAAGGCTCTTCATAGCTCATCTAAAGAGCCCCATGCGACGTGTGTGGGCTCGGATGGTCTGAGGTGCAGCTTGAGCTAGCTCAAAGCTAGTCAAAACTCATGGTCCACTATGGTTCATCATAAGGAACTTCACATGATCACTCATTTCTATTGGTGAAATTCTATATAAGGTAGCTAAACTTACTCATTGCTTCTAATGTGGGATGTGACTCTTCACATTCCACTCTTTCACAGTTCCATATAAAATGCATTTAAGTGACTTACTTTATGCATTAATTTCTCATTCACTCAAATTAGTTTTGAGAAATCCAAAATGCTAAACTTATCTACATGCGGTGTAGATTAATTTATCCCATTTATTTCATATACATCACAGATAAATAAACCCACTTAAATTGGTCGGATCAAAACCTAACTGTCATGAACCCATCTGAACACAAACTCACTGGCACATATTGTTAACTAGGGGTGGAAATAGGCTAGGCCGGGCTAGGCTTTGTGTCGGACGGCCTGGGCCTGTTTTATGTGTATTTGGCCTAAACCTGGCCTGTTATACATAGTAGGTTTTTTTTCCAGCCCAAATCTGGCCTATTTAATAAATAGTCCTAGTCTGAGCCTATTAAAAGCTCATTAAAGACATACAAATTAAACCATATATATATATATATATATATATTATTTTAATATATATTTTATCTATTACAATGATTAAATAATTATATAAAATTAGTAATATTAATAAAATATATAATATATATTGTGGTATTTAAATTTGTAGGCATTATTTAGAGCAAATGGGGCAAATTACCCACTTGGGATAGGTGATAGAGTTTTTTGACATGTAGGATAAAAAACATAGTTTTCTACCCACTTTTGGTGTTCTTTTACCACAATACCCTTGAGGCTTTAAATGCAAGCCTTTAATATGTATTTCTCTCTCTTGAAATTAAATACTCCCAATACATAACATACGTGAACACTCCCTTCTTTTTTGCTCTTCATTTTTTCTCTCTCTTCTTCTTCTTCTTCACAAAATATCAAGAAGTTATTTTTGTGGGCTTTCATCAACAAAATCGCACCAAAAAATCGAATAACAAGGTAATGTTCTTCTCCTCCTAATTAGTTAACCTTGTTTAAATCGTTCAAGGCCAATATATTTGCAAAATATGTGAAGTGTTTTGTGAAAGGAAAATTTTCTACATTTATGAAACACAATGCACGATATCGTGTCATATATTAGGCACGATATCGTGCCCTTTATTAGACACGATATATCGTGCTGTATATTAGGTACGATATCGTGCCCCCGTATATTAGACACGATATCGTACCTAATATATAGGGCCTAATATACAACACGATATATCGTGTCTAATAAAGGGCACGATATATCGTGTCTAATATACAACACGATATATCGTGTCTAATAAAGAGCACGATATATCGTGTCTAATAAAGGGCACGATATCGTGCCTAATATACAGCACGATATCGTGCCTCAACGAAAAATGGGCACGATATATCGTGTCCCAGTATAAAACAGACGCCTTTTATGTATTCTTGCATTTATCAATATTTTTTCTTTGTATATAGATGAACTCTCGCTATCTTGTTGTTCGATTTGGTGGTCATTGGGAAGGTTTAGAATATAAAAGTGGTGAAGAAGAAGTTGTACGTATTAAACCGGGCAAAATGAATTATAGTGAAATATTGGATGAGGTTTATGGTGTTGTTGATGTTGATAGGGGCGTATACGATTGTATAATGCATGCTATTGTAGATATTTCTGGAAACAAACTTGGGAAGTTAAAGTTGAAAAACGATGATGACATTGAAACTGCGTTTGGGAACACCGAGTTACAGTTGTTTTTGTAACACCGAAAAGAAAAACGATGGGTAAGACTAGTTCGCATAATGTATTGGGAGGTCGCCCGAGCATAATCGAGTTGAGAATGTTGAAGGTCAACAAGGTGTTGGTGGAAGTTTTATGCAACTAATGGCTAGTCGAGAATGATTTGTCGTGATCATTGGGCCTAATTACAACTACATGCAACTTCTTGGTTTTCAACAATACGGTTTACCACAAATCAATCCATATAGTCATGCGTAAGGCTAGTGGAGCACCTTTTATGCATATGAACAATGTTCCAATTATTGATCATCCGCGCCCACTAGCACCTACGATTAATGTTCCAAATATCAATTGTCCGGGACCTAAAAGTATAAGGCCAAGCAATGAAGATGGCTATTATCCCGATATGGGTTATGATAATATGATGTTAATTGTGATAATACCGATGTCGATGTTGGTTGTGATAATAATGAAATTAATTATGGTGCAAACTACGGTCCAAATGATTTTGGTGAGAACTACACGGGTGATGTTGGTACCGACGTTGAAGCTAATAATCAATTTGAAAATGACCAAAGAACGCGTCTTTCAATTTGAGGAATTTTTGAGTGGAGACGTGAGCGGAGAGAAGTATTTTCGTAAAACCAAAACCAAGATATCTCGACATCCAGATATCCATAGAGACAATATGGACGAAACAATAGTGCCTACAGGACGAAGTTGGGTGATTCTGGTACACTCTCGCACCTTTCGGTTCCTCCCGAGAAACCCGCAAGCAGTTGGAAGCATCTCGTGGGACATTGCGCCAGGAGGAGCAACATACATGAGCAAAATCAATTCGATATCGCACAGGCATGTATCACCTTGAAAATCAAGTCGAGATCGAGTTGAACGCTCGGATAAGACTCGTTTTTCATGCAATATGCAAGTATGAACGATGCCCTTTTCGAATGCGTGCATATGGAAAGGATGGTATTTGGAGAGTAGGGAAGTTTGACAAGCACCAAGGATGTGGGTTAAATTTGAATGACAATGCATCTGGCGGGTGCATTCTAAAGTAGTAGGTGCGTATTTTGCATCTAGATTACTAGTGGAACATTCTCGCGCTCGTGCAAGAGATATGATAGCGGAGTTGGAATCGCGACATGGGCTTAAAATGAGTTATAATGTTGCGTTGAGTGCAAAGCATCACGCCTTTGGGTTGATATATGGAGATAGCAACAAGTCATTCAATCTAATTAAAGCATACTTACACATGTTGAATTTAACGAATCCGGATCGGTAACTAGATGGAAGTCGGATAATTTTAATAGATTCAATACGTGTTTTTGCTTTGCGTGCATCAATCATCGGATTCCCAACAATGCCCGCCAGTTATTGTGATTGATGGAACACACCTTAAAGGCAAATACCGGGAATATTGTTTGGCAAAAGAACAAAAGATGGTAATGAACATATTTTCCCACTTCTTTGTTGGAATCGGGGATGTTGAAAACACGATTCTTGGACATGGTTTTTGAGACGGTTGAGAGATGCTTATAATTGCCCTCGTGATCTCTTCGATTGTTTCGATCAAAGACAAGAGTATCACTAATGCCATAAAAGCAAGATACCCGAAGCATCACATGGGCTTTGCGACTTATCATTTGCGAGTAATTTGGCTCAATACGGTCAACATATAGTAGCAATGTTTAGGAATGCAAAGATATTCATACCGCCGTGAAGATTATGATAAGTATTTTGAAAACATAAAAGTTGCTAGTGAGACGGGTGCGTTTAAGAAGTTAGAACGTGCGGGGAAGAAGGATGGTCTCGAGTTAAGTGTCTGTCCCCGGCGTTATGGGTTCATGACATCAAACTCGGTGAGAGCTTCAATAGTCGGTTATTATGGGCCATAAAGTTACCTCGTTTGTTCAGGCTTGAGTGTGCTCGGACTATTATTGAAAAGTGGGTTCATGACATCAAGGAGTATTTCCCCCAAGGAACGTCTCCCATGTGCATCGTCCTCGATCAAAACCACGCCCAACGGTCCCATGCGATCTGTCGGCCATCGAAACACAAAGATCATGTAAAAGGCAAATAACACATTCGCCACCTTCAGGGCATCGTCTGGTGAGTCACGGAAGGTGCCAACAGCAAATAAATCGCGTAAATGCGCGGTGGTAACCCGATCACCCCTAGGCCAATACCGTCTATATATACCAGTCTCGGGTACCTCAAAATCACCGTTAGGGTCAAATGTGGACCCTGAAAATCGCAATCCCGATATCATAGCAAAATCACGCCGAGCGAATCTGATAGTCTGCTCTCCGACGTGGAACCAACACTCCGATTCCGGAGCGTTCGGCACACGCACCTCCATCGCAACTAATGCATGTAGTGCCGCATTACAACTGGCTCCGTCATACCCAAAATCCATAAAATATCCGAAAGTCGACTGTCTAAACTGACTATATAAATCATCACTGATCTCCCGCAACTCATCTCTCGATGGTCTCGAATAATATTCGATCGAACGTATCCCGCGATCCGGGCCCTCTCTCGATGATATGAGGGTCTCTTCCATTGTGGACCGACCTACAACAATTAATAAATTTCAATTTATTAAGATGAATTGTTGAAAAATTGCAGAACTGTAGTGAAAAAAACAACATGTGGGACAATATGGATATGGATATCTGGCACGATATAAGCAAAGAATACATGGAAAGAATACAAAAAAATCCTAGGGCACGATATCGTACAAGATTTACCTATGGCTCGATATCGTGCCCATTATACCTAGGGTTGAGCACGATATAGTTCCCATTTATACCAGGGCACGATATCGTGCCCATTTTTCAGCACGATATCGCGTGCCCGTTATACCTAGTGCGATATGCGGCACGATATCGCACCCAATTATACTGACCAAGGCACGATATCGTGCCGCTTCATCTTCTACATCAAATCGCACCGCACGGCGCCGCTACACCAAGTCACCAACATCCAACAATAACCCAACACACAAATTTATTAAACTTATTCACAAATTTATCCAACAATAACCCAATTTATAAACCCTAAACACCAAAATCGAACACTAAAAATCCTAAATCAATGAACCTAACATAAATAGAGTTTAAAACTTAAAACCCAAAATCGCGATTGATATGCTTACCTGTTTCGGAAGGGCGACGACAATGACGGAGGATGGTGCGGGCGGCGGCGGCAAAAGAGAGTGGAGCGGAGGCGCGGCACGGAAGCGGCTGGCGGAGGTGGAGGCGTCAACGTCGACGGCACGATTGAGTCCATGTTCTTCTCTTATTGGGCACGAAATGGGGGGTTGGTACTTCTTCTTCTTCTTGTAGTCGCACGAAATGGGTTCCTTTTTTTCTTTCTTTTGTTTTGACTGTTGGGGCACGAAATGGGGATGGGTTTGGACATTTGGTTTCTTATTTGTTTTTATACGGTTTCTTATACGGTTTTGAATGGTATAATAATGATTTCAATTTCAAAATTCAAAAATACCAACTTAAAGGAGGGATAATTTGGTCAATTTGGGTAGAAAAGAAGTTTTTTATCTTATTGGGTAGAAAAGAGTACTCACTATCCATAGTGGGTACTTTAAAAATTCTCCCCATTATTTATCTAAGTAAGCTTTTTAAAAGGCATGAGTCTGGCCTATTTAATAAATAGGCTAGGCCAAGTCGGACTCAAAGAGAGGTACAGGCGTGAGCCACTATCGTAGCAGGCTTATTTCCACCCCTACATATTGTTAACCATACTTTGAACAAAATTATAGAATATAATTAGTAGTAGAGCAACAAAATCGAACTCTAATTGAAGACCATTATGGACTTTTTTTATATCCGCAAATAAACAATAATATGAGTCACATATTGCTATAGCGGTATAGCCTATATAAGTGGATTACGTTTATTTATATGCTACGTAATTGAGTTGGTATGTAAGTCCTATTTCGATTGAACCACAAACATGTCTTTTTCGTTGGTGTTTAGATTTATTAATTCAGTTACAGGTCAAAATTATTTTGTATATTCTTCGTATGATTATCCTTAATATTAAAAAAAAAATTAAAGCATGCTGCTTCTTTAATTGAGATGATAGTTTTATAAAAATATTTTAAAAATAAAGTCTTTTTTAGAGGTAATCTTATTTTTATTAAAAC
This sequence comes from Rehmannia glutinosa, assembly GCA_016081115.2. NCBI lineage: Eukaryota > Viridiplantae > Streptophyta > Magnoliopsida > Lamiales > Orobanchaceae > Rehmannia > Rehmannia glutinosa. Next base: position 219,101 of record JABTTQ020001048.1, read on the forward strand.
TTTTACATACATTTTTCTTTAAATTTCTCCGACTCTGAGTAAAGATTTTTTTTTTCGAGTACATATCCTGAGAGGGTAAAAATGATGAGAATCGAAGCCAAAATTCTGGTATATGGTCGAGAGTCTTAACCACTCAACACTATATGATTCTCACTCTCAAGTGAAGTTTACCAAAAGAAAAGAAGGCTTAATACAAAATTTGTCTAAGTGGTGGCATTTTAGGATTTTTCTTTTTTCACTTTGCAAAATAAAACTTTAATTTAAAAGATCTGGCATATTAAGGACTAAAACCATTGGAAATTCAAAATTTAGTCAAAATTTGATGACGCGGCCACCACATCAACCCTATGATTGTGGATTATTAATTTTTTAGTTGAATTAATGATGTGGATGCCAATGACACATATGATGCTTATATGCAAAATGCATCTTGTCAACACCCACAAAACTAAGTTCACAGGAAAAAAAATCCTCAACTAGGGGTGATGATGTGGCGGCCACGTAATCAAATCTCGACCAATTTCCAAATTTATGAGGAATTTTGTCCTTATGTGCCAAATTGTTTAAATTAAAGTCTTGTTTTGCAAAGTGAAAAAACATAAAAGTCATAAACGAGACCAATTTTGCAATGGGGGCCGCTATTTGCACCCCATTTTCTTATAAATATATCCTCTCTATTTTTACAAAACTATAATAACTTAAATGACTATTATGCCGTTACTATAAAAAAATTCTAAATACACCCCATCATTTTTTTCCCATAATTTTTTTATTCTTCCCTAGGGCTCAAGAGATAATTTTTTTATCTTTTCGATGCCGTGTTATTTCAATTGCAGCATTAAGTGCGAAAATATGTCATTTTTGATAGATTGAAGGTTTTATATGTTAGGTTCAAAATGGTATTACAAATTTTGTGTTTTTTGTTTTCAAGTTCGTGCATTTATTCGCCATGTTCGAATAGACACGATGAATATTTTTTTCTGAAAAAATGGTGGCACGATCGTGCCACCCCTTTTTTTGAAGTGTGGCATAATCGTGCCTTATTTTAAAGTGTAGCACGACCATGGCCGTGCCATGTATTAAAAGAGACATGATCATGCCACCCATTAAAAGAGGTATGATCATGCCACCTTTTTCTAGAAAAAATTACCCATCATATCTAATCGGATATGGTGAAAAAATGCACGAACTTGAAACAACAACACAAAATTTGTAATACCATTTCGAACCCAACCTATAAAACTTTCAATCTATCAAAAAATGACACATTTTCGCACATGATGCTACAATTAAAATACACTATATCGAAAATGGGGTATTGTAAAAATAGGGAGGAGGTATATTTATAAGAAATGGGGTGCAAAATTGCAAATACCCGGCCCCCCCTCTTGCAATTAAACCCCCCCCACATAAAAAAAAACTCTAGGTTAGAAAAGTACAACACCCACCACACTCACACTTGGCGCATCAGGGTATTGTACCTTGATGAGAAAGATCCAAATTAGCAAGAAACATAGGAACCATCGCCCTCCAGAAAAGGTCAGTGGCAATCAAAAACCTTTTTAACCAGCAAAACCATGGGCATTTATTGAATACCCAAACGTTTTCCCCTTATATATTTCCTTTTCTCGCCCTATTTTAGTCCGTCTCCATCTCCGCTTCCTTCACTTTGAATAACATTCCTCAATCGAAGCTAGAAAAGGTTGAAAATCTGAAAGTCCAAGCTTTTAGTGTTTTTATATTATCGAGAGGAAAATGGCACTTAAATTTAGCGTTACTCCACACAAGATGCCTTCTTTTCCTGGTTATCAGCTCAGATCTCACAGGGTTTCAATGGCTTCAACTCTTCATTCTCCCTCGATGTAAGCTTTCCTTATTTTTTGTGCGATTTTTTTTTTGGGATTTTGCTTTAATTGTGGTGAATGATTAAATGGGCTTGAAGGATCCAAACTGTGATTTTTATTTGGTTTTTTCTTGGAAAGATTTTATATGTTATTATTATTTGTTGAAATGGGCAATTCCAAGATTTGATTTTTGCCTCTTGTTAGTGATATATTGATCTGGATTTGTTGTATTTTGCGCTAAACAAGTTGCATGTTGGTGATCAATTAGAATTTCTGGAATTCAAGTCCATTTTTTCTCGTTTTCTATTTTTATTTTCAAAATTATTTGGGAATAATTCATTAAAAGGATTAATTTTTTTGTGAATCAGTTACTTTTTAATTGCTTTTTTTTTTTCTGTGGAAATATAGTTTCTCATCTGCTTCATAACAATACATCCCATTTCATGCTGTCACAGCTTTTTAAATTGCTTCCCTTTTTTCAAAAAAAATAAATTGCTTCCTTTTATTGAATTGATGCATGTTTCCTCAGACCTCTGTTTAGCTGATTCATTTGTTCTTCTTGATATACAACATCATTGTATAATATATTTTTTTTTTCTTTTTTTTTTTATTTCTTTCCTTTTCATTTAATGTTTATCTCTTTTTCAATTTTGGTGGGGTAGGGGTCACATATATGACTATATGAGTTGATTTGTGTTATACATGCGTGATCTTGTGGTTGTCTTTTTTTGACTTGCCAGCAATGAGATGGTTCTGGTTTATCTCTTAAGCACGGATGGGTTACTTTTATAATAGTAAATGAGGTTTTCATCACACCTTGTTTAATTGTCTGAAAGTTGGCTGTGACTTGTTTCTTGACTTTTATAAGTTGTCTTAATTGGACCGTTATTTTATTTTACCAATCATATGTGTATATTTTTTCTTCTTAAATATGTATATGTCATTTTACAGATGTTTGTTGCAATTCAACTTCTATTAAATATTGAGGGAGAGGGTGTGGGTGGGGGGGGGGGGTTAGGTTGAACCGTTTAAGCATTTAGTTCCTAGTAATTGGTTTGCCTCACTATATATATACACACATATACATAATTTATTAAATTTACATTTTTCTCATGTTTCTTCTCATTAAATTGATAAAAACTAGGTGGAATAGTTGATATAATAATTAATAGGTGCCTAATTTCCTTGGGCTTGTGGACTTAAATGAGTTTGGTTGGAATCATTTTATCTTAAAAGCACCTATATAGTCTTAATGGCTTCAGCATTATTTCACCTATATTCTTGACCTTTTCTTTTTGGTAGTACAAAAGGTGGTTGTTGGTGCTTTTGTCCTGTTTTCTCCTTCACTTAAAAACACAAGTTGGATTTTTTGTTGTCTTCCCACCAATATTATTTTGGCCATTTTTACACTTCTTTTGTTAAGCTATCCCTTAACCTCTCTCCTATTTAACTAGAGTTCAAGAGTTACGACAATTTACTTGCAATTTGATGTATTGTCTCGACAGTGGTGACATCGTCGCGATGTAAATTTTAAGTTACTGAGTACTGTTTCAGTGAACTCCGAGTTTTTAAGCTTTTCGTTGGAAGCAATATATTACGATCCATTGTACTATTAAGAATTTGAAACTGATATTCTTACAACATAAGGACTTAAAAATACAGCTATTAGAGATATACATATCAAATTAGAGTCCACAATATTCTGGTAGTTGCAGGACATGATTCTTAATTTGCAACGATAATGGCTTTCTGTGTAATGACTAATGAGGGACCAAAAAAAGAAAAGAGGAGCAAGGCACATATACATAGTCATAGCTATACTTAACGGTTGGAGGTGGTGGATGCGAAGTCAATAAATATTAATTTGAAATTTTTAGGAAAACTTGATTTTGTTAATGATTTTGAATTATTGTGATTGTTAAGTGTTTTATGATTTACTGAAAGTGGCTCAAATTTTACATTCCAGTGCATTTCGTAAAAGTTCTTCGTTATGTTGAATGCAGGGAGGCTGGAAAGAGTAAAAAGCCTTTCACTCCCCCTCGGGAAGTTCAGGTCCAAGTGACTCATCCCTTGCCACCAGAAAAACGCGAGATCTTTACTTCGCTACACGATTGGGCCGAAGATAACCTTTTGGTGCTCCTAAAGCCCGTCGAGAAATGTTGGCAGCCCAATGACTTTCTCCCCGACTCCTCTTCGGAAGGCTTTGACGAACAGGTCAGAGAGCTTCGGAAGAGAACCAAGGAACTTCCGGACGAGTATTTCGTTGTGTTGGTCGGAGATATGATTACGGAGGAAGCTCTTCCGACTTATCAGACTATGCTCAACACTTTAGACGGTGTTCGAGATGAAACGGGTGCGAGCCTCACTCCTTGGGCTATTTGGACTCGGGCGTGGACGGCCGAGGAGAATAGGCATGGTGATCTCCTCAACAAGTATCTTTATCTTTCTGGGCGTGTCGACATGAGGCAAATTGAGAAAACGATACAATATCTGATCGGTTCTGGGATGGTAAGACTCTATATATTGTTAACTGATCGATCCGTCTGTGTTGGGTGACACAAATCTCACTTTTTGTGTAGTTTTTTTCCCAGTTTCATTTTAGTTTTTTTAGTCAAGTTAATTTACAGGTCTAGTTACAAAATGTGACCTTGAATTTAATTACAAAAATCTCAGCTATCTTTCTAAATTACAAATAACCCGTCCTGATTTTTGTTTCTATTTTACAAATTGCACTGTATTTGAAATACGTTAACGGGGTATTTGTAATTTTGAAAGGTAACGGGATCTTTTTGTAATTAGGCTAAACCTCAAGGTAGTTTTTATAATTTAATTTAGGGATAATTACAAAACTACCCCTGAGGTTTGGGATAATTACATGAAAATTACAAAAATCCCCTTGAGTTTTGATTTTGTATTACACTTTACCTCCTTCATAAGCAAAAACATTTCAAGCACCTCATTTGTATTTGTAAAAGAATTACTGTTACCCCCTTACATTTTAGGCAGAATCAAACCCCATTGTCTTTTTTTGTAAATTTGAAACTTCTCCGGGATTTTACGAAATTACCCCAAACTTCAGGGGTAGTTTTATATTGTTTACGACTGGGATCCCTAATTTATATTGTTTACGACTGGGATCTAGAGTTAAAACTGTATGTGTTTCTAACCAACAGGATCCGCGCACGGACAACAACCCCTATCTCGGATTCATCTACACCTCATTTCAAGAAAGAGCAACTTTCATTTCTCATGGAAACACAGCTAGGCACGCCAAGGAACACGGAGACCTAAAACTAGCTCAGATTTGCGGCATCATTGCCGCGGACGAGAAACGTCACGAAACGGCCTACACCAAAATCGTCGAGAAGCTCTTCGAGATCGACCCTGACGGCACGGTGCTCGCACTTGCCGACATGATGAGGAAGAAAATCTCGATGCCAGCTCACTTGATGTATGATGGCGCAGACGACAATCTCTTCCACCACTTTTCCGCTGTGGCACAGAGGCTCGGAGTTTACACTGCTAAGGACTACGCGGATATCTTGGAATTTTTGGTGGCGAGATGGGAGGTGGACAAGTTGACGGGGCTTTCGGGCGAGGGGCGTAAAGCGCAGGATTACGTCTGTGGGTTGACTCCGAGGATTAGGAGGTTGGAGGAGAGAGCACAAGCGCGTGCGAAGCAGGCTTCGCCTGTTCCATTTAGCTGGGTTTATGGTAGAGAAGTTAAGCTTTGAACAACACTATATTTGAAAGCTATGTAAGGTGTTTTGCTTTTTCTGTCTTCGTTTGATGAGGTTGTTGCTGTATTAAATGTAGATACACTTTATGTTTTGAGCTGTGATCATTGCTCTCCGTATGAGATTATGGGCCAATATGTGGACGAATAATCTTTTTGTTTATTTTTGCTGCTGTTCTAGAAATTCTATCTGTTTTCTTCATTTTATAGAGATGCTCTCTAATCTCTGTGACAAGTGTGTTTAGTAATTTCAAGCACTAGTTTTGAATTCTTTTTCCACCCAAAACGATAGAAATTATACTGATAACTCACCAAATCCGAAGTGCGCACATTGAACATACATTTGTCAAGGGGGAAGCAGGAGAAAAATTGACACTACTCAAGGGAGAAAACACAGACACTCCAACCTGAGGAGACCAGAGATAATTCCCAATGGAGACCAACAACTGATGAAACTCATCAGGCATGAACAATCATCACACACTACCCGGAACAGCAAAAACAACTAAGAAGGCCAAAATAACTGCAAAAAAGAAAAAAACAATAAGAAAGGAAATTGGCATCTCTCTCTTAGATCCAGTCACAACCCATCACCTCCTATATCACCTCCGAGAAACCTTCGCAATTTGCAGTCACCGACCCCAAACCCGCAAGCAAACCCAGGAAGAAAGAACCATATCCCTAAGGCTGCATTTGGATGGGATTTGGATTTGGAGAGAGGATTTAGGGAAGGATTTCAAGTGACTATTGGAAAGATTTGAAAATCTCCAAAATAACTCCAAACAGCTTCAATGAATTTGTTATTATGGATTTGAAATCCATATCTCAAATCCTTCCATCCAAATGGAACTTAAGAGAAGAAGGTGATTTAGGAGGGAGCGTGAAACTAATGGCTCTCCTCCCGTCAGAATTAGTAATTTAGTTTGTTCCTTTAATTTTGAATACCTATTTTCAAAGATCAGATTTGTAGTGTTCATCAAGTTTTTATTTTTCTTTTCCTTTTTGAAAAAATTATTAGTAATTTCATTTTTTAATTTTTTCCGTTGTTGTAAATGTAACGACATTTTTTTACAAGTTTCTTAATTTTATATTCTTCAAAAACTTGAAGGCGGAAAACATGTTTCAAGTAAATTTATCCAAGCACCGCCTTAAAATGTCTCTTTTATATTAATCGTGATTGCCCTTCAACTAAAGAACCGAAAAAAATAAATCGAAAAAATCAGATAATATTTCTATTACAGCGATAATCCTCCATCGCTAATAAATGAATCCACACATTACAACACAAATAAAATAAATAAATAAATACTTCCCAAATTATATATATAATATAAAAATAAATACATCATCTTCAACAAATTAGACCTGGAACGGCCATGGCCAGCTCTTCAAATCCTCATCATCTTGAACCTTCCCACTCCTCATCCCATAACCATTATTATTTCCACTAATGCCCCTCCTCTCCACGTAAGCATAGTAATTCAAGAAGAACGCCAACGTCAGCACCACCCACTCCAAGCAGAACATCAGAATGCAGAGTCCTCCGGCGAGCTTCAGTATCAAAACGCCGTCGTCTTCCCTGACGTAGGATTTCAGGTGGCCCAGGAAATCCGACGGGCGCGTGAAGATCAGCACCGAAACAGAGCCCTGGAAGATGGCGGTGAGGACGGTGGCCACCATGTGGGCGCCGTAGAATTTTCCGGCGGTGGTCGCGGCCCGCGAGGCGGCGGCGCATCCGGATACGGCGCCGGCGATGGTGATGACTTGGAGGAGGATGAAGAGGAATCCGATCAGAGAGGGGAAAAGGCGGAGGGAGAGGGTTAGGAAGATGCAGCTTGAGGCGGCGCCGAGGAGTATGTAGTTGCTGAGGAGGAAGACCTTGTGGGTGTGGGGGTGGGAGCAGTCGCCGGCGCCGGTGGTGGTGTCGATTGACAAACCCATTTCTTTTTTCGGTGATTTTGTTGGGGAAATTGAGTGAGGGGATAAAATTTTGGGGGTTTTAATTTATTGGGTTTCCAGAGAGAGAGAGAGAGAGAGAGAGAGAGAGAGAGGAGAGAGATGGTGAGGTGAGGAAGGAGAAGATGTATATATATACATATATATACACGAACGGTCATGTTTGAAGGAGAAATATGACCGTTGGGGAAGATGAATTAGAATGCGTGGAATAAAGTGTAACGGATACTTGGGACAATTTTACCTTTTTTGTTTACTCTTTTCTCTATTATTAATTATTAATCCTATTTTCTTTTTTTTTATATGGCTATAGGTATGATGTTATTTTTGAAAAATTAAATTGTTAATGTAATACCCTTTTTGAGTGTGTGATGGAATAATATAATTATTTTTCTAACTCAATTCAAATACCTATGAATTATGATCCATTGGATCTAATATTTTATAACCAACTTGCAAAGCTAGGAAGCACGATACTTCCTAAGGATACCAGATACATATCCTTTTCGATCTTTATTCAATACTCTGTGGATATTCCATGGATATATCTACACACGAAGATAGATAAAATTTAGTATATTGATAATTTTTAGCATTTTTTATGTGTCCATGTGAGTTACACATTTCAGATTTAAGTATTTATGAAGTTTTAGTTTTTTTTTTATGCTTGAAACATTGTTTTTTAGTTATACTTAGTACTTCTGTATTTTCAATAATATAAAAATATATAATTTTATATGTATATACCGTATCCGTATCCTTAAAAATTTAAAATATGTCGTATTCCTGTACCTGTGTTGTCGCAAAGATTTCTCAAAAAAAAATCCACGTCTTGTTCTTTCTTTTTTCTTTTCCTATTTTTTTTTTCCGGTTATGTGTTGGTTGATTTGGGAAAAATGCAATATTGGTCATGTATCTATAAGGTTGTTGCAATATTAGTTCATTAACTTTTGAAGTTGCAATTCTTGTCCTGTGATAATTTGCCCCTTAGCAAATATAACAATTTAATCATGTAATTTTAGGATTTGACATTTTTAGTCTTTTGTTTTTTAGTTGTGGCAATTTTGGTCTAATTATTTAAAGGCAAAAATTTGCGTGAGACGGTCTCACGGATTTAGATCCGTGAGACGGTCTCACGGATTTAGATCCGTGAGACGGAGCCCTTACACAAAGTTTTAAAGTTTTTTTTTTTCAGATTTTATTTTCTTAGGGTTTATATTTATTTTTTTAGGATTTATTTTGTTTCTTGGGTTTTTTAATTGATTTGGGTTTTTAGGATTTTTTTTTTAGGGTTTATTTTTTATTTTTGGGGTTTATTTTTGTTTTTCGGGTTTATTCTTCATGGTTCATATTCTCAAGACGGAACCCTTAGGAGGTCCGTCTCACGGATTTAGATCTGTGAGACCGTCTCACAAGAGACTTGCTCTTATTTAAAATAATCCATTTTGCCAAATTTATACGTGTCACTCATGCCCACCCTAATAATTATGGTGTTATTTTTGAAAAAATTAATGGTTAATGTAATACCCTTTTTGATTGTGTAATGGAATAATATATTTTTCTAAACTCAATTCAAATACCTATATGATCCATTGGATCTAATAATTTAGAACCATACTTGAAAAGTAAATTACATGAATCTTCAACTGACTGTCGCAAAGATTTCTCAAAAAAAAAAAAAATCCACGTCTTGTTCTTTTTATTTTTTTATCCTATTTTTTTTCCGTTTATTTGTTGGCTGATTTTATATCTTGTAAATTCTTTATAAGATGTAGGAATTTATAAAGATTTTTTTAAATAAGTTTAGCAAAATAATAAAAAAAAAAAATTCAAGAACCTAATAAGGCCCAATAGAATAGCCCACCATGTCGATAACAATGGACATTGGACACCCAGATGGACACAATGGAAAAACCGACGTCTACATTTAACCCGCCATTTCGCCAAACAGGCTCAAAGAAAATCCTATCTCCGGAAACAATTTTACATCATAGCGAGCCCAAAAGTTTAGCCCACTCCAAATTCTTAAACGGGTCTAACAAGCCCAGATAAGTTCCCTAATTATACCCACGATCCATCCGTTCGGTATTTCATTCCAAAGCAAGAATAAAGAAGAACAACAAGAAGAAGAACCTACCAGAATAAACCCAACGATGTCGTCGGAAGCACAAATCCCCGGTTCGTGCATAATTTCTCTGAAGATCTTGTTTGCTTAATTCTCATTGTTTGCAAAAACTTTTAGTCGAGTCCTTTTTCTTTGTTCTTTTTTAAATATTCAATGAGAAATTAAAGGGATTTTTTTTCCTCAAAATTCTTGTTTGAATTTATTAGTTGAAGCTAACAACTTATAATGACATTCAGAAACGAGTACTGCAGTGGGTTGGTATATTCTTGGTCCTGACCAAGAGCTTGTAGGCCCTTACACCATCTCTGAGCTGCAGGGTGAGTTCTTTTCATTGTCTAATTATTATCATGTTGAGCATTATTTGCTGAATTATCTGAATGCTGATTATATTGTGTCGTCCGCCTTTTTAAGTTTCATAGTCTTGCTTGCTCTTCAATCAGTTTCCGGGTTCTTGGACGCCTTTCTTTTTCTTATTTATTTTCACTGGATTTCAGTTTTACAAGTATCGGGACAATCACTTCATCTGTATGATGTTCGAATGGTCTTTCGTGATATTGAAATCATGTGATTAAGCTTGTTTAATTCGCCTGGGCAGAGCATTATTCCAGTGGATACTTGTCCCAGAGTACACTTGTGTGGTCAGAAGGGTGCACTGATTGGCAGCCGCTGTCGTCAGTTCCTGGGTTGTTGATTGATGCTCCTCCTCAAACTGCTCTCGATTCGGGTTGTGATATGTTTTTCCACAATTTATATTTTGAATAATGTTTCTTAAGACATGTTATTGAAATTTGTTATTTAAAATTGTTTGTAGCTCCTGTCGCCTCTAACGGAGAAGATGAGTTTGAAAAGTGGCAAAGAGAGGTTAGGGAGGCAGAAGCTGAGGCTGAGAATAGCATAAATGATGATCATGAGAGGCCTACTACACCACCTGAGGGGGAAGAAGAATTCACTGATGATGATGGAACTACATATAAGTGGGATCGGTCTCTTAAAGCTTGGGTACCTCAGGTTGGTGCAAAATGCATATTATGTTGTAAACTTAATTGCGGCTTTTTTTTTTTTTTTTTTGTAGCGGTGGACTTGTTTGAGGATTCTTTAGTTTTTCACTGAACTAGTAAACCACAAAAATAGAATCTTTGAAACACTTTATACGATAGAGAAGGCAGAAATAGTTTTATAAGGCTATTCACTGTCCAAGAGTACTTATTCATTTGATTTCTCTTTGATACTAGGAACACTAAATTTTCTTTGATATTCTTAGTTGTGGATACGTTCTACATGTCTTCGTGTTAATCTGGCCTTTTAATTATTGCTTATAATAGGAGAGCATCACTCAGAATAATGAGGATTATGGTCTGGAAGATATGGTTTTTGTGCAAGAAGAGGAAGTATTTCCTACTGTGGATGCTGATGATCTGCTAGTGAACAAAGAGGCTAATGACGCCACTGAAGCTGTTGAAGAAAAGCAAAATGGCAAGCGCAAGCTGCCGGAGAAATCTGCTGATAAGCAAACTGTGGACAAGAAGGTTGTAACCCTTCTTTCAATTCTTACTGTTGCTTGTCTATTTGGATATCTAATACAAGTCAACTAAGGAAGCTAATTTCCGTATTAGCCTCTGTTGAAATTATTATTTTTATTTAACCTGGTGGTTTTAAATTGCGCCATGTTTTTATTCTGAAATATTCGTTAATTTATATTTTGTGTGATGCGGTTTTTTAGGAAGCGAACAAACCTCCTGATTCTTGGTTTGAATTGAAAGTCAATACGCATGTATACGTGACTGGCTTGCCAGATGATGTTACTACTGAAGAGGTCAGTGGTGATGTCATTTTGATGTTTGTTTGTTTCTCCTATCTGATTACCTTGCTAGCACATGTGCCACATATGATGCCAATTGAAGCATGCTGTTGCATGTCCCTAATGAGTGTCTTCCATTGAGAATGAGACTGACATGAAAGTTTTTATACAGGTTGTTGAAGTGTTCTCTAAGTGTGGGATTATAAAGGAGGTATGCAACATCTTGGCTATCCGTTACCTTTATTTGTATTTTTATATGTCCTTTCTAAATTTCTTTTGACAATGCGCCATGCGGTGAATTTTATTTGGTGTACTTTTTGGCAGTCAAGTTCCACACATTGCGAAGTTGCATATGCTAGTTATCTTTCCCCCTATGTTTCCATGAATCGTGTTCCTTTCCAAAAAATCTGGTTTTTTCTTCTCTATCGATTATTTATTAATATACATCTTGTGACATCGAAGGTGTACTAGTGGTGTTTGGATAGAGATGGGCTGTTAGCTAGGTTGTTCACTAGCATTAGTTTAGTAATAATCTCTTTTCAAGAAGAAAAAACTGTCCCTGTTCTCTGGAAATATTTATGATCCTATTGACATTCTATTACTGAAACACTTTAGGACCCTGAGACAAAAAGGCCCCGAGTGAAGATTTATGTCGACAAAGAAACTGGAAGAAAGAAAGGGGATGCTTTGGTAACTTATCTGAAGGTAATGTTTCTTTCTTAAAAGTACGGAGGTAACATATTGGATAATTTTGATTATGATTATGATTATGATCATATTCTTGCTTCGTGAATGTATTTCTGTTATTTATATGTTTTTGCTGCCTGTCTTATTTCAACTAATAATATAATTTTTGGGTGTTCACTAGGAACCTTCTGTAGATCTAGCCCTCCAAATTTTGGATGGGGCACCTCTAAGGCCCGATGGCAAGATTACCATGTCAGTTACAAAAGCTAAGTTTGAGCAGAAAGGTAACATGCTCGGCTTAACTGATCATTGTTGCTGCATTAGTTGTTCTTTGGTGTTATTTTCGTTACTGATGTCAAGAGCAATATTGAAATTGCAAATGTTGCACCTCAGCTTCTTTTATTATTATTTTTTTAAAGGCCATAGTAGCCTCTTCAGATGTTTTATTCGTTTGATCTTAATATTTATGCCTTTTACTCCAGGTGATAGATTTGTATCGAAGCAAGTGGACAAGAATAAGAAGAGAAAGCTTCAGAGGGTTGAGCAAAAAATGCTGGGCTGGGGTAGGTCCTCTCACAAGTGTCATTGAAATGTTTGGAAGCTCTCTCCTTTTTAATTTAAAAAAGCACACACTTTGAACGTAAATCTGTCTAGGATATGCAAAAGCAGTTTCTTTTCTGATATATACACAACTTCTCTATGGATTAGTCTAATAATAGTGAGTATTATATGCTAGTATTTCCCTGGTTTATTGAATGTAGTAGTACTTGCGCCTCTTGATCTTTTTATTGATCGACAATTTCAAATATCTTTCTAACTTGGTATTTCAATACAGAGTGAAAATTCACTCCATGGTTATGCAATATGTTTCAAAGATTCCTTTTTTTTTTTTTTCTTTTCTGCAAGTTCAAATATGCACTTTCATAGTCTTAATTTACTTGATGTGTCTTTTCAGATTTTGTTTAGCTTAAGTTATTACCAAGATTCTATTTTTGTGATCAAACAGGTGGCCGTGATGATGCAAAGGTGTCTATTCCAGCAACTGTTATTCTTCGTTACATGTTCACCCCTGCTGAATTGAGGGTAATGCACCTTTTCATATTTTTTTTCTGACTTTAGTGATGACAATAGCATGGTTCGGAGAGATGCCTAGCTCAATATGCATTCTTTGTTTAAGTTCAAGATTTTAGTATGATTTATGATTGTAACATAATGTGTGTGTTTGTGAGTATGTGCATATTATTCTGTTGATGTGATGGAACTACTTGAGGTCAAATTAGTAACAGACTAACAGTAGTAAGTAGATATATGTGTCAATTATAACAAATGATATTGACACGGGTCATTTAACAATACACACGTCTCAACGGAATGCATGCATATAGATATAACGTGTTTGTACTGTGAGAAATGTTATTTTGCTTCTATTTTTTGGTGATTGCCACGTGTAGTTGTGATTCTTAGCTTGATGCATTTTGTCTTTTAAGTATGGAAACCTTGCACCATAACTTGTAATGTACCCTGAAAACCTATTAATAAGCATTTTTTACGGTCTATAGGCTGATGAGAATTTGCGCTCCGAATTAGAGGAGGATGTCCGTGACGAGTGTGGGAAGCTTGGCCCATTGGATTCTGTCAAGGTATGCCATTTTATTATAGTTAGCTGAATAAATAGTTCCAAAATATACGCACTTCTCTAGTTTTGGATTAATTTCTGTTATTCTTGTATTGACTTGGACTTCTCAGGTCTGTGAGAATAACCCTCAGGGTGTTATCCTGGTGAAGTTCAAGGATGGAAAGGATGCTCATAAATGCATAGAGTTGATGAATGGGCGATGGTAATGTTCACATCCTTTATTCATCCCGGGTGTTAGAATTTTTATGTGGGATAATTACAAGTACTATCTTTGAGGTTTAGCCTAATTACAGAAAAGTCCAGTTATCTTTCAAAATTTCGAATACCCCTTTGAAATGTGTTTCTATTTTACAAATTGCACCTATTGAGAGGGAATTTATTTATACTTTTATTTATTTATTTATTATTATTTTTTTGTAATTGAGTGAAACCTCTGGAGTAGTTTTTGTAATTATCCCTTTTTACTTTTTCATGCGTGAACTGATGCAATAGATTATAATCGTATAGTTCAGGCGACTGTCTGAAATGGCACGGATACTCCAGCTGAGGATCTTGGCCTAGTATTGTATCAAATATTTAATACCATAGAGACTAGAGTTATCACATATCGAACGACTTAAATATTCTATCACAGAATGCATGTCCTTAACATCCTACACCTGCATATATAATAAGAGACGTGATCTTTTATCTTTTAACGATCTTCTTCGAAGTGATACTAAATTACGGAGGAGAGGCTATGAGTGGCTATCTGGGTGTGTGTCTATGGAGAACGACATTCTTTTTAACATACTACGCCTGCATAGAATTATTGATTTGCATTTATTAGATATTTCCTTTACTATTATTTATTTTCTTGTTACAGGTTCGGTGGAAAGCAGATACATGCAAGCATAGATGATGGATCGATTAACCATGCCTTGATACGGGATATAGAAGAAGAAACTGATAGATTGGAGAAGTTTGGAGCTGAACTCGAAGCTGATACATAAACTTCATTATGGGCTGCTGAACGTAAAAACGTAAATGAGGGGCCTTATGCATGGATATTAAGTGTTTACTTGATGTAGATTTGCAGCTAGCATGACCATTGATATACAAAAACTTTGAAACGGTCTCTACTCTAGGGAGTTTTGGCAATCTGTATATTGTCTTTTGCAGTATGTTTCCTCATTTTGCTCTGTCCCCAGAATTTTAGAGTTATTGCTGTTTCTTTAGCAATTATTTCATATGCGATTTGAGATGTCTAATACTGTGATTGGATATAATACCTGAGAATCAGTTTCAATAATACCTTCAAAGATCCCCTTTTGAAGAAAGTAAATGCAAGCCTTGTTCCATTGCTAAACATTCAGGTATGAATCCCTCCATGCAGTTGTCCTTTTTACCAAAGAAAATCCATTAAAATCTTTTTTGCATCAATTTTTGCTTTTTCTTAGTGTTGTAATGAACCACCGCGACGCCCTATAAAGGTCGTATGTAAAGAGTAGTCATAAAACTGTAATTGGTTGGGCTATGAGGAACAACCTGAACCGTGTTAGGAATATCTAACTATATTATGGTTAAACAAGGTATGCATTTAAGAAATTATATTAATTTTCTATACAAAAACACGATGAATTTGATATGATTGTAATTGACTATTGTCATATGCGACAAAGTGCAAAATTTTACATAATTATAAAGTATAATACAAAATAGTTTATATGGTAAATTGTAAAAACGCAAATAGTTCATTGTCCACATAAAGTAAAATGGAAATATTTACATATTTCATACAGTAAAATGCAACCAAAATCAGTTGATATAGTAAAGCGTAAAAACACGAAATCTGCATAGATCTAGTGTAATTTCCTCACCAAAAAAAAAATAAAAAATTGCTCTCAGAGGAAAAAAAGAAAAGAATTTCACAACCAAATTCTTCTTTGTAAAAACCCTAAACCCTTCCCACTTCCATATCCTCCCAATCCACCACCACCACCACCACCACCACCACCACCGCGTCTCCGCTGCAATGAGCAAATCAACAATCTTTTGTCGTCTCCTCCTCCGGCACCGCATTCCTTCGACCCTAAAGTATGCGTCCCGTCCATTTCTATCCACTCATTCTCTACCAAATCCTCTTCTCACCTCCCAAATCACCAGAAACTACAGCTCCAAATTCTCGGATGTGAGGGGTCGTGCCGCCGCTGCAGATCGTGCATTGCAAGATATCACGTATCAAGCGCAGCGCGAGAGAATGCGCGAGAGGGAGGAGAGGATAAAGGCGGGGCTTGATGTTGCAGACCTCGATGCGGAAGATGAAGAGGACTACATGGGCGTTGGTCCGCTTATCGAGAAATTGGAAAAGGAGAAAATGAAAGGCGATCCGCCTAATTTAAACCGGTATGAAGAGCCGACTGATTCTGAATCTGATGATGACGAGAGGTCTTCGCAGGATGCAATGAACAAGCAGTTTGACCAGTTTGAGAAGAAGTTCAAGAAGCATGAGGAGCTGCTTGATAAGTTCACTAAGGCTGGTTTGTGATTTCCTCGAACATCTTGCTCGCATTTGTAGTTTTCTGTGTGTATAATTCTCTGTTGATCCTGTGCTTTAATTACAATTTTTTTCGGATGAATTACTATTGGTGGGTGAAAGGGAAAAATGAAACAAGATGGTGGTGATGGGTGGTGCAAAATTATGCGTTTAGTGTGATTGTGGTATAGTTTAAGAAGTTGTACAACATTAATTTTGGTACGCTGTTTTTTGCATTTATGCAATGTTTGGATATTGGACTTCGAAAAAGGAAAGCACTAGGGAAATGAATTTCTTCACTACAAATAATGTGACCTTATGCATTATGTTGTAGACATCTTGTTTTTCCTTTGCTTTATTCTCTCTAAAACTGGAGGTCCAAACATAGTATTAGAGATGTATGCACATTGCAGAAGAATTTGATTGTGTTATGTGATTTATGATTCTTTTGGATTATGAGTTGTGCAGTAGTTTTTGTTTCGTGATAATTTCAAACAACTTGTGACATGGCACAACTCATCTTATATTTTCTTGAATGAAGTAATCAGTACTCTTTGCAGATAAATGTCATTACAAGAATAAGATTTAGATTCCCTTGGTAAAAAAAGTAGAAACTACACATTGTTTTTCGTTTTTCCTTTCTTGACTTTACCCTCATAAGAATTTATGGAGTTAATTTACAATTTTATATATTTGTTCAATTCTCTTATATGCAATTGTATATCTGTTTGACTTTGAGCAGAGACACTCGATGATGCGTTCCAATGGATGAAAAGAATTGACAAGTTTGAAGAGAAACATTTTCGGCTGAGGCCAGAGTATCGGGTGATTGGTGAGTTGATGAATAGGCTGAAAGTAGCTGAAGGTAAAGAAAAATTTCTTCTTCAAGTGAAGTTGAATAGGGCACTGAGGTTGGTGGAGTGGAAGGATGCTTTTGATCCTAATGATCCAGCCAATTATGGTGTCATTCAGCATGAACAGGTTGGATCTTCTGTTGATCATGTGGAGCATGCCGACTTGGAAAATGAGCAACAAACTGTAAAAGGTGGAGATGATGATGACGAGTTAGAGTTTGATGATCTGAAAGAGAAGGATAATATATTGTTGGAAAAGCTCAATGAATTGGATAAAAACTTGAACAGAGACTGGCAGAATTGGATCATACTTTTGGAAAGAAGGCTAAGCTACTAGAGGAGGAAATTAGAGATCTTGCCGAGGAAAGGAACTCATTGACTGAGCAGAAGAGAAAGCCTCTCTACAGAAAAGTAAGTACATGCATTTATTATTCTGCTGTCTCAGCTGCCTAGTGTCTCATGATTCTCAATGTACAGATGATTGCCTTGTCAAAGTTTACATTATATTAAAGCTCCGATTGGATTTTCATCTATTACTTGTGCATTTGCTTTTGAAATGTCGGGCACCCACTAATTGGTGAGTGGCCTATTGCAGGATGACATAGACTGGGCTTCTGTTATTATCTTTTACATATCCAAGTCACATTTGATAAGATATGCTTGCACGAATGCAATTATTTTATACTTTGATCACTAAACTCAGTAGTAATCTTTACAAAGTTCTGTCTCATGATTTGAAAATTGAAGAAACATTTCTATATTCTGTTGAAAGCATTAATCATTCATCTCAGAAAAGGTGGGTCTAAATTTTTTTGGTCACCTATCTTCTGTTGGAAACAGCAATAAACGTGCAAGTCCATCACTGGTAGAGGAAATCGGTGTGTATGATATCGTCAAACGTAACGTGAATTCTATTTAGACCAATGGTATTCTAGTTCTTGTCTGACACACACACACACATCAAAATACCGAGAAGATCCCCTACTTCAAAATACCAACCCCTCCCAAATACCTTATGAATCTTGTGGACTTGTCCCATAAATATCTCCTATTTGTAGATCTTTACAAAGAAGTGTATCTGAAGTTTTGAAACAAGTTTGTCAAGATTTGAAGTTTGTATTCTGATTCTATGGTTTGTATTCAAATTTTGATAGTTTGCATTTAAAATACTTGTAAATTTTTCTAGATCGCCGGTTACGCCGTCTAAATCCTTTTAAACCTGTGGCGTCTTCTACAAATGTATGCTATATCCTATATATATTGGTTATATGTTTATATATAAACTGCACTTCTTATATATAGTTGTCAATCTACATAAGAAAATATGACTTATATAAAATGACTTAAATTGGTCAATTAATTAAATAAAAATATAATATTCCAAGTTATATTAATCTAGCCCATTTGTCAATTATACCAAATAGCCCGAGCCCACTTGTTTAAAAGTAAAGCAAGAGCCGAAGCCCATATAGTTCTTTTACTCTTGCAGAAAAATGAATCCAAAACTTAACAAACGCAACACACACACATATAAACATATATTTAAAAATAGAAAAGAAAAAGATTAGAAGGGTGCCCCAATGTTCATAAAGAGGTAAGACTCATTTATAAATTTGGTCACTGTGTCATCAGCTAGCAAGCGTCGAGATAATTATTGTAGGCAATTGATTTTTGTTGACTTTTCCTGCTTTTATCTCCATCACTTCCTATACAACACCATCTTCATCACCCTTTCAGCCACTTCAGCATTAAGCCCAGCTCTCTGAAAATTAGACCACTGACTTAAGTTTCTAATAAATACGAATTAAGATACAATGGCACATGGCCCACCTGATAGTAGAGCTCTGCCTCCAAAGTCTCCAAATTGCAACTTGCATGCAGGTATTAGTGACAAATTATGTCACTATGTCAGAACCCAGTTATACTGTGTCAACAAAGACACCAATGCAATTAAAGTCGCTAGTTGGTGTCATGTGTCTATCCATATGTTAAAATGACTTCTTTTTCCAAGCATGCATCTTGTATGTGCTTTGGTTCTCGTGTTGCTATTAGCAAAACTTTCCTCATTTTTACTGCTTTGGCAATCGGCAACCTCCATTGGAATCGTACTAGATACTCTTCACACTTGTCCTATTTTATTTGTTATCATTTTCTTTTCCTTTTCATGAATCATGGGAAGCTTATCCCCTTCAGTTATTTGTGTTTTGTCAAACTGATTCATTAAACTTGGTCTATCCTGATAGGGTTTTGATGTGAAGCTTATAGATGTAAACCGAACCTGTAAGGTCACAAAGGTAATATAGCCACTTTGTTTACTCTTCACTGGTGATTTTTTTTTTCACAATTGTGGCTGACAAAGTCGAACAGGGTGGACAAGTTGTGAAGTACACTGCAATGCTAGCTTGTGGAAACTATCATGGTGTTGTTGGCTTTGCTAAAGCAAAGGGTCCTGCAATTCCTGTTGCCCTCCAAAAGGTATCAAGATGATTGGGAGTTCTTGGAAAAGTTTAATTAATTTGGTGATGATTAATTTTGAATGGACTTTTGGAACTGCGTCTCTAGAAGTTCATTTTATGAAGTGTCTATTTGTTTTTTTTTTTTTTTTTTTTTATTTTTATTTTTTTTTTTTTTTTTTTTTTTTTTATGAAGTGTCTATTTGTGGCTTTTATTGATTTTTTTTTTTTTTCTTGCACTTCTATTGGATGATCTGCATTTTGAACTAATATTTGGCAATTGTCATAATCACTTTTGAAAAAAGCCTAGATTGAAAAGTCCATCCTGTTAATGGACTTATAATTCGAGAAGTGGAATCCAGCAAGCTCTTTGATTTTGTTAACCATGATATGAAGTTGGAATTTGCTATACAAGTTACTAGAACTCATGTTGAAAATTTTTGCTGCTAAATCAACTAGTAAAATTTTCCCTATATGTGCTGCAGGTATTTGATATTTAGCTTCAGATCTAAATATACATTTAAAATCCAAGTCATTGTGTAAGAATTTGTGGGATTCAATTCTAAAAGGTTTTAAATGCATTACTTATATATGTTAGCATGTTGCTGATCTATTGCTCCAGGCATATGAGAAGTGCTTTCAGAATCTCCATTATGTAGAGCGGCATGAGGAGCACACAATTGCACATGCAATTCAGACATCGTATAAAAAGACCAAGGTTTCCAACAAATTTTCAATGTGTATATGTTTAATCTATATGAAAATCTTTCTTTTTTGTTTCTATGGATTACCCCTGAAATTTTGGTGTACTGTTTAGGTGTATCTTTGGCCAGCTTCTACTCAAACAGGGATGAAGGCAGGCAGAACTGCACAAACAATTCTCAGTTTAGCTGGTTTCAAGAATGTGAAATCAAAGGTATTAAAATGATATAGGCAATAGTTTTTTCTTTTCCTGCTATGTACTGATGGGAATACACTTGTAGGTTGTTGGTTCGAGAAATCCTCATAACACGGTCAAAGCTCTTTTCAAGGCTCTAAACGCGGTACATAAAAGAATTTTATTCACTTTACTGGCTCTGCTTTCATCTCTTCTCTATTTCACCATCATTTCTTGTGGATTGCTCTTTTTTATTGTTTACAGATTGAAACTCCCAAAGACGTTCAAGAAAAGTTTGGCCGAACTGTTGTTGAGTCATATTTGTTGTGATAGGTATGCTTAGATCTGTACTTAGCAATTAGCATCTCTCTGTTTTACCTGCTTTCATCTTTTCCAATTTTTGCCTTGGGCAACATCTTCCCCTTGCACTTGAAAGACGATGCATTATGCATAATTTGCAAAGAGAGAAGGAAAACACAAATGTTTAGTTGTATTTTTCTGGACTTTTACATGTTTAAATTAAATTAAATTAATTAATGAATTATATAATTTCCTTTGATATTTGTTTCTCTATTTCATTGTAACATGTATCTCGGTCAAATGAAAATTGAAGTTGTACTTGTAGATTTCTATTTTTCTTAGGATAATTACAAAAAAAACCCCTGAGGTTTAGGCTAATTACAAAAAAATCTAGAGATGTCTCAAGATTACAAAACACCCCCTCAAGTATTTTATATCATCTTAAATTTAAAGCAGCTATAATATTTCTATAAATATAAGAGGTTCTGTGACTGATTGGACCTCTCATACAGGAATTTCTTTTGCTCAACATCTCAGGTTACTAGTCTACTCTTTTGACTGATTGACCTCTCATGCTGCAATGTTGCATAGCCAAACTGTTCTCATTTTGAACTGAAGCGATACGATAGGGTTATATTATTTGGCCATTGAGCAAAGTACATATGTGACAGCAATGGAAGCAAATGACCGCTGAAATGGAGCATTGGCTTTGTTTTTGAATTGTGGAGTCTGAAAAATGCTTAATGCCATAAGGGAGCAAGGTGCATCATCTAATGTGTTGGGATGTTGTAATAAAGTGGCTCTAAATAATATTACTTGCAAAGTGAACTATTTTTCAGCTTGAATGCTGTGTAGTTGACTTGGATATTAGACAATATTATGTCTATTGTAGTCTGAATTTTGGTGCAGCTTTGGAAGACTTGAGCCGTGGCTATGATATGTAAAAAAATGCATTTGTATTTCTTCTAACTTTTATTTTTTTAAGCTGATCATGAGGTTTTGTATTTTGGTGTTGAATACCTATGATGCTAAGTTTTATTTGTTGGAATAAATTCAAATTTGGAGTTGCTTCGGTATACTCCATCACACAAGAATTCATTTCCAGCCCGTTGATTTGGTATTAGTTGAGATTGTGGGGATGTGTATGTTTAAATATTTGTAGCTCATTAAACCTAACATCCAAAAATTTTACAATTGAAAGTAGGGATAATTACAAAAGACCTCTTGTCTTGAGAGGTTTCACCTAATTACAAAAAACCAAGATGTGAGGCCCCGAATTTTAACAACGTGAGATACGGTGTTATGTAGTGATTATTTATTCAGCTGTGTATCACAAACTTATTATTACTGAAATGCGACACTATTTTTATTTATTTCTTCCAACGTCAATTACGCAATTCACATTTTTGAGTTTAGCAATTTTATATTCTCTTCTAGTATTAATACTTGATCGAATGACTACGACTTTAGAAATATTGAATCCTCGATAAATTAGGAGTATATTCCAATCTCTATCCAAATATTTCACTATATTCTATAATTCATTTTCCAACAACTTCCAATTAATTTTTTTAGAATATGTATATCTTATTTCACATGTTTAATTTTTAAATTTCTAAATATTTAATTATATATATTTATACATTTTATTTTCTTTCAATTTTGTAAAAAAATTATTAAAAAAATATTTCAAAATTATCCCTTATAAATGGGGATTAATTTTTAAATATCTAAATATTTAATTATAGATATTTATACTTTATAATTTCTTATAATTGTAAAAAAAAAAAAATTTATTATATTTTTTTAAAAAAATTCGAAAATTACCATTATAAATGGGGAGGTTGTTTCATATTCTTTTCAAGACCTACAATTATATATGTATATATGTATATATATATATTTACATATATATATTATTATTTTTTCCTCAACTTTTGTTCACATGCTTAAAGGAGGGACAAAACTTTCTTTCCACCAAATTCTAATAAATAAAAATAACAACATCATGATTATTATTCCCTCCAACTTTTGGCTCCTTGTCTTAGGGGAATCAATCACTTTTGTTATTTTTTTCTTTATCAACCAATACTTTTCATTTCATAATTATCATAAAAACACAAGACTTGCTCCCATTTTCCTCTCTAAAGGATTAAATTCTTCAAGCATAAGGTAATAAAATCTTCATTTATCCCAACTCTATTTTTCTTCTCCAATCATC
Organism: Rehmannia glutinosa; assembly: GCA_016081115.2. NCBI lineage: Eukaryota > Viridiplantae > Streptophyta > Magnoliopsida > Lamiales > Orobanchaceae > Rehmannia > Rehmannia glutinosa. The sequence goes on from JABTTQ020001048.1 coordinate 242,103, forward strand.
AACCTTATACTTTCACCATCTAATCATGTTGAATCCTTCTTGTTGAGGTACTCCTAGAGAAATTTCTTGAAGAATTAGAGACTTAGATTTGACTACAAGCTTGAAGAGGAAATTCAAGACTACACATTATTAAAGTGAGAAAATTATGGTTTTAGTATTTTCCTCTTGATAACATGAAGAATTAAATTTTGACTCAACAATATGAATTTTTGGAGTTTAGGAGCTGACCTACATCATCTCAAGTTGAGGTTAGAGGCTTGAAGGAAAATTTCAATTTTTGAGACTACATTTTAGATCAACCCGAGAAACTACTACGAGGTGGGTGGAAAAATCCTTTCAACTTCTAGGTGTTTTAAATTGAAAATATGCATGTAGTATTTTGTTATTGAGCACTTGAGATAGATATTATGTATTGCATGCTATTTTCTTGTATCAAGTTGGAAAATTTCTCAAGTGTTGCTCGAAAATGCTATTTATCGAAAAATAGGACATACATGTACACTTTATTGTTGCACTTGATGAATGCTTGCATGAAATGGACATGTATGTTTATGACTCTTGAAATCCATATTTTGTATGACTTATAACCTGGACAAGTCGAGCATAATTGATTAAATTTTGATTTTTGGACTTAAAATGCTGGAAAGTTGGTGGACTTAATTGCAAGAAAATAAAACTTAAGGGACCCCTCTATAATTTTTGAGTTTTGGGACTGTACTCAGGTTCAAAAATGATGTTTGGACATTTTAATAAAGTTTTAAGAGTTTTTAGATAAATAAAATCAACCTTTAAAAGCCCAAGGACTAGATTGTAAAATTTTAGAAGTTTAAGGGCTATTTTGCAAATTTCGAAACTGTATCAGACCCTAATTTTAAAATTTGAAATTTTAACTCTGAAGGGACTAAAAATAACATATTTTAAGTGTATTCCAAAAATCCAAATGTTTAGAGTTTGGAAAGTAATTTTATAAAAATTGAGGGACCAAATTGTAAAAGATTAAACTTGAGGACCAAAATACAATTTCCAGGACTTATGCAGTCCATGCACCTGGAAATACTAATTTAACTATAACATAATTATATCTTGGACCCAATGTTCAAATTTCATAACAATTGGACCCCTAAAAGCCTTAAAGGCAATTATTTTAAAATGGAACAAAAATGAGATTTTCAAAAGTTAAGGGACCTATACTTACTCCTTTTTAAAACTGCTTTTGTCCCAATATCCCACTGACCTTAGTGACATTTTGCAACTGGAATCACATTAAAATCCCTTCCGGTTTGTGAGTTCCAATTATTTTAAACTTAGAGCCCGAAATGATAATTTTAACAAATTTGGGGCCAATGTGAGATTATAAAAATCCGACCTCAAAACTTTAAAAACCTAAATCTCTGAACAATTTAGAGAATTTAGGAACTGACCTCATAATTTTTCAAGGTCGGGACATTTATTTATTCAATTTTTAACCCCAAAACAATTGGTTTTTACAAAACGGGGCTAATTGAAAATTTTCTTTTTACAAGGACCTAACTCGAATTATTTTTATTTTAAAGAAACAGCCCTGGACCCTCTGACTTTACTTATTGATTAAAATATTTTATTTTCTCAAAATCCCTTGATTTATCGGATCGTCTTGATCGATTAATACGCGATCATGAGGCGACTTCCTCGTCTTGCGATTTCGAATCTATAACGGACTTATGTTCCACCTAATCTTTCAAGATATCGAAGATTGCTTATCCTCCCGATAATCATCTTCATCCAAATAACTCCGCCAACGTCATAATTACCTTACGCAACTTTTCGAAAACTTTTCATGAACTGCTTCCCGAATTAATGTACTCATTTGCTGATTGACTACTTAACGTGTATTTAATTTTGCTGAGTCAACTTGGTGTGTCGAGCTCACAAATCGGAGTGGATACGTCGGGGGATGGAACCGGCAGCTCGACTCGCTATTCCACTCTCCGGCACCATCGCCCTAATCCCCAACCGAGGGACGAAGTTTGTCGAGGGAAGCGGTCGTAATACTTGAGGTATAATCATGATTATGACAAACCGAGCCTTGCTAGCTCCGGCTGTGGATTTTGTCTTTGCCTATGGAGCGATAAGGTGACATGTCTTGGACCATCTTGCTCGGGAGTTACAAGGAAGAACGAAGGAATCGCTTATCCGATCCACACGACTCGAGTTAATCGGACCCGTTTGGTTGGCGCCACAACCGACGCAACCGCTACTTGTATTGCATAGGTTGGCGCTACAAATCGACGCAACCGCTACTTGTCTTGGACCATAGTGCTGCTTGACCACTTAATCGTTGTTTTCTTAATCGTATAAATATATTACTTAAATATATTTATCACGACGATTATTAATGGATCGTGTGTGAAATCATGCATCATCTCTCACGCATTTTCATACAACTAAATTTCTCGCATTAACTATATACATATCGCCACACTTGCACACAATCACCCCATCCACCGAGATTTCTCGTCTCACCCCCTCCGTTTTCTAACCTTAGAAGATGACTTTGTCGAAGAAAGTGAACCCGCCTTGGATTGAATTCTCGTGCTCACTTTGTTGGACTTACTTCCTATTGATATCTATGTTGCTGGACTGTTTTCCTTTTTTTTTTTCCTACTGTTGGACTCTTTTATTTTCTTTTACCATTCTGGACTGTAATTTAAGGGCGTAGGACCCTTTGACACTTAAGCTAGTGATATGATGTGTACTTTATTTCCTAGTTCTGGACTGTAAGCTATTTGGTTGTTGGGATGTATTTGTAATCGTTTTGTATTTGTAGTTTTCCGCTGCTTTAGACCTTGTTTCACTTGGGATTATTGCATCGTTTTCTAGAATGTTGGGTTTATTTCTGTTTAAGTGATTGATCGCCGTCGCGTCACGTTTGGGGCGTGACACAAGAGATGTCTCAAAATAACAAAAGTCTTTTAGGTTTGATTGTGTCTTAAATTTAAGGGGATAGCTATAATATTTTAAGAAATATTATGAGATTTTGAAATATTTTTTACTTATGAAGAAAGAAAATGTCAAAGACGGAATCAAATTTCATGGGTTTTTTGCAATTTTCATAATATTTTTGAGTTTTTTTGTAGTTAGCCTGAAACTCATGGCGGTTTTGTAATTATCCCTTGGAAGCAACTTTTAAGCATCTTTTTTTTTTTTTATTTTTTAATTTCATTATTTTCTATTTTACCCTCCAAAGGTTTTTCTAGCACTTTGTCCATTTCAATTTCCATTTATTACAACATATTGCTTGAAATTCTGACCGAAGTGCCCTATACATATTAGTCATGGATTCACATCTGTTTACAGTTTGGAATGTAGATGTTAATGCTAATACAATTGCAAAATGTTTTCGCCATCGTAATTACGATACGGTAACATGGTGTTAGAGAATTTTCTTACCGCAAGTCTACGGTGTCAAGTTTTAATATAGAGTAGTAAGGTTGTCGAATCCACAGGGAATAATTATCGAATTATTGCTAAGTAATATCATATAGTAGTCTAACTTTATTTAGAAATTCAATATTTGATGGAGTTGATTATACTAAAAATACTAAAAATAAATTAGGACTAAGTAAATATCAATGAGTTTATCCAAATGATTAAATGAATTCTAGAGGTATGATGAATCTAGTTATCCCTTATGTTGTCAATATGGTTTATCAATCATCAATTATCAATTTATAAGTCAAGATTTCTACAATAATCATTCCCTTTCTCAAGTGCCAATGATTTTAGATTCAATTGGGAAATCAATATCTCTATAAAAATCACCAATCAAAATCTCAATAAAAGCTATGAATCTTGATAATTGACTTCAAAGGATTCACAAATCTCTCAATTCTATGAAATCCTAGGTTATGCTATTCCAAGGTCATGTATTCAATTACCTCTCTCAAGTGTCAAATCAAATACACCAAACAATCTAAATTATTGATCAAGTAATTTAGAAGCAATAGATTCAAATAGCACAAATAAATTGATAGATCTAGATTGACAAACCACAATCTCAAAACATAAGTTCAAACATAGATTACACCAATCCTCTAGAATTATAGTGTTTAGCTCATGATTAAAGAAAATGAATCCATGAAAATACAACAATACATCTTACAAGATATGAAGAAAGCAACAAAATAAGAACAAGAGTTGAGGATCTTTCTATTTCTAGATGATAGAAGCCTCCAATCTTCTTCTCCAAATTCTTCTCAAAATGCTCAAATTCTTCTTCCTTGTCTTGTAGTGTGTTTATTGCCTTCCCAAGGGTTCCAAGATGCCCTTATTTCAAGCCCCAAGGATGGTATTTATAGTACACAAAAGTCAAGAAGGGGTAGGTGAACATAGGATTTTCCGCCCCCGGCGCTGGGGCGCAAGCATGCATGAAAGCTGCGGCGCCAAAGCAAATATCATCCCATTTTATCGCACGGGCGCTTGGGCTACCACAGCATAAGCGGCGGGCGCTTCGCCAACGCTTATCGCCAAATATCGACGGCGCTGGGCTTGCGCCAAGCATGGGCTGCGGCGCCCCATCAACATACGCCCACACAATCCGCCGGGCGCGGCCGGGCGCTGGCGTTAAGCTTCTGCGGCGCGCACAAGCCTCCGTCCATCCAAAGATTTCTGTCGCGGGGCGGGCTAGGCCGGGAGCGGCTGGCGCCCGCCCGTCCTTGGCCAAAATGCGATTTTTTCTTGCTTCTACACGATTTCTTCTTTCTTCAAGCCATTTTTCACCGTTTTCTTCATCTCTCGGCTACCAAATCCGTATTGACTCTACATCGACACTATTTGAAATAAATTGGACTCTAAAGACTCTAAAAACACCCAAAATAAAACCAAATTCTAATCTAAAATACTCAAATAAGTTGATAAAATACCAACTTAACAAATACCCCCAAACTTAAGCTATTGTTTGTCCTCAAACAATTATAACTCCAAAATGAAAGACAAACAATACAACAACACACACAACTACAAAACTCCATAAACCAATAAGATTTGTCTAAAACTCATTTCACTATCAATCAAGCATGCATTTTAACATTGTGATCAAAAGTGTTGAATATTCATGAAAATTCCGTTTTCATTATTCAAATTGATTTACGCAATCAAACGTTATCAAGATGATCCACTTCTAAGTATCAAAAGATACGACTTACCGGATTCCATAAGCTTGTTATTCACACTAATCTCCACTAATGTAGGCTAATATAACACATGGATCAATAGGGCTTCCAAAGCTTGTAATGTGGCTTAGGGTCGGGTAGGAAAATTTAGGATTAAGTGGCTCAATTCACCCAAACACACAATTACCTCTTCAAATCACCAATTGCCAAACAAAATGGCTACCTTCACTTTTTTTTTGAATTTTCAATTATTCTCCCTCTACGAGCCTCTATTTTCAACACAATTTTTTTTTTCAAGACCCCCAAACTTGGTTTTTTTTTTGCATATTTTAACACATGGGGTTTCATTATTTCTTTTTCTCGGCAACTTCATGCGAATGAACATCTACTTTACTTATTACATCCTCCTCAACCTTCAATCATTTTGTGTGTATGAGTGATGGGTAATTAGGATTTTCACATGTAAGCTCAAGGTAAAAACAATTGGTTGCCAAAGAAAAGGTTTAATAGGCTCAAAAGGGGACACTAGTGAAATTATATCGTACAAAGGTAGTCATTTTGGCTCTAGCTTTTATTCAAAGATGGCCTAAATCATTTCCTTATGTTATTTCACCTAGAATTTCGCCTCAATTAGTGATCAAACAAGTTCTAGAATCCGGTGGGATCATACAAGCAACACTTGACTTCATTAATCATTTTCAAATAAGTTAACGAGAATTATGCATGAATATGAAATCAATGAAGCAAAATATAGATCACCACTTTAAAGCATGCTTTCGTGATGAGTTCAACTCGCAATCAACAAATCTACTTAGTCATGTAGTTCTATAGTTCAACAAACTACCCGACTCGACTCAACCCGCAATCAACAAATGCATTTTTTTTTTGACACGACTCTGACACGACTCAAAAGACACAAATAACGACTCAAAAGACACAAAATCTGATTCAAAAGACACAAATCTGATTACACCCCCAAACTTAAATTGAACATTGTCCTCAATGGAGAGTGAGAAAACTTTCACGATAGCGAGGCGCTAGGACTCCTCATCTGAGTCGTGTGGTGAAAAATGAGCAATAGGGCCGGTGGTGGTGGTATTGGGAAGCTGGAATTGCGGGTGTGTCGGCTATATATCCGGGCAATTATTCGGTTGTGCTCATTCTCATATTCTTCTCGTGCCGCTCTGTGGCGTTGCTCGCTTACAAAAGCCCTTCTCAATTCTCGTACTTCGCGAACTAGTGCGCCGAAGAGGTTATTATGTGAGCGTCTAGAACGAGAACGTCTTCTTGCCATTGAACCGGGTGGAACGTCAATATTCTGTGGTTGGGCATGAGTATCGGCTCAATATTTGCGAGCAAATTCGGGATGAAGAATATATCCTGCGCACCCTTCGGATTAGGCACACCGCCTACCCACTCGTCATAAGAAGCAATAGTAGCCGAATCTATGGGTCCCTTTGGATTTTCCAATGGCTCGGAGTTATCCCATGTAACACCCTTCTTTTTACATAACCCACAAATTAAACTCGGTAAGATTAGTCCCCCTGTTTTGGGTTGTAGCATTTTGTTATGAAGGGACGTTGCAATAATTACCATTTGGGTCGAATTGTATGTCAAGAACTATGGCATATAGAAGATGAGCTCGTTCTTAGTTACATCACTAACATGCTTGGTTGGTATCAAGTTGTTGCATATGAAGTGGTACCAAGCTCGCCCATATCGACTAAGACTCGTTCTCGGAAAGCAAGAAAGCACCTCCCACAACTTTTATATGACGCACCACGATTCCAGCCGGCATAGGGTATTACAAATCTCCTCCATACTCGGTGGTTGCGAGATAAATTCAATGTACGGTGAGTGATCCACCTCGGAGTCCATAATATTCTCTTATCGCTACTACTACATGAGTGTATACCTTGTCTACTCCACGTCACTAAAAACCTCGAGTTATAGCCATTTTTGGTCTTCGCATTCGCATAAAACTCTCGGACTATATTTGGTGCGAATGGTCCGGGTTGTGCACAAAGTTTTGTCCATTGCTTCGATGTATCATTTGTGCAAGTTCACCATCATTCGGCCCCGGTTGTAACCCCGTTTGCCGTTATGCTCTTCGAGCATAATGTGTCATAATATAGTTGTTGTGCTTCCAAGTGAAGAAAACGAGCTTCAACATTTTCTCTGACGTACATTTTGCCACTCTTTTGCCCTTGCTTGCATTCTTTGTTCTTGGCATTGTAATTGATTTGAAAATCACCACGAAAAATGACACAAGCAACATGGCACATAGGACGCACAATCGAGTTAGGGGTTAAGAATTTTGCAACAACTCAAGAATTATGCATCTTTGTCATCAATTCATGATCAAATATCCTTTAGTACACAATGATGACAAGAATCAAATGCCTAGATGTAATATTTTTCATTGAGGTATTTTAACAAACACCTTGTAGGCATATATGCAAAGAAGAGATGAACACCCAATTTGAAATTCAATTCATGCCCAATTTTCAACACCAATCAATTCAAGCACAATATTATTCATATATCATCACAATTTATCAAGAATTTATCAAGAATTTCGAAATTATAATGATAATGAAAATTCCCACATTTTTAACCTAAGCTTGAAAAATTGAAGAAAATTGGTGTACAATTGAAGCTCACTTACCCAATTGATGAAGAAGATGAAGATGATGATTAAGTTGCTCAATTGCCCACTTGAATTGTGTATAAGTGAATGCTAGGTGGGATTTTTGTAGAAAAAAGAAAAGATATGCGTGTGTGTGTGTTATGTTTGTAAGGGAAAAAAAATGAGGCTAAGTTACCCTTTAATCGCGCGAAGATCCATCCAGGCAGGGCGCTCAGGGAGTATTGAGCGGCTGCGCCGGGACAATTCATTCCCAAAGAAACCATCGGGTGACTTTTTAGGGCGGCGCTGCGGCGCCCGACACTCTCGTCTCATGTTGCTCACCTGTCCCACAAGGCGCATTGCGGCTGAGAAGATATTCATACCGCCCGTATATTATTATTATTATTTTTTTTTTCAATTTAATCAAAAAAATTCAAAATCACACACAAATTAATTTACACAAAAATCACACCAAAATTCAAATAAAAACACACCAAATTAAAAGAAAATAAAATCACACAAAATTTGATCACACGAAAATCGCTTGGGTTGCCTCCCAAGAAGCGCTAAATTTATAGTCGTTAGCCGGAGTCAACTCTTCGGACTCAAGAAATTTCATCACCAAGTGGAAGATTTAAAACCTTCCTTACTTCGTTCCCAAAATAATGTTTCAATCTTTGTCCGTTTACTTGGAACGAATTCCCATCGTTCCCTCTTAACTCGACGGCACCATATGGAAACACACGTTCAACCACAAACGGTCCCCGACCATCGTGATTTGAGTTTACCTGGAAAAAGTTTCAATCGAGAGTTGAACAATAACACTTGTTGGCGGGTAAGAATTCACGTCGCAAAATCATTTGATCATGCCATTTTTCGTTTTTTTCCTTATACATTTTGGCATTTTCATATGATTCTTGACGAAATTCTTCCATTTCGTTTAATTGAAGTAATCGGTTTTCACCGGCCTCTTTCAAGTTAAAATTCAATTTCTTAATTGCCCAATAAGCTCGATGCTCAAGTTCAACCGCAAATGACACGCTTTACCAAACACCAATCGATACGGTGACATACCAATGGGTGTTTTATAAGCCGTGCGATAAGCCCACAAAGCATCATCAAGCTTTTGTGCCCAATCCTTTCGATTAAAACTCACCGTTTTTCAAGAATTTGTTTCACTTCACGATTGGAAATTTCGGCTTGACCATTAGATTGAGGATGGTAACCAAGCGCAATCTTATGACGCACACCAAATTTAGCAAGAAGGTTGTTAAATAATTTATTACAAAAATGCGTACCTTCATCACTTACAATAGCTCGAGGAGTACCGAACCGAGTAAAAATATGCTTGTGCAAGAATTTGAGTACTACCTTAGCATCATTCGTTGGTGTAGCAATCGCCTCAACCCACTTGGAGACATAATCAACCGCAAGCAAAATGTACAAATTTCCAAAGGACGCGGAAATGGTCCCATAAAGTCAATACCCCATACATCAAACAATTCCACCTCCATTATGTTTGTCAAAGGAAGCTCATGACGCCGTGAAATATTACCAACCCTTTGGCATCGATCACAAGTTTTCACAAAGGCATAACAATCCTTGAATAATGTTGGCCAATAAAAACCAGATTGTAGTACCTTTGCGGTTCGGGTTGGCGAAAATGTCCCCATAAGATGATGAATGACAATGTTGAAGAATCTCTCCAATTTCTTCCTTAGGAACACAACGACGAATGATAGAATCCGCGCATCTCTTGAACAATAACGGATCATCCCACAAATAAGACTTGACATCATGTAAGAATTTTTTCTTTTGGTGTGAAGTCAAGTCCGGTGGCAAAACTCCTCCCGCGAGGTAATTAACAAAATCTGCGTACCAAGGTAATGATATCTCGACGCATAATTTGTTCATCAGAAATGATTCTTTTATTGGACTCTCAATCACCTCGTAAGGTTGCTCAAGACGGGATAGATGATCGGCAACCCCATTCTCGCTTCCTTTTTTGTCTCGAATCTCAATATCAAATTCTTGCAAGAGCAAAATCCATCGAATTAATCGAGGTTTTGCATCCTTTTTGGAGAAAAGATATCGGATTGCCGCATGATCTGTATAAACAATCACCTTCGTACCCACCAAGTAAGCTCGGAATTTATCAAATGCAAAAACTACCGCCAACATCTCTTTTTTCGTGGTGGTGTAGTTTTGTTGGGCGTTGTCCATGGTCCCGCTTTGCGTAGTAAATAGCTTTAAAAATTCTATCTCGCCTTTGACCGAGAACGGCACCCACTGCATAATCACTTGCATCGCACATAAGCTCAAATGGTTGAGTCCAATCTGGCACTATCATAATCGGAGCTGAAATGAGTGCCTTTTTTATCTGTTCAAATGCCTCAGAACGCAACTCATCAAAGCAAAAGATAGCATCTTTTTCAAGGAGATTACAAAGTGGTTTAACAATTTTTGAAAAATCTTTTATGAATCTCCTATAGAATCCTGCATGCCCTAAAAAGCTTCTTATGCCTTTCACATTTGAAGGTGGGGGTAGCTTTTCAATAGCCACAACCTTCGCCCTGTCAACTTCCAAACCTGTACAAGAAATACGATGTCCAAGTACAATCCCTTCTTTGACCATAAAGTGACATTTTTCCCAATTAAGTACAAGATTAGTTTCTCACAACGTTGCAAAACCATAGATAAGTTATGCAAACAATGGTCAAAAGAAGTACAAAAAGCAGAAAAATCGTCCATAAAAATTTCCATGATTTCCTCAACCATACCATGAAAAATCGCCATCATACACCTCTGAAAAGTAGCAGGTGCATTACATAATCCAAATGGCATCCTGCGAAATGCAAAAGTACCATATGGACATGTAAAAGTAGTTTTTTCTTGATCTTCGGGGGCAATAGCGATTTGATTGTATCCTGAATAGCCATCAAGAAAACAATAATATTCGTAACCGCCAACCTTTGTCCAACATTTGATCAATAAAGGGGAGGGAAAATGATCCTTACGAGTAGCTTTATTCAATTTTCTATAGTCAATACATACTCGCCATCCTGTGTGAGTTCGTGTAGAAATTAATTCATTGTTATCATTTTTCACAAGCTGTCATTCCTCCCTTTTTAGGGACAACTTGTCAGGACTCACCCATGAACTATCGAAATGGCATAAATTATACTGCCTTTAGCCACTTTAAAACCTCATTTCTCACGACTTCTTTCATTGCGGGATTAAGTCGTCTTTGGTGTTCAATAGATGGTTTATAAGATTCTTCCATTAAAATTTTGTGCATTACAATGGAAGGACTTATACCTTTCAAATCAGAAATATACCAACCTAAGGCCGACTTATGTTCACGAAGCACACGCAACAACTTATCTAATTCGGATGAAGATAATAAAGCAGAAACAATCACCGGGTAAGTTTTATCTTTTCCCAAAAATGCATATTGAAGATGTTAGGAAGTTCCTTTAGTTCTAAAGTACCTTTCGGAATATTTTCAATATTGGCATTTTCTAATGCTTCCTTTTGTTCTTCTTTTACAATTTCTTTAGCCTCAAGGGAAAGAATAAACTCAAGCAAATCAATATCATCACTATCTTCCTCATCACATTTCATTATTGAATTAATCAAACAATGTTCTAACGGATCTTTTAAATCTTGTTTTATAACTTCTGTTTGATCACATTGTTCGATTTTATCAATAAAGTGACATGTGTGAGGTTCCTCTTGAAATTTCATTGCTTTATAAATGTTAAATAGTACCTCATCATCATTTACCCGTAATGTTAACTCTCCTCGTTGCACGTCAATTAAAGCTCGTCCGTTTGCTAGAAAAGGTCTCCCAAGAATCAATGGCATTTCATGATCTTCCTCCATATCCAACACCACAAAGTCCGCCTAGGAAATATGAATTTATCCACTTTGATCAACACATCTTCAATCACTCCTCTTGGGTAGGTGAGTGATCTATCGGCTAATTGCAATGTGATGGTGGATGGCGTTATTTCTCCAAGGCCAAGTTTCCTGAAAACAGACAACGGCATAAGATTAATGCTAGCACCTAAATCACAAAGAGCTTTATTAAAATAAGAATCACCAATAGTGCAAGGGATAGTGAAACTCCCGGATCTCTTAATTTTTGTGGTAGCTTTCTTTGCAAAATGGCGCTACATTCTTCCGTGAGATTGACCGTCTCATATGCTTCCAACCTTCTCTTTCGACATCACATCCTTCATGAATTTTGCATAATTTGGCATTTGCTCGAGTGCATCGGCAAAAGGGATGTTGATGTGAATTTTCTTGAATATTTCCAAAAACTTGGAAAATTGAGCGTCAACTTTTTCTTCTCGAAATCTCGTGGAAAAGGAAGAGCATTTGGTAACACATTATCGAATTTGAAATTGGTTTTACCTCAATTTTTGCCTTTTCGATTGCTTATCAATGCCTTCTTCATTTTGGAGTGTTTGAGCTTGCTTCCTGGTTCTTTGGTGGCATGAGCGGGCATCTTTGGTTCATCATATTCCGTCCCACTTCTCAACTTAATGGCCTTGCAATGTTCAGTGGGTTCACCTCGGTGTTACTTGGAAACGTATCAACTTTTCATTTGTGAATTAATAGCCGTGGCCAATTGACCCACATGTGTCCCCAAAGATTTGAGATGACTTTCAATTGTTGTAACCCTTGAACCCAAATTTTCTATGTTAGAATCGCCTTGTTCATCCTTGCTCTTGATTCTACAAGGAATGAACTAAGTAATTCCTCCAAAGATGGCTTTTGTTCTCCCACGTGTGTACTCGTACTTGCTTGATTTCGATATCCCGGAGGTGGTTGCAACACATTTCTCGTATTGCTATACGAGAAGTTTTCATGATTGCGAAGTCCCGGGATGATAATGTGTTGGCAATTGATTCCCTCTATTGTTGAAACCCCGATTATTCACATAATTCGCTTGTTAAAGTATCGGTCACAATTTCTTGACTTATCTCCATGACGGCCTCACGATTGTTGTTTTCCACCTGGACTTAGTGTAGCAATTTGCTTTGACAAGGCGGAAATTTGAGAGGCCAATGCGGACATAGTATCAAGTTCAAGAACACCGGCAACTTTTCTTGGCGTAGATCTTTCAGACGGCCATTGATAACTATTGGCAGCCATTTCTTCGAGTAAAAGCATGGCTTCACTTGGAGTTTTAGCCATCAATGTACCTCCCCGCAAAGATCTATAATAGTTCTTGAATGCCCATTCATACCATTGTAGAAATATTGAACCTTTTGCCAATCTGCACCCGTGTTGTGGACACCTCATCAATAATTCTTTGAATCGCTCCCAAGCTTCGTAGAGTGGCTCAAAGTCGAGTTGATGAAATTGAGCAATCTCACTTTTTAGTTGAAGTGTCTTACTAGGTGGAAAAAATTTTGCCATGAATTTTTCAGTGAGATCATTCCAACTAGTGATACTTCCAGGTGGAAAGGTTTGAAGCCATTGTCTAGCTTTATCTCGAAGTGAAAACGGAAATAACCTCAACCGAATAGCTTCATCGGGAACCCCATTCATTTTGATAGTGTCACATATCTCAAGAAAAATAGCCAAATGAGCGTTCGGGTCATCTACGGACTTCCCCAAACCGATTTTGTTGTACCATGTTTATTAAGGCGGCTTCAATTCAAAATTATTCGCATTGATAGGTTGGCGAACAATGCCTGAATAATTTTGATTCGTGGTTGGTCGAAAATAGTCCCGAATGGCCCTTTCCGGTGGTGCAACAATAGGTATGCGGTCTTCATCATCACCGAGTCCTGCCATTTTTGTGAATTCGATTCTTCGTGCGACTCTAATCTTTCGAAGCGTTCTTTCAATTTCTGGATCAAATAAGATTAAATTAGCACTTTTATTTTTTCGCATCAACAAGAAAACACAAAAATGACAATGACCCTATTGTAACAAAAGAAACCAATCTAAATTAAAGTAAAACTACTAAGTAATAATATTAGCGCAAATAAGATGAATTAATCCCCGGCAACGGCGCCAAAAACTTGTTAGAGAATTTTCTTACCGCAAGTCTACGGTGTCAAGTTTTAATATAGAGTAGTAAGGTTGTCGAATCCACAGGGAATAATTATCGAATTATTGCTAAGTAATATCATATAGTAGTCTAACTTTATTTAGAAATTCAATATTTGATGGAGTTGATTATACTAAAAATACTAAAAATAAATTAGGACTAAGTAAATATCAATGAGTTTATCCAAATGATTAAATGAATTCTAGAGGTATGATGAATCTAGTTATCCCTTATGTTGTCAATATGGTTTATCAATCATCAATTATCAATTTATAAGTCAAGATTTCTACAATAATCATTCCCTTTCTCAAGTGCCAATGATTTTAGATTCAATTGGGAAATCAATATCTCTATAAAAATCACCAATCAAAATCTCAATAAAAGCTATGAATCTTGATAATTGACTTCAAAGGATTCACAAATCTCTCAATTCTATGAAATCCTAGGTTATGCTATTCCAAGGTCATGTATTCAATTACCTCTCTCAAGTGTCAAATCAAATACACCAAACAATCTAAATTATTGATCAAGTAATTTAGAAGCAATAGATTCAAATAGCACAAATAAATTGATAGATCTAGATTGACAAACCACAATCTCAAAACATAAGTTCAAACATAGATTACACCAATCCTCTAGAATTATAGTGTTTAGCTCATGATTAAAGAAAATGAATCCATGAAAATACAACAATACATCTTACAAGATATGAAGAAAGCAACAAAATAAGAACAAGAGTTGAGGGATCTTCTCTATTTCTAGATGATAGAAGCCTCCAATCTTCTTCTCCAAATTCTTCTCAAAATGCTCAAATTCTTCTTCCTTGTCTTGTAGTTTGTGTTTATTGCCTTCCCAAGGGTTCCAAGATGTCCTTATTTCAAGCCCCAAAGATGGTATTTATAGTACACAAAAGTCAAAAGGGGTAGGTGAACATAGGATTTTCCGCCCCGGGACTAAGCGCCACAGCGCATGGCAGCCTGCGCCAAAGCAAATATCGTCCCATTTTATCGCACAAGGCTGCTGCGCCCATCAACATACGCCCACACAATCCGCCGGGCCTTGGGCGCGGGGCGTTAAGGGCGCTGCGGCGCCACAAGCCTCCGTCCATCCAAAGATTCCCTTTCATGGCGCTGCGGCTCAGTGGCTGGCAGGCCATGGGCGCCGCCCGTCTTGGCCAAAATGCGATTTTTTCTTGCTTCTACACGATTTCTTCTTTCTTCAAGCCATTTTTCACCGTTTTCTTCATCTCTCGGCTACCAAATCCGTATTGACTCTACATCGACACTATTTGAAATAAATTGGACTCTAAAGACTCTAAAAACACCCAAAATAAAACCAAATTCTAATCTAAAATACTCAAATAAGTTGATAAAATACCAACTTAACACATGGCTTGATAGAATTTGAATGAATTACTGTAATTTTAAAAACAAGAACGCTATCGGTAAATGAAGAGTATTAAGAAGATTTGATTAGCAATAAATACATTTATTCAAAGATATAGAACATACATAGAAATTACTGGAAATGCCTCTATTTTTGGAAAAAAAGACACTGTTTACGCTCATATATATCACTTTTGTACTATTTTATTGATTTTTTATGCCCCCTGCATATGGTTTGGTTATTTTTACGTCTTTTTCCGAATTTTTTTTTATTTTTGTATTGCCTTTTATGTTATATCTGTTGTTTTGATGTTGTTCGTATTTGGTTCTTAGTTGTTTCTATATTGTTTCATTGTTGTTTCGATGTTTCAATATAATTTTACTTATTTTTACGCTTTTTTCTGTTCATGCGTTGTTTTATATATAGTTTGGTTTATTTTTAATAATATTTTTAATGTTGTTCTGATATTTCGTTGTTGTTTCCATGTAGTTTTTAATGTCACAATGCAATTTTTACCTATTTTTAAACTCTTTTATTAATGTGGTGTTTTCTATATTATTTATGTTTTTTCTGGGTTATTTCTGTATTGTTTTTAATGTTGTTATGATGTTTATTTGTTGTTTCAATATAGTTTTCAATGTTTCAATGTAGTTTTTAACATGTTTTAAACTATTTTTGTTCATGTGATGTTTTCTATATTGCTTATGTATAGTTTTTTCAATATTGTTATGCTGTTTCTTAGTTGTTTTCATGTTTTTCGATGTTTTCGTGCATTAGAACTAAAACTGAATTGTATTTTTCTATTCGTGTGTTGTTTCTATGTTATTTTCAATATAGTTTTCAATATGTGTTGTTTTATGTGTATTTTTATGATTGTTAAGATTTCGAGTATAACATTGATTATTTAATGGTTGACAAAATTGCTTTTTCACTGAAGTTTTATTAGATGAAACATGTATAAAACATGTTAGAAATAATCATGAAACAATAACTTAAAAAATACGAAAGAATTGGCGGGAGCGTAAAAATGGCAGGAAAAGTACGGGAGCATAAACAAGTGTCGTTTTTTTTTTCCAGAAAGTTGGGCAATTATGTCCAAAGCCCAAACATCTATATGCTAATTAGATGATACCAAAGTGAATAGTGCCCAAGTCCTGTCCCATTTTACAATATATGCATGTGATTTTTACAAAATAAAAAAAATCAAAAGAATTGCGTGGAAATATGAAAGTGATGATCAGAGCTTCTCTGGCTGCTGCTTTTTCAGGGTGTGCAGAGAAAAGGAAGATAAAAACAGTAAATATTTGATGGAATAAAATAAAGATAATAATAATAGGTGTGCAATGGATATCATGGCTGGGGATTATTAATGTCCAGTAGAGGTCATAACTCAGAGGTGTTTCATCCTAAAACAGGTGACATTAAGTGCTCCAACATTTGAAATTGAACTTCTATCTTGGATACAAGATCAACACCTCCTATAAGTCTTATGATACTGAAGAATAACATGGCTGTTGTGAAAGTAAGCAAGACAGATGATTTATGGTCTTAGTAGGAGTATCTGGCTAAAAGCAGACCAAATACTTACGCGTTTGTGGATTATTCGACTCGAGGGTCTTCTTTCTTTTGATAGAAACTAATTCTCGAGCATCATTCAATCTGACATTGTTCTGTCGAGTCAATGAGTTGTAAAATACAAACTATAATAGAGATGACTACCTAACAAACTAGAAGAGGATATGAGCAAACATAACAACCTATCCTTATTTAATAACTTCACATTTTATTAATCTAAATCAAAATAACTCTATTTTCTAGCACTATATATATATATATATACACACATGCAAGACAAACAATGCTCATTGAAATGAATTTTCACTTTCTCTTTAAAAATCAGCTTCTCTTCGTAATGCGAGGCTTTTTTTTTATGCAGATACTTTTGCATATACTTGTTACGCTTTCGTGGTGATTAGTACCATATATGCAAATTTATTTCCTCTACTTCAAGATGAAGCAGCACACTAGGCAACCAATAGTTTAGTTTTGCAAAAAGCATGAAAAGGATCCGTCCAAGAGACAAAAGCTCATGGATTTTTTACTGGACTTTTTACATGTTGAAGCATTTGAATATGTCAAGAAGAAATATGGCCTATTTCGCGAAGAGTGTTTTCCATTTCTAGGTCGAAACCAGGATGTAGTTCGAAGGCCGGCAAATTTGGAGGTGAATTGGATAAATTTTCGTACTTGATTTTGACCTTTTTTTCTTCTAATATTAATAATAAATATTTTATTAGAAACATTAAATATTCGTTCGTGGATTTGAGTTAGTCGCGAGCAACGATCATGGGGCTGTGATTCAAAAGCTAGCCAAACAACCATGGCCGGTTCTCGTGGTTTTCAAAGCCCGATATGACATATAAATTTGGCGTTAGCGTGACACAACGAATTTTTAAACTTTGGAGAAATGGTTATCTCAATTTAGTTAAAAAAGAGTTACTGTTACTTAGAAATTGGAAGTTGGAAGAAGGATTATTTTTCTTGGTAGGAAGAGAAGCCTATTTAGGCTAAGAAATAAAATAGAGCTTTGGTGAAGAATATTTGCTTCTATTGATTATTCTTTTCAATTTTTTTGGTTTGTTACAAAATGAGCAAGGCATCCCTATTTATACTAAGACAACTTCTTAACCAATGACTAGGATTTATTTGATTTAAATGTTATAATTCATCAACTAGAATTATCTTCTAAAATGTCTAGCAACCTAGAAGTTTCTACGAACTTTCTTCAACTAATATCTAAAATATTTTAATAAGATATTTCTAGAAAAATTCTAGAACTTGGGGCATTTGGGCTTGGACTCTTATTTTATCTTTTAATTAAAAAAAAATATATTTTCAAGCCTAATATTATTTGGACCTAAATCAAGTTTATATTCCAACAAAAAGACCACAAATATAAGTCAATATGGTCACTCATATAAACCAATAAGGCCAACAACGAAATTCATATATGCTGACATGATCACGATTATATATGCCAACAAAGAAAATCTCATATAAGCTAACAAAGACAACGAAATATAAATATACTTGTCTTTTAATTAGTGTATTATTCTTTCATTGTCGTTTTCTATTTGAGCTCTAGACTCTTTCATCATACCTAAGTTATTAAGTCACAAATTTAATTCTTTATTATGATTACAAAATACAAATTTATAAATATATTATCATTTATACATTTGTAATACTAAACACAAAGTTTTATTTAGATAATAATCCTGTATAAATACAAAATACAAATTTATATAATTATTACAATTATGAGGATTATGAAAATTTTACACAAATTATAAAATGATGCAAAATGATATTAGTAACAATAATATACAAAAATATAACATTTCTTTTCAACAAAACACGAATAAATCGCAATTAATAGATGTTAATATCGATTGAAAAAATTCGTAATAAATTATACAAAAATCATAATACCTTGATTCAAGTTACAATAAAAACCTTAAGATGTTGGTTTCCAAAGTAAAATATAGTCATGGTGATTTGATCACTAAAAATTGTTGAAGTTGCCCACAACAGTAACCATGACCAGTGGAAATATTTTGGAGAAGACAAAAACAAGATTTGCTATATCAATTGTGGAGATAACTCTAATAGATGTAATTTATAATCTGAATGTAATTTTTGGTTTCATAAATATTTATTTGATTTTGATTTTGATATGATTTGATATATATTTATAGAGAAAATGTAGGAGATAGATTAATATAAAATTGTGATTTTTTTTAATACTAATGAAACGGGCTCGCCGAATTTCACTCGTGCGCCTAAGGCGGTAGCCTCAGGGGCGAATCTAGGGGGGCCCTGGGCCCGCTCTCCCCCCCCCCACCCCCAATTTTTTTCCACTTTTTATAAGGTAAAAATATAAAATAAAAATTATATGTTTTTTTTTAATGGGAAAAAATAATTGAGCTAGGGGGAAATTTTTTTTTGGGCTAGGAGTAATAGAGCCGGCTGGCTACGCCCCTAAGTAGCCTCATTGGTCTCACTAAAGAATCGTGCCTGGTCTTACGAGATCCTACCCCTATATATATATAACTATAGGTTGAAAATTTTACATTTTACCAGAGAGAAAAAGAAACGATAAACTAATCCTGAACACGAAGAAAAGTAAACTAATTTATTTAAAATGGCGAGCCCAGTAAAGAAAGTGCTATTTATCAAACTATAACACCAAATTAAATTGGATCCCCCCCAAAAAAAAGAAATGTATATAGAGAGGCGGCCAATCAATTGGATTTGAGGAGCTTAAGTTTGAAACGCTTAATGTGGAGCTACTAAAACTTAATTTTTTTTTGAGTTATGCACACACACTTCACTGGGGATTGAACCCCTGACCTCCCACACATTGGAGGGAGTGATACCACTAAAGTTTAATTTGATTGACTGCAATCGGGTGTAATGTCATGCATTCTAAATTGGTTATATTTGCGACTTTTATGATGATTTCATTTTGTCTCAAATTCCCAATTTTCTTGTAATGATTAGAGCATTTAACAATAGGCTTTTCAATTGAAAAAACACTTTATTTTGAAGAGCCACCCACAAAAAAAACATCTCCAACAAAATCTTTATTTTAACTTTTAAATTTAGATTTTTCCACTCTCCAAATTTGGAGAGCCAAAATAATTCTCTATAATTATTAATTGCCTTAAATGATTCATTACTTCCAATATCCTATTTTTTTGTTTTATACACTTTTAAATACTATTTTTGAAAGCAATTTCCAAAAACCACACAAATTTTGAAATAGAGAGCCAAATAAAAAGGATGTGTTGGAATATATAAAAAATATCAATCTTTATATTTAAAGATACTTTTTATTTTACAAAAGATGATCTTTAAAATTTAAAGAGTCTTTTGGGAATGCTCTTATATTGTAGAATGAATATGTCATAGTGCAGAAAAAGAACTTTAATTCATAGGTTTGTGCGATTTTGGTCCAAGTGAGTGTTTCAATATTTCGTTACCCTTGTCCTTTAACCAAAATATACCTACGGCCATTAAAAGGTACATGATTGAAATTGTTATTTTGACTAAAATATAAAATCGTCAAGAACCGAAATTGCACGTCAAAAATTGCAGGATTAAGATTGCGAACCCTTAATAATTACATGACCAAAAATTGCAATTAAGCCTAAACATATATTATTTTTAGTGAACTTTGAGTCAATCTCGAAATTAATGTGATTATAATTATTATGTTTTACGTATCTGAAACTTTAAGTTTCAGTTGGATTAATGGATTTGAAACTAACGATATCATGTCGGCTAGATCATCATCATTTGGCTTTTCGTTAGTGTTTTCCCTCATTTATAAACTTTCCCTACCATTACATTTTCTTGGCAAAAACATAACACGTGGATTCTCTTTGAGGCTAAGTAAGATAGTATAGTAAATATAGTAATGAGTTAGTTTTGTATTAAAAGCTGAATATCGAACTCAACTGAAAAAGACCGAGAATCCTCTTTGATACATAATCAGATTTTATATAATTCCCTTCATTCCAGTGGCGTAGCATTAGGGAGGACCGATATATGAAATTGGGGTAGACCAGAGAAAAAACTAAAAGAAAATTCATATAAATATTAACTAAATTTTTTTTCTTAAAAATACTACTGGTAAAGTATTTATAAATAAAATATTTTTCTTGGCCCCCTTCCTACGACAGTGCTTTATTTTGTAAGAAACTAGATATTGTCATATGTAGTTCTCATCTGCCCGGGCACGAAGTCCAGCTGATTTTAGTTGAAGCTATTATTTTGTTCGAACTTCTGAGGTTGGTATCATTAAGAGGTTGATATCCGTACTTAACGTCATACTTAGATTGTTGGACAGGGGGAACAATGAGAAAAATAATTTGGGTTAATTACAAAAATTACAAATGAGATTTAGCATAATTACAAAAAAACAAAAAACTAGTCAGCGTTTAGGGGAACAACATATGAATGACCTAATGTCTAAACTTGTATATTCATGCAACTAAGAGTCTAAGACATCAAGGACTTCTACAAAAAGCTTAGTCATACAACATCGTTAAGTAATTAGAACGGATTTTAGAAAACAAAGGCAAAGCTCATAATCCTGACTTGTTGAGGCATATCCCACGATTCACCACATTCACAAAACTCTAGGGCAAGGGCAGTGGGGGCCATTAGGAATGTGGTTCATCCTTTATAAGGGATTTTAGAACTCTTGTTACATACTTACATAATCTGTCAGCACCCGAATTGAATCTCACAAATACTTTATTTAAAATTTCGTATTAAATATTCTTCAAAGCGATTAAATCTACAAAAAATTCTGAGTGTCCAAAACATGATAAAACAAGTCATATGTAAAATAAGCGAATTACACATCAACAGCAGAAGATGCTTCACCACCCGAAATTCCTTTATTTGTGGACCGTACTTTAACTCCAAAATACTTATCCCATTGCCCATCCGCATTGTGGGAATCATCTTCGTCATCTGAAGCAATGACAACCAGTCATTTCAGGCTAAAACAATCAAATTATAATAAATTATACATTTTCTTAACAAGTTAATTTGAATACGTGTTTTGTAGCAACTACAGGCTATTAGCAACCTAAGATTCAAATTGCATATATATAGAGCAAGGTAACATAAATCATGTCCAAAAAAACACCCCTGAGATTTGGGTTAATTACGAAAAAAACACAAAAATATTTCAAAATTACAAAAAAAAAAACCTCTAGGTTTCATTTTGCCTTAAATTTAAGGGGGTAATCGTAATATTTTTGTAAATATGAGGGATTTTTTTAAAATATTTTCAAAAATCACCGGGAAAAATGTAAGACGGAATCAAACCTCAAAGTTTTTTTTTCAATTTTCAAAGAACTCTGGGTTTTTTTGTAATTAGCCCAAGCCTTAGGGGTGTTTTTGAATTATCCCTAAAAACTCACATTACATTACATTGCATAATTAATAAATCCGGACGGGATCTTCTATTCCAATTTCGTATTCCATCTTTTGTTCCATCCGATGGATCGTCGCCATGTGTCATTTTACCAAAATAAAATTAACAGTCACTTAACGGAGTAGGAGCAGGCTGTTAAGATGTTTTCCTAAATATCACCCAAGATTTTTGGGTCAAAATTTAGAAGGTTATTCAAATTAGATAGTAATTTCCATAAACATTATTTTCCAATCCACCATCACCCAGGAGAGGAAGCAGCAGAAATCCACCATCTTGCGGGAGAAAGAAGAACCAGAAAAAATCCCGCAAAATCTCGCAACAATCCGTCACTACACAATTAAGTGCACAAGCATCTATCTTCAAGAGCTTACAATTAAGGCATAGCTACTGCAGAATATCAAATAGTTGAGGCTTATTAATTTCTTAGCTTTGAAATTCCACTGAATATGAGAATATTAATTTTTTACACCACTATAAATCAAAAGCAAGAAGCGATAGTGACAGATTTTTGTGAGATTGTGCGGGATTTTTTCCGGAGCATTGAGAAGAATTTCAATGTGTAGTGACGGATTGTTGCGAGATTGTGCGGATTTTTTCTGGTTCTTCTTTCTCCCGCAAGATGGTGGATTTCTGCTGCCTCTTTCTCCCGGGTGACGGTGGATTAGAAAATAATGTTTATGGAAATTACTACCTAATTTGAATAACCTTCTAAATTTTGACCCAAAAATCTTGGGTGATATTTAGGAAAACATGTTAACATATGACCCTTTTTTTCCAGCAACATACCTTTTAAAACGTAGGAACGACCCTGATATCAGATATTCCGAATTTAACTAATATTTATATATTAGCCCAAATTTTATGAAGAATTATTTTTCATAAACCAAAAGGAATATAAAATATTAATTCTAACCCGTTTACTATAGAAAAGCGAATCACGGACCATAAACTTATAATTATAAGTACCAATGAATCGAATAAATAACAAACCTATTTAATTAATTTAATCAACTTATTAATTTCGAGATTTTTCTACTATAAATTATTTGAGCACTATCCCTAATATCTATATATATATAATAACAACCGCTTCTGAAAATAGTATGTAAAAAATTTTCCCGCTATTTTGCAGTTACTATAAAAAGTAAAAAAGATATGTATAAAAATAAAAAAGTGATAAATATTTGGTATTTCATTATTTTTGGTAGTCAACTTTCTTTAAATAATCACTTTTTTAAATAATATAAAAATAGAATTATTTAAAACTAGCTTTCCAAATCTGTGTCTGCAAGAATTATTATATTTATATTTTTTTTTTTCTTAAAAAAATAATAACTTTTTTATTTTTGACAGTTTTTTTACGTATAATATATCACATTAATCAATTTTTTATGACCTTCAGTTTGACATCCATATTATATATATAAAATATAAAAAATAAAAACATAATAAAGAAAAATATATAAAAAATATCTACTAATCATCGTTATTTGTAATGTGCTTTAAAAGTTATGCATTTGAGTTATTGGACATCAATTTGTATATTCACGTATTTTGTATTCTCTATATATAGTTGTTATTTGAGTTTAGTCTATTTCTTAATAGTTATTTAGAATTATATTTAAATTAATTAAATTCAATTAAAAAAATTAACTACAGAAAACATATCAAAATATGTAACCAAATTTTATATATCACATGTATTTATGCATAACATTATATATATTTACGTAAGCAGAAAATTAAGATTTATTTAAAATGAAATTATACTCAAAGTAGTATTTTATATATAGAAAATTACTTTTTATATAGTAACATACTTTTCATGTTGATTGGAATTATTTTTTATATTTATCAATGTATCTTGATACTCAAATTTTAATGTTGTACATTTGGAATTAGATATGAGTTTGTATGTTTGATAATTTTTTAATTTATGTGTATATATAAAAATAAATAATTTTTGTTTTTTTGAAACATTTCTTTTTCCCTTCAAATTGCATTGCTAGATATAAAGCATGGTTTTTGTTTAATTCCTTGAACAATTTTGATAATTGATTAATTTTGTAAACCCCTAAAAGTATTATAATTTGAAATAATTTTATTATTAATTTTATTGAAATATAATTTACTAAATATTCAGGATTAGGGTAGTAAAAAAGATTCCACATTGGACAGTTAAAATATTTTTTAAACTTTTACTTTCTCATAGAACATGTTCTATAAATAGATACAATTCATGTTCACACAACAAAATATTGCCTATTTAAAGAGATTTTCTTATAGTCTAATACAACTAATTTTTATTGTTTGATCGATGATTTATAATCAAATTATTTATCTTTGTATTTTAATTATTTTTTGAAATTTTAAACTTTTTACAATCAGTTTTCTTTTAAAACATAAATGATATAAATCCATAATTAGCGAAATAAAGAATAAGAACAAGTAAAAATGAAAATAGGTTTAATTTTTAGAATTAATAAAGTAATAAATTATAAATATATTTAATATTATTATATATAAGCAATTACCGGCCAGGCATGAGAACATATTTAATTACAATTCCAAGGAAGGATGACCTCAGACCTCAGACCGTGGTATATATAATACACATATTCGGGAAATAGGGATGAGAACAGAAAATTACCGTTTTATCTAATCGGAATAGGAAGGGGGACATGCAATTAAATAATGTCCATATTCCATTCCTGATTCTAAAGAAGTAGAGATTCCTCATCCCAACTCACATCCTCACATCCCTGAATTAACCAGAGATTGGCTGACCCATGCATTCTATTCGGTTACGAACTGGGATGATGCAAGAGATATAATCCATTGAACTATCAGAAAATTATACATGTAACAATACAAAATAGAAGTCTAATAGATATATACCCCGTGCAGGGATGAGATCTCCTATTCCACTTTTTTTATTCCACTCCTATTCCATTGCATTGGATGAAATACACGTGTGCAAGATGATGTCATGTGATATCACAACTGTACACATGTCTTTCATCCAACATATGGAATAGAAAATGGAATAGAGAAAATGGAATATGAGATCTAGGGATGGCAATGGGGCGGGTCAAAACCCGCCCCCGCATTAAACCCGCCCGACGGGTAGTCTAGACCGGATAAACGGGTCCCGGCGGGTCTCTGGTCCAAGATTACAAAACCCGCCGGTCCGGGAGGTCCCGGTCCAATAGGACCCGCCCGCATATTAATTCTTACTATATTTTTAAATATATATTGAAATATTTTTGCATTATGTATTTTTAAATTTGAGTGTTATATGTTTAAAAATATTAGTTGAGTACTAATATAATATTATTTACTTTTAAAGTTTAATTTACTAATATAATATCTTGTAATATTCTACTTTGAATATTTATTTTAAATATTAGTTGAGTATTATTGTAGTATACTAATAGTATTTTTTTTTTAAAAAAATCTTAATAGTAGTCAATTCTAAAAAATAGTTATAATAAGTTGCATAATTATATTTATTTATTTTTTAACCTATTGACATTAGATTACTTTTGAAAATTTGGTCAAAAATAGAAAAATATAAATTATTATAATTTAAAAAAAAATACTTGGCGGGTCTAGCGGGTCTAGACCACCCGGCGGGTTTTGAGGGGGCGGGCGGGCGGGCGGGTCTTGAGGCGGGCGGGGCGGGTCCCGAGTCTAATTTTTTTCCTTGGCGGGCGGGTCCCGGTTTGGCCAAACCCGCCCCACGGACCCGCCTGCCATCCCTAAATTGAGATCTCAACCCCGTGCATCGCACGGGCAAAAGACTAATATATAACTAAGGTTGAAATTTTACATTTTACGAGGGAGAAAAAGAAACGATAAACTAATCCCGAACGAAGAAAAGTAAACTAATTCATTTAGAATTACGAGTCCAGTAATGAAAGTGATATGTATCAAAATATAATACATCAGTTTGTCATCATATTTTGTTAATTTTTTAATAAGTATCAAATTAAATATATTTATATGGACGTGAAACTTATTATTATTATTATTTTTTTTTTTTTGAGAACCAAACGTTGCATTAATATTTAAGGTCTTTCCTCCTCTGGGAGGAGATGAATGAGTACATGGGGAAATGGTGAAAACGCGCATGTAGTAGCGACAAACAACATTACTATAATTAAATATAATGATTTCTCTTTTTTTGGAAAAATAATGATTTCTCTTTTTGCACGCAGAAAAGTAAACACCAAATTAAATTGGATCCCCAAAAAATACAATGTATATAGATAAGCGGCCAATCAATTGGATTCGAGGAGCTTAAGTTTTTTTTTTTTTTTGATCGGTATTCGAGGAGCTTAAGTTTGAAACGCTTAAATGTGGTGCTAAGCCAATATTTTTAAACTCGAACCGAACATCAAACAGGATTAATAATAGGGTTATGTGGTCAATGGTTCAACCGGTCTAACTATTCTTAAAAAAATTAGTTGACCCGTACACATGTATATATGTGTGTACACGCATACAATATAAATACAACTATAAATATAAAAAAAACTAATAAATATAAATAAAATAAAAGCTAAATTAAAAATTAAATATCCAAATATGTATGTAAATGGAATATACGGAGAAATTATATGCAAATTCACTAAACATATTTCCTTCAGCTTTTAAAATAAAACAAAAAATATATATTTACTAAAAAAACAAAAAAAAAAGATTTTTTTTTGCTTTTGAACCAGGTTAATTGGGTCACCGATTTCTGGGTTTTCCTCCAGGTTTTACCGGGTGGCGATAATTTTTCGGCCACCCGAGTTTACTATAAAACCGGACCGGACATATGACCGGTTCCCGATTAAACTGGTCGAACCAGCCGACCCGATTTTCAAAATATTGACTAAGAGGGTGTTTGACTAAGTTTATTTAAAGCATCTTATAAGTTCTTACATCTGATAAGCTGTTTTAGGAGCTTATAAGATGTTAGATCTTATTTTAAAAATAAACTGTCAGAGTGTTTGGATAAAATAAGATAGTTGAGCTTATAAGGTGTTTTTATATCTTATAAAATTACTAAGTATATTTTTGTCTTTTGAATATTTAAAACAAGGAGCTTATAAGCTCTTTTAAAAAAAGTTGGGTTGGAGGTACTCTTTTTTAGGAGCTTATAAATTCTCTAACGACTTTTTTAGAGATAAGCTCTTTTGGGGAAAAATTACCAAATGCATTTTAAAAGTTTATAAGCTCTTAAACATCTTATAAGCTGTTTTTAAGAGCTTACAAGCTCAGCCAAACACCCTCTAAAGCTTAACTGGATTGATTGCAGTCGGGTGTAATGTCATGCATTCTAAATTGGCTATATTTGCGAATTTTACCGATGATTTCATTTTTACCCCAAATTCCCAATTTTCTTGTAGAACATTCTCAAGAGACTATTCAATTGAAAAAAACACTTTATTTTGAAGAGTCATCCACAAAATACCAACTCCAACAAAATTTTTATTTTAACTTTTAAATTTAGATCATGAGTTCCATTCTCCAAATTGGGAGAGCCAAAACAATTCTATATATTCTATAATTATTGATTACATTAAATGATCATTACTTCTAATATCCTATTTGTTGTTTTCTACACTTTTAATGACCATTTTTGAAAGCAATTTCCAAAAACCACCCGCATTTTGAAACGAGAGCCAAATACAAAGAATGTGTTGGGAGATATAAAAACTACCACTCTTTATCTTTTATAGATAAATGAAAATATATAAAAAGAAAGGAAAAAATCCTGATCACAAGCCGATCAGGTAGCAGAGGAAAAACAATGCAAAATGTCAGGAAAAAACCACAAAAATAACTTAAAAACGCAATTTAAGTGAATGGCGTTTTTGTCTCAAGGATTTTTGAGTGATATTATCATTTGTTGTTTTTGTACGTGCTCGAGTATCGTCTTGATGATCTGGTGTATCTTGTGGAATATCGGCCCAGGATCCTCGCGCTACAATGTCCATATTCTTGATGACTTCTGATGGAGCACATGAGTGAATGACAAACGGAGTAGTTGAAGAGCCGCCTAGTTTGGTCTTGAAAGCGTCTGATTTGTCTTCTTCTTCTTCATCTTGCTCTTCGTCGTCTGCCATATCGGACCACCTCTTTGGGGCTATTGCCGCCATGGCTTGAAAGCTCCCCGAAAGTTTAGTCGAGTTAAAACTTTCGAAGGGTCACTAGGTTTTAACACGTAATTACTAATCGAGCATTGTTATTCACGGTGTCAATAACCTTATTTAAGTCAACCTTCTTCTTGTCAACCAACTGATCAGCCTGCACCTGATTATGAACAATATCTGATGGTTGAGTTCGTAGACCACCAGCGAACACTGCTTGCTTCCTTGAGCATCTTTATCAAGCTCCTCAAGGATATCGAACGAGTTATGGGTCGCAATATCTTATGTAGAAACTCCGTTATCCGGGTTGTCTTTCGAGGGTTGTCCATTTTTGTTTTTCACTTGTACCCAAGTTTCACCTACCTCCTTATTTTTACGAGTTTGAGATCGCCCCCTAGCATCAAAACGACCAATAGAGCGACTTCATATTTAAAGATGTTTTTTATTTTACAAGAGATGCTCTTTAAATTTAAAAAGCCTTTTGGGATACCCTTATATTGTAGAACGAATTTGTCATAGTGCAGAAAAATAAGTTTAATTCATAGGTTTGTGAGTTGTGCCACTATATCATTTAATTAACAAGGCCAACACATTACCACCACTAGCTTCTTGTTGGAAATAAACCTGATTTGGCGCAAATTAAAAAAAAACATGTGATTGAGTTAGGGATGGCAATGAGACGGGTTGGGGCGGGTCGGCCAGTATCCAAACCCATCCCGTGCCTAGAACGGGGTGGGATGACCCACCACAGGTCGCGGGGCGGTTCGGTCCGTTTTGCCCAATTTTAAATTAAATTAAATTAAAAAGTGAAAAAAGTGAAAAAATATATATTTATAAAATATTATTTACAAAATTTATTATTATCAATTTATAAATATTAAATATAATATAAGAATACATAAAAATTATATTATAATATATATTATATTATGCAAAATACATATTAAAATATATTTTAAACCTAAAAATTCTAGCCGGGGCGGGGCGGAAGTGATACCCAGACCCGCTCCGCCCCGAGTCATGGGATGGGGTGACCCAAACGGGGCGGGTACCCGCGGGTCGGGTCGAAATTGCCATCCCTGGATTGAGTTTTTTTTTTTTTTTTTTGAGTAAAATTCCTAGATTGAGTTGAAAAAATGAGTAATTAAATATTAGACATTTGTAGGAGAAAAATTGTAGAAAATTCTAGGGCTGTAGATATTTTAGTAGATAACTCTGGTAGTTGAGTGTAGCGTGTGTTGATTGAACATAATTGTAGAAATGATTTTTTTTAGAATTTGATTTTTTACACAAATCTCGGGAGATGGGATGGAGGTTGGAATCGAACCCAGACACATACCTAAATTTTACAAACGTCTTACCACTAGGCTACCAATAATTCCCATAACTGTAGTAAATGGTTATTAAGGTGTTTTAATATAAATAGGATGGTCTAGCACATTTTGTACCAAGCCAAATTTAAAACTAATAATAGCAAAAATACTATTTTCCACCAAAAGCTATCTTCTATTTTGGTTAGACTCCTAAGTAACCTCCATCCTCTAATAATTGCTTAAATATGAGAATCATATAGCCGATAATGATCAAGCGGTTGAAATTCTCAAGCTCAAACTATATATTTGTGGTTCGATTTTCTCTCCTAGGCGATGTACTCAAAAAAGAAAAAGAAAAAAGATAGCTTCAATATAATGTATCACATGACTAAGAACAGAATGCAACCATAAAGACTATAAATAAATCTCTAACCTGATTCAACTTTTAGGACATCATTTCCCCAACCTTGTTGCTCCTCTTGTATCCGTCTGGCCGACTCCGCTAGTGATTTATAACAAAAATGAACCTCAATCCGTTCAAGCGTCGCAATTTCTCCAACACCGTCTGGAATCTCACTTAGATCCCAACAACGACGAAACAAAATGCACTTGAGGCTCGGGAAATGGCTACTATCAGTTATCCAATCCCTGAGATCGGATTGGTCAATCAACAGATATTTCAATCTAACAAATCCTCCTTCACATGTTTCCCATTCGCCGCCTTTGCAAGCGAAGTTTCTTAGTTTGAGCACTTCCAGATTAGGCAACGAACCAACACTCGTCGTCATATCTTTCCAAGGAAGTCGCAAACCACTCAAGGTTAACTTTTTCAACGTCCTCGGAAAAATAGCATTAAAACCATGCATAATTTGAGGACCAACAACTATTTTCAGTTTTTCAAGTTGATGCAGAGACACGAGATTATAGAGGCGAGGACTATATTTGTCTCCGGAATAAAAGATTCCCAGTTTTTTTAAATTTGGAATCATTTTCAGGATCCTTTTGGTACACCTAAGATTTTTTACTGCTGAAAGTGTTTGCAGGTTTTCAAGACCAAAACTTGATCCTGGATTGGGTAAAACATCAAAATAGAAGCAAACAAGATGCCTTAATTTTGGCAATCTCCAAATTTCCGATGGCAAAGATACAAAACATGGTAAGTTGCTCCCCCATTTCTTCCTTGGATGAATGATTAAGGTTTCGAGATTCTCAAGGTTTGATATGGTTTTCGGAATCTTAATCTGACAGTCGAAGGCAAGGTACCGTAAATGAAATAGCTCAAAGACTTGATCAGGGAGAGAGTTTACATTACCATCTACCACGTCGAATACCCTTAGCAATCTAAAACTTCGTAAAGATCCCAGAGAAGCTCCTCCGCGCTTGAAGCATACAATAGTTCGGATGGTTGAGGCATCAATGCTTGCGTAGCAATCTAGATAAGAGTTAGAAATACTTAGACGACGCTCGTTTTTTATTCTTTCTAAGATAGTCTTGCCAACGTACCCATTCCTAACATGTCGATGAAACTTCTCATCATGGGCTTGTCTTATGCACAAGTCGCGAACGAGATCATGGAGGCTGCAACTTTTGATTTTGCCACTGGACTTTCTCTTGGTGACCAAAACAAGACTTCTCTTGACGAGATCCTCCAAATATTCCTCTGCCACATCCTCAATGCTTTTCGGAACAATTGGACGTTTCAGAAAGCCCTCAGATACCCATAATTTGATGAGTTTTGAGACATTGATCTTGTGATCTTCCGGAAAACCTCCCATGTATAAGAAACACGGCCTCAGACGATGAGGCAAGTGGGTGTAACTCAAAGACAGTATCTTTTCGAATTGCCCGTCTTTCGTAGCAACAACTGAATTCACATTTTTAGCGATTTCCTCCCACGAAGCTCTAGTCGTCTTGATCGTGGACAGGAGTCCCGCAATCAAGACGACTGCAAGTGGGAGTCCTCTGCAGCTTCTTGCAATCTCCTTTCCTATTTCTTCCAAGTCACGAGGAAAACATTCGAGTTTGAACACTTTCTGCCGAAGCAGATTCCAACTCTGATCCTCATCCATAAAACGCATCTCATGCAGAAGGCTTGAAGAGCCGGCATAAGCAGCCACATCCGATAGCCTTGTGGTCAGCATGACTCGACTTCCATTATGGTCATCGGGGAATATCTTCCTTACATCGTCCCATACCTTTGTACTCCAAATGTCATCCATTACAATCAGATACCTTCTACCCTTTAATCCTTTGTATACTTTTTCTTTCTTTGAATCATTGCTTTGATCAAATCGTTCTTTCATGGAAACTAGTAGGGAAGAAAGAATTTCTTGAGCATTATAGTCTTGTGATACTGTGACCCAAACACGAATCTGAAAATTCTCCGTAATTAATGGATCATCGTAAGCATTTCTAGCAAGAGTAGTCTTACCAATACCGCCCATACCCACGATTGGGATGACTTGGAGTTTGGATGATTCTCCACAAAGCAGAGTTTTTATTTCAATCAAATCATCATCAAAACCAACCATATCATCATTTTTGGTAGTGGGTGAAATTCTTGATGATGAACTAGCAACATAAAAATCATCGGGCCGAACGTTTTCGATTCTAAAGCTCTTCTCAATGTCCATTGCCTTTCCAACGATTGAAGCAATTTCTTTCCTTACTTTTTTCAGCTCATGAAAATCGTAACAAAGTGGTGTATAATTGATCAATCTATAACGTGATTGAATTTGTTGCAACACGAAATATTCAATAATATCTTCTGCTTGATTTGCAACATCCCTAATTCGGGCCTCCAAACTGGTGGCTTTCTCTGGAAAATCTTCAAGAAACACTTGCAAGAAAATAGTGCATTTATGAATAGATCTAATTTGTGGTTCTTGATGAAGAGAAATGGGATATTTATGATGATGATCCAGGATTTTATCTATGGTTTGTGCAAGTGAAACAATAGCAGCATAAGCCATCTATGCTCTGATATACACAAACAATCTTCTTAGAGAAGAGCTTATACCAGCAAAAGCCAAAGTCAACTATGGTTTTCTGAGAACCAAATAATTGTTTCTCAAAAATAATACTTTTTTTTCCCCCCAAACTTTAACTATTATTGTGGGACACATCATGTGGATGGGATTTAGTTGGCAAAGCATAAACTGACAAAACTTGAACATAGGCATTGCAATTCACTATGGCCGGCTTAATTAATTATTGATTAATCTAACATAAAGAAATGTCATTTTGAAATTAAATAATGATTTGTACATATCTTTGTTTGAATATGGATAAGGACTGGATTATGCATTTTTCAAAGAGTAGCCAATAAAATTTGAAGCTATTTAACCAATTTTCTTATAGTGACATGGATTTTCCAGGTTTCTTAATTTCGTCGTCAATTATCCCCAGTTTCTTATATACAAAAAGGCCAATAATCATGAAATATTATGCTGTGCACATTGCACAAGCTTTTTCCAAATTCTGGACAATTCTCCAACAGCTAGCTTTTGTCAATTAGTCCAAGTTAATGTACTAATGTACTAGCACGTAAGCAATGACATATTCTCCTCACTATGTCATAGACTACCTACAGAATATAACCAACATTCTGAAGCTCTTCTTTTGTCTATGTAAGATAGTCTTCTTGTTACTCTTCATTTGATCTGCAGATTGTATATATCATATCAGATGTCCAATAAGTGAATACTCAACATTGATTAAATATGTGGCAATATTATGTTATATATTACTTATCTTTCTTCATATTTTTATTTTTTTCTTTTTCTTTGACATATAGTTTGCATGGTAGACGAAAATGGATCGTCGTTCAATAATTTATATGATATAAAACATGTGATTTTCCTTTCAATTTGAATTTATTTATTATTCATTTTCAATCATAATTGATTAATTTATTTTATCTTCATTTCTAATATATAAATATTTAATTTAGTCAGAGAGACCATGAGTCAAAATATTAAATGGAGACATTATTGAGAATTTTTATTTTCCCTATTTCCATTGAGTGGGTGTTGATTTTCGCATGAGAAATGAAAATACGTTTGGTTGAATGTATTACGAGAATAAATATGTGTTTAGTTGATTTTTAATGAGTATTTTTAGGACTTTTTTTAAATGCAAATACTGATACAAACAAAAATTATTTTTATGTATTTGAAAATAATATTTAAAAACTTTTTATTATTTAAAATTATCATTGGTAAGTTAGCGGTGGACCCTACAATTAGTTTTTTAAGTAAGCGTGGGAGATGGTGATGTAAATTTATAAATGTGATTGAATGACAAGGTAGGAAGATATATAACAAAAGTAGTTTGAAAAATAGATGAAAATCAATTGTTTTCAATCAAACACTTGATACCAAACATTTTCGATTTTATGAATAGTATAAAATGAATATAAGTGTTTGGAAATGAGAACATACGAAAAATGATTTCACTTTCTCATCGCTCTTAATAAAAAGACAAAGTGAATGAAAATCCGGATGTTATAGCCGAGTCGATTCAAGAGACAACACTCATTCCGGAGATGGAGAAAAGGAGTAAGACATCCATAGATCAATCAATCATGCCTGGACTAAGAATATACTAAAAAACGTTGCAAAAAAGTGTCAAAGAAGGAGACTCAAAAAGTAAAACAAGAGTTGAATTGATGTAAAAAAGAGTTGTTGGAGTACCGTTTTTTTCTAATTATTAGTCTTTAGTTTATTAATATTGATTGTACTTTGTTCAATGATAATATGATGTAAGTATCATGTTTTTTAATTCAAAATGTCCTAACCGTATTTCACCTACTAAAAAATTTAATTTCAATGTTTCAAATTTTATTTTAGAATCAAATATACAAGTGACATTTACCATATATACAAAACAATTTAATAAAAAAATATTCCAATTTTAAGATTTAATTTAATTAAATTAATAAATTATCTGGATTACGTGCAACGCACGTGCAACTTACTAGTTTAATTAAAATTTCAATCCAAATCTAAACTCAAACCAATGAAAATAATTAATTTTTATGTATTTCTTAGTATGCATTTAGGTTGCATTTGGATGAAAGGATTTTGATTTTGGAAGAGGATTTAGGAAAGCCCGTAGGGTTATGAAACTACGTAGCTCAAGGTTATTGCAGCTAGTAGTCATTTCCTTTTGTTTCAAAAGATCATTTTTCTTGTGATTATTAACATGGAAAAGGATATTCCCAACTAATTAGAAAAATTAACATGGAAAAGGTCCCTGCTAATGAACAGTTAATGCGGGCAAAAATAGAAAGGGAACGTGAATAAATGGAAATGCTAAATTCCACTTGTTAGGAAATTTACTGTTTAGATTTTGATGAATGCCATGTAAAACTTAGATTAGAATGTTGGCACCCCATTTTTGTTGTAATTTTCATTGTAATAAATAGGGGGGGTTGAGTGAGTGAGTCAAGTCGCCTATGCCATGGAGGTACAAGTGAGTCAATGGTGAAGTGAAGTGAAGAACTCATTTGACAAGAAGCAGGTTGAGTGTTAACAAGGAAGAAGACTTGAAACTCGACGGGTAGTATCGGTGTGATGGATACAAACCAAGACAACTCATGAAGCGGAATTAAAGTGTAAACCAAGTCGTCGACGAAAGATTGAATCAAGACAATCAATTCAAGCCGTTGCCAAACACATCATGTAAGGTTACTTATTTAAGTAATATACCCATGATTTCGCACTAAGAATAAACTAATGCATAGGCGTGCATTATAATAAGCAAAAAGTTGGACATTCAAGAGTACGAGGTAGTGGATGTCGCACATGCCCGAAAAGCACAAGGAGAAATCGATGTCTAGCATTTGAGTATCATTTGAATAATTGTCTATCTCTTCAATGGACAATATTTCAAATGATACTATATAAGGACTGAAGATTCAAAAAGGTAAAAGATAGATAATACACACGAAGAACACAATATTGATTATGCGTACACAAACTTGAGAAGAAGAACAAGGAAATACGAAATAGATACACATACAAAAGTCGAATGTAAAAATCATATTTCTTCAAGTCTAATTCTATCAGTATTTCAACATCCAACACACATTGTGAAGGACTTTGAAATCATCAAAATTGAAGAGAAAAATTTCAAAAATTTGGGGTCTACATTTCTAGAGTGGAAGTGTAGTAAAAATTCAAGTTGCTTGAGGTGGGTGATCAAGTCCAACAACTTGATCAAGTGGGGGTAGTAAGAAAGGCGCATTGTCTCGTGAAGAAGCTGAGTCGCAATAGAAGCCGACTGGGTGATCAAGGCATCTATAGACTGAGTCAAAGGAACAAGTCAGCTGAGTGATCAAGACTTGGTTCTAGACTGTGAACCACTTTGTAATCTGATCAATACATAGTGGATTCCTCCAGGAGTTGGAGAAAAGAGGATTAAAAGAATTACCCAATCTTCGAACCTATATAAATATTGTGTCTATTTACTTTCAACATTTTAATTCCGCATTATTTATTTACTGTTGAATTGATATACATATTCCAAGTGATAACAAGTTGCTTTATAAGAACAAGTGTTAAAATCACAATTAGTTAATCTTTAAAAAGGGTGTTAAGACTTCCGCTTTGAAAAATCAAGTCAGTTTTATAAGCTGTTTTATAAAACCACTAAGTTACTCTACAACCAGCTCACTTGAGTCTGCTATAGTAACTCAACTGACTTGAACCAACTCTGTTTTAATCGAATTTTTTTTAGGAAGGTTCATTCAACCCCCCATTCTAAATCTTCTATTACACCTCTTGGGACCAACACCACTTGAATATATAACTTTTATTCTCAAAACTTATATGTTAAATGATCAAATTATTCAGTCTGCCTTTCACTACCTAATACCTAGTATTTATAGGTTTCATAACCTTGATGGATACATAAATATATGAAGAAAACTAAATGTGGCTTCCTGTAGCTGATTTTACATATATCTAGGGTGACATGACTGGTTTTACATACAGGCTTAATTGCAAATTTGGTCCCAAAGGTCTAGCAATTTTTGTCTTGTAAATATTTTAGGTAGCAATTTTAATCTGTAAAATTTTGATCATATACAATTTTGATCCTCGAGTTATAGTTTGTGCAATTTTGTGCGATTTTGGTCCAATTAGGTGTTTCAATATTTCATTTGTTCTTACACTATCCCCTGTCGTTTGGCCAAAATATCCAAAATACCATGATTGTTAAAAGTTACAAGTTGAAATTGCTATTTTGATGAAGGGTAAAAACCGTCAAGGATCGAAAGCGCCACATGCATCAAGAAGTTCTACGTAACTAAGATTGTCAACCCCTAAGAGTTAAGGGAAAAAATTGCAATAAAGCCTTTACATATACCCAATAATTGTGATGTGGCATTCTACTACAAATGCTTTAATATAAATTTTAGAGGCAAATTTAATTTCCCCCAAACTCTGCGAGTTTTTTTAACTTTGCCCACTAAAGTTCCCCGGAAGACGCAAATCTCCGGACTGGTTAAAGCTTGATTATTGCAGAAGACTACGTTAGATTCCATCTTGATTATGACATACAATTGGAAAGCTTTGGAAATTTATTATAAAACGATGTAAAATATTTAAAAGATAATATTCTTTATTTTTTTAAAATATTCAGGATGTAAAACAAACTTATTTTATAATCAAATAAATGAAAAAATTAAATAAAATATGAAATTACTTTTGGGGTGCCAATTAAACGGCCACTAATCATGAAATATATGACATGCAAAAATTTCTCCAGAAATGTGGATAATTCTCCAAAAGCTAGTTTTTGCCAATTAGTCCAACCTTATGGGCAGTCCCTCCACCATTCAACCACTCTGGCTAGTACATAGGGCAATTTGTTTTAATATAGCAAATTTCAGATTAAATCGTCAAAATGTGGTGTATTTTGAAGGTTTTGTGATATTACTCATTGGCGCATAGGGTGTGTGTGCCAAGGATATTGCTGGCGCACCAACCATGTGCACCAGACCAAATAATCTCTTTTTTTTTTAAATTCTCTGGATGGCGCACAGGGTGTGTGCGCCAAGCATACTGCTGGCGCATCATCGTCTGGCGAATATATTTTTTTAATTTCTAAGGCTGGCGCAGTTGTTCTATGAGCCAACATGTTAAAATTATAAAAAAAAATCCGTTATGTGTTCCAATGGTGATATAATTAAGACCTGATAAATTGATACACAAATTGCAGATTGTTTAAATTGAAAAAAAATTAGTTAAGGTTGTCCAAATTATGAGATATTAATTGACTAATAATTGTATAAGTATAACACAAAATGAATGGTGAAAACTATCTTCACAAAATGAATGCAAATTATTCCATCAATAAGAGAATTTTGACTATTAACTATTATTATAACTAACTTATTGATACACAAATTATTCCAAACATTAATAAGAGAATTTTGACTGATTTTAATAACTATTTTCTATAACTAATCCAAATATGTCCATTAATTATAAATTTACATTCAAAATTAATGTCTTAACAAAATTAATTACTAAACACATAATTTTGAGTAATGCTAATCCTAATATCTATGACCACCGGTGCCACATCCCAGAGGATGTCTCTCTCGCTGGCTCCACCTAAGACCATATTCAGCATTATCAATATCATGTTGGTCGGAAGTAGACGACCTCGGATCCATATCCATATAACTCCCCTAAAATCCACTGGGAAATGGTACAAGCGAATGCTGAAAACTTGGACGTGCATATGTGGATGGACCTGTCATTCCCACATCTGTGTTGAGCATATCAGTAAATGATGTGAAATAAGGTGGTATAAACTGTAATATCCGAAAAATTTGGGGAAAATAGAAATTAGGGCTCGATTATTTGATAATTAGAGATTTCAAAATTTGGAGTCCATTATGTCCTAGGGTTTTCCTCCGGGAATTTCTCTGAGAGCGCCGTCTTGGTCTTCCCAAGACATTTTGTCCTTCATTGGGTCTCTTCACCATTGATTGCCTGATTGTTGCAAACATTCTCCTGTCATTTTCATTAAAACTTGTCCTATTCCCCATCACGTCCCTTTCCTCATTCATTTTTCTTGTCTGCACTCATATTCTTAAATTTTTCTTAGTTTTCGTCTGGTCTTTATTTTTCCTTGCCATTTCCATCTACTTTTAACATTTTCCTTTTGTGTTCTATTATTCTGATCTAATTTTATTTTTGTTTTTGTACTGTTTTCCTTGTTTTTGCTTTCCAGATCTCGTTCATCTTCAAAAAGGGTTGCACGCCAGTTCTGCTCTCTGCTCTCCGCCCAGGTGTTCTCTTCATCACTACGCTCGGCTCGGTCATGGAGGAATCCTTAGATGAACTGTACTCCCGACTATCACTTGCAGACGACGAAAAATAAGCATTAATGCCAACTCCGACATCAGTGCTAATCTGGACGTCTCCACTTGTCTTGTTGGAAAACTCTTGGCCCCAAGAATCATCAGCTTCGACCAGATCTCTACTCTGTTCAAGAAATTGTGGAACCCAAAAGGCAGACTACATTGCAAGGCCCTCCATGATAATACTCTGCTTTTCTCCTTCAGTGATGAGACTGACAAAAAAAGGGTCATGCTGGGATCCCCTTGGCTGTTCGATAAATTCATCATGCTCCTTGAGGAAGCCACAACCGATATGGTCATCTCTGCCTTTGAATTCAAGAAGTCCCCGTTCTGGATCCAGATTCACGATCTTCCACTTGGCCTCATGACGAATGAGTTTGCAGAGCTTGCAGGAAATATTATAGGAAAATTCATGGATGTTGATTGTGACTCTTCGGGATCGGTTGTTGGGAAATTCCTCCGCATTCGTGCAGAAATCGATATGATTTTCCAAATTGACTTTCGAGGGCATAAACTGACTGTGCTTTTAAAATATGAAAGACTGCCGGACTTCTGCTTCTTCTGTGGACGGATCGGTCACCTTGTCAAAGATTGTAACCTTCATATTCTCCACTCTCCTCACCAAAAATCACATTTTGAATATGGAAATTGGCTTCGTGCACCAACATCCTCTAACCCCTTCGCTTCCAACAGAAAATCCCCACATAATACCTCAAACTCCTCTGTTCAAAACACTTCTCGGCTCTCCCCATAGCCTGCCTCCCAGAACTGAAACACGTCCCAAAAAATCCGGCAACCCTGTGCAACCTCCCAAATTCCAGAAAAGTTTGGCTCGACCCATGGCTCCCTCGGACCTCAAACCCTTTTGTCCGCAGTCAGCCGCAATGCCTTCCTACAAGCGCTAC
Organism: Rehmannia glutinosa; assembly: GCA_016081115.2. Lineage (NCBI taxonomy): Eukaryota > Viridiplantae > Streptophyta > Magnoliopsida > Lamiales > Orobanchaceae > Rehmannia > Rehmannia glutinosa. The sequence continues at coordinate 282,093 of JABTTQ020001048.1, forward strand.
TGTAGCCTCCCTCATTGATCAATCAAGCAACAGCTGGAATGAAGCATTGATTCAAACCATTTTCACTGATGAAGAAGCTAAGCTTATTATGTCCATTCCTCTTCCCAACCCGCCCTCAGCTGATATCTGGTACTGGTGTCTCACGAAAAATGGGAAACATTCAGTTAGATCCGCCTATCATGCATATCTGGACTCGGACCTTACGCCCCTCGGTTTTGCTCCCAATGCTAGTTCAAGCTCTGGCCCAAATCGCCTCTGGAAACACCTCTGGAAAATGAAAATTCAACCCCGTGTCAAACACTTTCTATGGCGTTGTTGCACATCCACTATTGCTACGTCGGATAACCTCGCTCGTCATCACATTTTCAGCTCGGACACCTGCTGTATTTGCTCATCTCAAGATAATTCTGCCTCGCACGTGTTTTTCCTCTGCCCTTTTGCTGCCAATGTTTGGAGATGCTCGGGTTTGTATGAGTTTATAGCTACTTTCCAGCAGCCAGATTGGCGCCTATGGCTCCATGACTTGCTCACCCACTCACCGGACAGCCCAGCGGACCTAATTGCTATCATTTGTTCGCTCATTTGGTACCATAGGAACAAATGGAAATTTGAAGGCATTATCCCAGAACCTCAACAGCTCGTACTCTCTGCTAGTTGCATGTTAAGAGACTTTCAATCAGCTCATCTCTGGCCCGAGCGTATATCTTCTCTGCTCGCTTCACATCCACTCTTAGGCAACCATCAACACGGCCACTCTCTTTATATTGATGGCGCGATCTCCTTATCCAAAAATTGCGCCGGTGTTGGTGTGGTTCTTATCGACCCCGGTGGAAACTTGAGCTCTGGTATTTCTAGGAAATTTGCAGGAATAACGAACTCTGAGGAAGCGGAATTTTTGGCTATCAGAGAAGCCTTTAAATACGCACAGCTAATGAAGCTCCATGCTTTTTCAATCTTTAGTGATGTTGCTGCTGTCATCCTTGCTCTCCATGGTGAAGCTACTTGCAATATCCGTTGCCAACCATTACTTGATGAAATCAAAGGTCTACAACTCTCGCTACCAGCTACGGATATTTTCTGGATACGGAGAGACTCGAACTTTTTGGCACACTCTCTTGCTTTTCACGCAAAAAATATGGATTTGTTGTACTTTGTTTGGGATGATCCCACCCTTGTTCAATCGCCGCTGGACGTTTTCCAGCACCGTTAAATGAAGTTTCGTTTTTAGTCTCAAAAAAAAGAGATTTCAAAATTTGGGAATTTCTAAAAATTATATTACATTTGGGCTTAACAAATTAATTTAATAAACTTTATTTTATATCTTAATCCATTAATAATAACCTTAAGCCTATTAACAAGCCCAAACCTATAATCCCTATTCAAATAAGGTAACACCAAAAAGATACCAATTATCCTAATAATATTCAATTAATATTATACAAATGTCAATATTTCAATTTTAATTTTAACTAATTCCAGCTAATCAATTTTATTATAAAATTAATTAGCAATTGATGATACCTTCCATTCTTTTAGGCATCAGCTTAACATCCTACAAATTTATACCAAAACCCAGTCCAGGTACATTGAGCAATTTAAGCTCTATTACCATAAAAATTTCAGACGAAATTTTTGCTAAAATGTGCACTGATATTCAACTGTAATTATTGTTAAAAAAAATTCTAAATATTATCTTTACCTAATTTAGAACATCAACCCTACAGTACAAAAACACCAGTTAATATCATTCTAAAAATACAACCATTTTACCGAGCTACAAAGATAAGAAATAACTTCTTCTCCCTTGTCATTTCACTGCAAACACTCATCACAGTCACCCTCACTACCACCACCACCATCCGATCAGCATATAAAAAAAGGGAGAAAAGGAAAAATAGATAGAGAAAGAGAAGAAAAGGTAGGCCTCGGTTCACTCCTTCACAAAGATTGTCGATGTCGTTGCCCACACCGTCGCGCCGCCGCCACTGTGTGGTGTGTGTGGATGGGAGAAAGATTAGAAAGAAAGAAAAAAAAAAGAGATAGAGAGAGATGGGAAGATAAGGGGTTACTGAAAGAAGAAGAAGATGAGAAATGGTGGGGGTGGGGGGGTGGGGGCGTGTGGTTAGGGGGGATTGGGAATGGGAAAATGAGAAATAGCAAATGGGTTAAGAAAAAGAAAAGGAAAAAAAAATAAAGAGAGAAGAAATGATGTTGGTATTGGGAAATGGTAAAAAGGAAAAGGGTGGTTTACGGGAAAAAGGGAATGGGGAAGAAAGTAGGGGGTAGGGGGTAGGGGGTATGGGTAGAGAGAGTCAGAGAGAGATTTTCTTTTGGAAATGGGTTTGCAGGAAAGAGAATAAAAATGGGAGAAAAAGAAAAGAAAAGAAAAGAAGAAAGAAAAGAAAAGGAGAAATATAAATTTATTTTTAGGATCTCTATAATTTATCTAGCAAGCCAACTTTTTACCCAATTAATTATATTATATCAAATTTATTTATATATATATACATAATATACATAAAAAAATTGATACTAGTTTAAATTTAATTTGTAGGCAACAAGAATTTTCGGGCATAGAAATTTTCACTCTTCAACACACTCTACTCTACGCTATTTTTCGAGGTAGGGGTTTTTCCGCTTTTATTTGTCCATGTTAAATGCTCTTTATATGTTGCTTCTACGTGCTACGTGTTCATAGTCGTGTGGGGCCATCAGAGGTCGGGGCATAAAAGTTCCTCCGGTGAAATTCCGTGCGATTTGAGTCATATTTTAATGTCTATAGTCGTGTGGGACCATACAGAGGTCTGGGGCATAAAAGTTCCCTCCGGTGAAATCCCGGCAGTGCGAGCCATGTTTCAATGCTATAGCTACAGTTACAAATTTCAAATTTTAAGCATGTTATTTTGTGATATGTATTGTGTATTTAGCTTGGACAAATTGCCCCTACTGAAGAAAGAAAGCCTTGCTTGATATGAGAAAGATGCGCTCAAGCTTACTAAGCAAACGTAGGCTTGGGCTCGAAAGCTGGTTCTATCCCGCCGGCCAAGCAACCTAGAGTTGTTGAATGCTCACCCCAAAATAAATTTCTATTTCAGATGGATGATGGAGTTGGCTAGACAAGTGGTGGCGGTGACCCAAAATAAAATTTTAGAATAATGAATTACTATTTTCTTTATTAGACTATTTCTTATTGAAGCTAAAATTATTTTATGGAATAATATATTTTTGGAAATATCATTTAAATTTTTTTAATATTATTATTTGGTTGATAAAAATTTCTTTTAGAATATTTAGAAAGCACTTTTCATATCAAATCGCACTTTCAATTTATAAATCGTATTCAATTTTGAAAAACATGAAAATGGGACATTACATAAACTAATCATAATTCACATGATGTGGCATATATGGTGTGTGATGCGAAGTGGAGGGACCTGTCGCATATCCAAATGGACCTCCCGCATATCTAGATGGATCTGGCGCATATGCAAATGGGCTCAACACATATCCAGATGGACCTGCACTTTGCACATGTTTTTTATTTGTAAAAATCATTCGTTTACACAACACACAAGTCTCAAAGTCATAAAATTGTACATACGAAGACATACCAATAGAATCACTGTCTACATCTCGGTAACTTGATTCGAAGAATGAAGTTCCAGAACCAATCCCATAATTACCACCAGAATTGTTACGAGTGCGCTGCCTATGATGTTGAGCTGCATCCGCTCCATCACTGTCATTATCCTCGTCAGATGCACTTTCATCAGGTTCAGAATTCGATGATGCTCTCCTCGACAAATATGTACAACATCAACATTTTCATCACTAGGTCTACCAACATCAACATTTTCATTACTAGGTCCGCCAACATCAACATTTTCATTACTAGGTCCACCTTGTGTAAATGCAGATAGTTCAGGATCCATACCTCCTCTAAGGAACTCAGCATACTGATAATAATCATGTCCTACTGAAGTATTTATTTCAATATTCTGAATTACAAGATCTAACTCAACAAACAAATCAAAAAACTCAATCCCAGCTGACGGATCTATAAAAGACCACAAATCTTCATAATTTGTAATAGATACTATTCAACACATATTGTCATAACAATATTTAGCCGAAATTTTCAACTTCCATTGACTTACACCAACCCCCCATTGAGATTAATATTTCAGTCAATTTCACAAAATTCGTTCTGCGAGAAATTCTCCTAGCACCCAATTGCGTTACGGTCATATCTCACATCACTACCGGTTTGCACAATTTGTCCTCCAAAATATATGATTATGGTGATCATGTTTGACATCGCCTATATATTATAATGACAATACTGATTAAATAATCTATATATATAATAAGAGACTATTCTATGAATAGTATCGTCATTTTCCCCCCATTTTTGTCTTTCTAAAAACGATTTTTTTTTTTTTTTAATTTCTTTGTTATTTTCTCGCAAAAATTTGAACGTGACATAAGTAATACATGGCAAGTTTTATATAGATATATACGATAAAAATAATTAATCCCGAATTTGTTTATGTTTACCATTAATAAATCCTCGATTTAGGTTATTGACCGACTCCTTTTTAATAAATTCAACTTGCCAAAAAGCTCAATTTTGAATTTTAGTCCGGTTGTTTCCTATTTACCTTTAATATTTCCAAGAATTATTAATGCCAATTTGCGTATTCTCTTTTTTATAAAATAAACATACCAAACATACTACAAAATCTTGCATTGAAATATCCGATATATATATATAATTCATTAAGTCGATGTTTGATATCCTCTCGATTTTGTTCAATTTGCGTAACATTAATTACCAATTTTTTTGGTAAAATCTTCATCGAATATAAATGGCATTGACATAAATTTTCTAATTACATATTTAAAAAATCGTTACTTGAAACTTGGACCACGTTAATGAAATTTGAGTACAATTACCATATTTAAAAAATTGAAGTACAAGAATTACTAAAATAACCAAAACAAAAAAGTAAAGTGAATTTTAAAATATTGCTTAACTAAAATACACACGCCGGGCTTTCCTTTTTTGTGAATCATCGACACTATAAATACCTCGCAAATTGATCAGTTAAACTATCGCCGTCTCAAGAACTCTTGAAAGCGTAAAAATTATCTTTCAAACTTCTTCATAATATGGCACCATGTTCGGTTTAATCAAAGATTTGAATAAGAGCAAGACCAATTTCGGGGCAAAGAAATTACGTTTGGTCCGTGCTTATGAGAAACCCGCTTTTAATGACAATAGGCAAATACAAAGTATAGAATGCGTATTTCACGATTCAGAGGTATGAATATTTTTTTAACTGTTTTTTTTTTGTAAACTAAACAGATAATAGATTGATTAGTTCCTAATTATCGTAAATTTTAACATCTTGCAGGGAGACAGGATTCATTGCACAATAAGAAAAATGCATATGGAACAATACAAGAAGATGCTAAACGAAGGACACATTTATGCTCTTCGAGACTTTTTAGTCACAAATCAAATGGATAAATATAAAACTTGTGTGAACAAATATAAGATTATATTTCATGGAAAAACACACATGTTTGAAATGTTTGACAAAACCTTTCCAAGGTTTATGTACGCTTTTAAAGATTTGAGATTTGCTTGATGTTGAGCAAGTTGACGATCGTTTGCTTTTTTGGTAAGTTATGAATGATTAAGTTAAATTTCGATTGTTTTAATAAAGATGTATACAATTTTAACATCATGTGAAAACAAACAGACATCATTGGAAGAGTAGTGTCAATGCACGCATTGAGACAAAACAAGTTGAGGGAAGGTCTACACGGTTTTGGATATAATTTTGGAGGACTTGGAGTAAGCTAACATTCTATCAAACAATATTTTTGTAACTTATCTATCCTGTTTTTGATTTAAACTTATTGTAGAATGGTATTTTTCTTTAATGTAGTCATAATCGTGTTACATGCACTCTATGGGAGGACTATGTTGATACTATATTGCCATATCTCAAGAGCACAAGAGAGAACCATTCGTAATTATTCTTCAAATGTGTCGAGCTAAGGTTTATCGAGGTAATTTCCAGTATATTAAAACAAGTACATTTTTTTTTCTGAATCTAATAATGAATGCTTTTTTTTGTTATATTTGCAACATGTAGACGAGGTAAAAGTGTCAAATACCTATCATGTAACGAAATTGATTGTGAATGGTGAAGAAGACGAGATTCAGGAATTTAAGAAAAGGTATACCTTTATAATTATTTAGATTTAGATTTATAAAATTTTATTTCTGGAAATTAATGATGTAATTACATTTTCAATTAGTTAAAGTATATTAATTGACATATTATTGTTTTATTCAGAATTGTCAATATGAGCACCCCTACGTGTTCGATCAGTTATCGAACTATGCCATCCGCACAGACTGTTTCGGAGGATTTAGAGTCCGGCAAATCACGTGTCCGAACGATAGAGCAGCTTTATTCAAAAAGAGAGGTAACAATTTTATTACATTTGTTGTTAAATATAATCCTTAGATATAAAAACTTTTTTCATTGCTTTTACAAAATTAAAACCGATTATATAAATTTTTATTATTTACAGATTGGTAGTTTTGGGTTTGTGGTACAATAATATCATTCATTGGAGATTGGTGGTACTTATCTTGCCCACATTGTCCAAAGAAGCGAAAGATAGCGGGAGAGAAGTTGTCTTCTTTGGTTGTGACAAGTTTCCGAGAATGGAAATTTAAGGTATATATTTACTATGTTAAGTACTTATTTTCTCTTTATTTGTATAGAATTTTTACTAAATTATTTTTTTATGATGTTTTCTTTAGGTATAAGCTTGAGATTCAAATTGTAGATGATATCGAAATGTTCCGCTTCTTTTTATGGGACCGAGATTGTGAAAAGTTGATTGGAAAGCCATGTGCAATTCTTAGGAGAGAACATCTTGATGTATGTAGAATCGTTTTAATTTTTATATATTATGAAGTTATTGTTGAGATATTTTTAACATTTTTTAAATGAAATAGATGCAAAACGGACAAGACATTAGGATGAGATTGCAAGTTTGATTGATACAAGCCTTTTTAAGGTGCAAGTTAAGGAGATCAGTTGAGGAATTTTGAGAGATCTTTAACTGTTTTGAAGTTAACTACAAATCCATATTTGATTAAAACATTCTCGCATAGTGCGATTGAAAGTCGGTACTTTAGACAATAATTTTCTTCAATTTAATTTTTAGTATTAAATGTTTTATGTTACATATTTAATTAATTGTTATTTCAAATGTAGGAATGGACTTCTGTCCAAGCTACATGGTGATGAAGAAAGAAGAAAAGGTTTGAAAGTTATTTAAATTGACTTAATACTAAAACTCGATTTATGGGCAATAACTAAAAATAATTTTATTTGCGGGGGAAAATTCTTCAGGAGATGAAGTTAACACTCCAAGTAAGACGAATAAGAACAAAGAGGTAGTTAGAGAAAGTCCATCATTTAAACGAGCCCTTCTTGAAGATTTTTCGTCTTCTACAAGCGCAAAGAAGTTGAAGGAGTTCATTAAGAAGGAGGATGATAAATAGAAGATATAAAGTTTATTGGGAACATTAGTATTATATATTTAATCTTTTGAACTTAGAATAGCTATGTTTGGTTTTGGTGTTAGATTGGAACAATTTTGGATTTCGTTGTTTTCGTTCAAGACTCAATGTTATTGGTTTGCTTTGATTATTGTTATTGTTATTCTCTTTAATAATGGAATGTCTCTTTTAAACAATTTATTATTTTTATTAATTCAAATTTGTTAATATTTGGGTTTAAGTATTTTGGAAAAGTAAACATTAAAACATTGTCCAAAAAAAACCGAGCAATGTCACCAAATGTATAATTACGCAGAAAAGTAATTACTCGCGAAACTTAAAATTACTAATCTTGTTTAATTTAAAAAACGATGACGACCCCAAAGACCTAAGCAGATTCCACCACACTCATGGTATAGGGTCAATTTGGTTTGTTGCTTAGGGGATCTTTATTTTTTGATGTCTTACAAAAATAATTGCATGATAAATGAAAGACTTTACATAATTCAAAACATGAACGAGATATTATACGGTGATAAAACAGTTTCATAAATAACTTCATAAATTAAAGCTAATGAAAAATGGAATCATGCATTGAAAATAACATCAATAAAGAAAACATTCACACATTTACTATATTATTACATTGACTATATTAACAATTTTACAACTCAGAACAAATATTACTTTTTATTTTTGGTCAAATTTATTATCAACATCTTCTAAAATGATCTAAATATAATATATTGATCCTAACGTCTGGCAGATAAGATTTCTTTCCTACAATATACATTAAAAACCTAAAAATGTAAATAAATATATAATTTAAAATCATGTGAGTTATAATATTAAGTCAAATCTATCATAAATACCTTTTAAAATATATATAATAATAATATATTTGTTTGTAAATTCGTTCAAATCATAATATCTAACATAATTTATTTAAAGTTTGAATTAAATTAAGGATAAAGTGGAAATTATTTATGATTCTTGATTATCATGTTTTTTAAAATCAAATATTTAGTCCAATATACCTTAAGAACTATTTCAAAATAGAAATAAATATATCGATATATATATATATCTCCTAAATTCGATTATGGAAAATATATGGTAGGAATAATCTTCCTTAATTAGGTAATTAGTTTTGTTTTTTGATTACCAAGAATTACCATTATTGGAGGTAATATTCAATATAAATACATACACAGAGTTCACAATTTCAAGTATCATCATCAAACTTCAGCCCAAAAGGCACATAGACACTTAAAAAACACATTTCGATCGTCAAGAAAACACCAAAGCAACCCAAGAATCACGACGAAGAGAGATAACAATGAGGAGATCAAAAGATCAAATCGTATTTGGCAATAAACGGACAAGGGATATCGGCTTTGATAATGGTATGAAGTTTATTTTTTAAACCAAAAATTACATTTATGTTTTGATATGATGTTAACATTCAAGTGTCAACCAAACATTTAAATAGCACTTATGATATAATGGTTCAAGTTCTAGAATAGTATCATTTGAAACACAGTTAAAATATTTAAACTAAACATGTATTTGTAAACAAATGTTTATTATTTCAATTTCAAACTATTCTTTTAACCATACACTATTATCAAAACAATGATCAAAATAATAGTCCTGGAAAATTGGTATTTATGGATCGAAAACCTTTGTTTGGACAATCATTTGTAAATATGTATCAAAACTTTAACTCGTAAAAAGTTTAGTACACATGTTAAAAAATAATTTTCCATTAAACAAATAAAATTACCACGTAAGTGATTAGTCGAACAATGTATTTTTATATATTGCAATAATTTCAACTTATCGGTAATGGGTGTTGTATTTGATCCGGACATCCATGAGCGAGATAATAATATGAAGAAACCCTATCTTCGGAACTGACACGCCAGATTATCGTTCATGCATATAAAAAATAATTTATTGTTAAAACAGATTTGTAACAATAAATTCATGAAAAAATAATAATAAAATATTAATTTGTGCTCAAATATACAAAAAAAAAATACGGTTCTCTGATTTTAAAACAATTACCTTAAAAATAAATAAATGTTGAGCTTCGAATATACATTTTCTTTCAGATCTGCACATCCTTGAGCCGGATAATAAAAACGAAGAATCCCGATCCGAATGAACTCAAAGTGCATAATATCGATACATCCATGTCAAAATACAATATTGTTAAAATTATTTCTTAACAAAAAATTATCAAAAAATTATATAAAAATTGTCCTGGTCAGAAATACATAAAAAAAGGGCGTTTGCTTTTTAAAATTTTCAAATAATTCCTATCTGTGCATAAAAAAAATATAAACAAATCTTAAATAGCCTTAACTGATTTAAATAAAACATAAATAAATTTAATTTTATTACCTTTGAAATGAATAAATATTCGTCTTCGACGATAGCATTTCTTTCAGATCTGTAAAAAAAATATCAGTATGGTAGATCTGTAAGATCCATAAAAAAAACAAATAAAATATTACATCCGTAATAATAAATAAAAAAATCACGAAAAATTTTAATTACCTGAAATTGAAGAGATATTCATCTTCAAATACACCCCTGCCTTCGAGATCTGTACAGAAAACAAAAAAAAAATGTTTATCAGTAGGCTTTTATCTTCGATGCGGATTAAATATAAAAAATTATAAAATTATAGCTACGAAAATGACGTACCCAAAAAATGTAATCCCAATTTTTTTTTTCTGATTTTCAACAAAGAAATCTTAATACCAAGGCCCAAACATTATAATCGGGGGTTTGATCTTGGTTTACATTGGAAAAATAAATTCATCGCTAAATCGGAAAACATTTACAAGACAAAATGATTTTTCTTTAAACCAAAAACAAAAATGAAAATTGTAACCCAAATTTTTTTTTCAATATTCCGAAGAGGAACCGTAAGTTAGTTCTCTGTTGTAGATCTTTGAAAACATTTTTAAATGGAACGAAAAATAGGTTTGTTACAAAGATGAAATAATCGAAGAATAAAGAAGAGGATTTTGGGAAAGAAGAAAAGAGTTTTTTCGAAAAATTCATCTCCGAAATGACATAGGATTAGGGTTTCGTGTTTTAACCTTTCAATTTTTTGTGCAATCCTCGATCGTCCATTTACAAAGCATTATCTAGGAGGATAATCTCAATCGTAACGTTTCTTTCGAAATGAGGACCGAGATTAGGGTTTGTTTGATGTTTTTACCTTTCATTTTTGTGCAATCCTTATCGTCCATTTACCAAGAATTCTCTAGAAGCATAATCTCGATCGTACACGTGTAGGCACGATTTTTGTTCCGGATTCTTGGGCTCATACAAGATATGGGTTCTCGCTTTTTTAGTGGGCCTCACTAACATCTAATTGGGCTTACCAAATAAAGGCCTAATGTAATATATAATTGGATTTGATTAATTAAATGCCTTTTTCAATTTTACATTTTCAACTAAATTAAAATTTATTTCAGTGAAATATTTATTTTATTGTAATTTTTATTTTAATAAATTTTATATAAAATAATGATATTAGATGATTTAATTTAAATATCTATCCATGAACAAATATAAAAATGTATTATTTATGCAATTTATTTTTTTATTAAAAGTAAATAATCGAATTTTTATATATTTATATTATCAAAATTACCTAAATATATATATATATATAACTGATAATGTATATTATTATTTATACATAATTTTTGTTTCAATTGTGTATATTTTTGTAATAGTTTGTTTTTTTAAATATAAAAAATACAAAAATGACGTAATTTTTAATTTTAATCTTATCGAAATTTATATAAACTATAAGTTATATTATTATTTATCGAATATTTTTGTTACATATTTTTTTAATTTAGTTAACGTTTGTTTTTTTAATAAAAAATAATAAACGTTAATTTTGAGTTATTAAATTGAATTTTATTAACGTTTATATTTTTTAGCGTAAATAGAAAAATTAAATTTGAAATAACGTTTTCTTATGAAAATTTTAAATATTATTTATACATCCTTTTGTCACAAATTTGTAATTAATTATTTTGTTTTTTTTTAAATAGAAAATGGAAGCATAGCAGGGGATAATATCTACGGTGGATCTAAAAGAGTTGTAAGGGCACAACATTGCTTCGAGCAACAACAGATGTTTCTCCATTTTCCAACTCCTCTCAATGACATCACAAATGGTACATTTATTTTATTGTTATTATATTTATATAGTTATATAGTTATATGTTTAAATATTTTTATGTATTTATATTAAGATTATAAATTTTAAAAATAAAATTTGTCAAAAGTCATATTTTTATGTTATATTTAAATATTGGCATATGTATAACAATTCTTTAAAGATAGTTGTCTACTTTTTCTAATAAAAAACAAATTGAAGTTACAAATTTTCGTATTAAAAATATATAAAAATTATTTGAAGGTTGGGACTCTGTTATGCTCCCGAGAAATATAGACCATTCAATTGGTTTGTGTAATGGTACACGATTGGTGATTACAAGGCTCGGTGAACATGTTCTTGAATCCAAGATTCTCAACGGAGCCAACGCAGGTCATAAAGTGTTGATTCCGCGAATGACTCTTACACCATCGACTGGATTCCTTCAAGTTCCAACGGGCGATTTAGCTTCCTTTGATCGTGTCTTATGCCATGACGATAAACAAAAGCCAAGGACAGTCTCTGTCTAATGTAGACTATATCTAAAGAATCCGTTTTTGATCATGGCCAATTATATGTCGCAGTTTCAAGAGTTACCAATCGAAAGTGGGTTGAAAATATTAGTTTGCGACGATCGTCAAACAACAAACAAACAACTAATGTTGTATACAAAGAAGTATTTCAAAATTTGTAATTTTTAATAGTGCAATTGTATTTACCTTTTCATACAAATTTAATATATTGTATTTTTTATTGATATTTTATTTATATAGCAACACCCACCCTCGAAAACACTCCGTGCATCGCACGGTCAAAAACTAGTTGAAATAAAATTTGACATTGCTTATATACATGTATTATTTATACAATTTAACAATTATTATAGGATAAATAATACGAATATTAAAATTATTTCAGCAATAGGAAGTAATTTACATAAACAATATGTACTCATAAATATAATGACGAAATTAACATAAAACATTTTCGGACAAAAAATATAATACAATATATTTTGAAATAAATATTAATTTAAGACATACTTGAAAATTCGGAAATCCAAAATCGTCAAAAGATCTTAGGAAGCCCAAACCAGGAAAATACCGAAAGCCCAAATTGGTCGTAAAACTACTATCGCTAGGAAACTACTATCGTCGTAGGGAAACCTCCATGTGAGTGAGTGTTTTTTGCGTATGTGTGTGTGTGTGTGTGTTGTGTTTATGCGTGCGTGTGTGTGTTCTTGTGTTTGTGGGAGGGTTTTTTGGGGTGAGAGTGAGAGTGTGAGAGTGATAGAGAGTGTTTGTGAGGTGTGTGTGAGTTTTTGGGGGTTTTTTTATAAGGGTTAGGGTACCAACATTTTGGGCTTTTTTTTTTGTTAAAGGAGTTGGCGCATTTGCAGTACGCCAGGGTTGACTACTTTTTGCGGTTGACAGTGTGTAATCCTTAGAATCCGTGATTTTGGATTCTCGGGATGGCGCACGTCTGGTGTGGCGGGGGATAATTTTTTTAATATGAAAATGTTTGGCGCACCCATAAATGTGTGCCGCCATACAAAATTTAAGAAAAAATATTTAATCGTTTGGTGCGAGAGACGAGATGCGCCGTGGCCGTGCCTACCATGAGGCAAATGAGGCCATGGACTCATCCCCGAAATTTTTTTGTAAAATTAGGGGCCCATAATTTTGTAAATTAATACATATATATACATACTTGTAGATGTTTTAGTACTTAAAAGCCCAAATAAGAATATCAACTCAAAAGCCCAAATAAAAGAGCAAATTAGGCCCAAATATATTGACAAATCCGAGGATATGGATATTGATGTTGCTATCACTCTTTTGCAAGGACTTATTTCATTTCTTGAAGAATATAGAAAAGATGGTTTTCATAAGTCCATAAGTGAGGCTAAAAAATGGCAAATAAGATAGGCATCAAAGTCGTATTTCGAGAAAAACATAATATTCAAGAAATAAACAATTTGATGAAAGCAACAATGAAGAAGTATCACAATCAGAGAATTCTTTGAGTTAACTATTTTCTCTTTATAATCGATCAAGCTCGTTCTTCTATAGAAACTCGATTTGCACAGTTTAAAATGTATGAGGAAACTTTTTTTATTCAATTTGGAGAGGTTGCAATATGCTGATGATGATAGCTTGTTGAGGTCTTGCAAAAATCTTCAAAATTCTCTGACACAGAATGGTTGCTCTGACATTGATAGTAGTGATTTATTTTCGGAGTTATCATTCTTGAAGTGCTCTTTACCAAGAGAAACGAAATTTGCAATTGGAATGGTGGATTATTTGAAGAAAATGGATGGTTGTTTTCCAAATGCTTATATTGCTTATAAGATCTTGTTGACAATACCAGTTACTGTAGCAAGTGCAGAAAGAAGTTTCTCAAAGTTGAAGCTCATTAAAACTTTTCTCCGATCAACCATGTCACAAGAGAGATTGAATGGGTTAGTTATGTTATCAATTGAGAAATGAATTATTGAGCAACTTGATTATACAGACTTGATTAATACTTTCGTTACCAAAACTGTAAGACGAGTTGTATTTAATTACTTTGAACATGATTGCTATATTATTTAACTAATTTTGTACATTATTGGAAGCTTATTTTTTCAATAATAATTTATATCTAATCTAATCTATCTAATCTAATCTAACATCCCTAAAAGGATCAATATTTCTGTAAAAAATTGTTAGGACTAAAATATCCCTATATTTAATAATAATTGAGGGCAAATGTGGAATTGACTTAAGAAAAGGTATAAATTAGAAACTTGAAAAGTCATTAAATTAGAAACTTCAAAAGTCATTTCAAAAACCCTTCAAGCGTTCATGATCGGTTACTCTGAAATTGAGGTCAAATGTGGAATTGACTGAAGAAAAGGTATTAAATTAGAAACTTGAAAAGGCATTTCAAAAATCCTTCCAGCCGTCCATCATGATCGGTTACTCTGAAACAGGAAGAGGAATATCCACATTCGCATGATTTCACACTATATTTTTTCCTTCTCGCGTTGGATCGGTCTTCTATGAATCTATTGGCGATGTGGATGAGGGGCTGAAGGAATCGGATCGCGAGAGTTCGAATCTCATTCTGGATTGCATTGCAGGTGGTAAGCTCTTTTTGAGACAATCAATTAAATTCAAGCTTGGTTTGTTTCATATTTCTTTTCTACATAAATTTTATTTACGATGATGAATGTTACCTTATTTTTCTGAACCATGTGTGACCGTTAATCATCTTTAGATTCTCTACCATTATAAATATATATGTGATCATCACTTCTATAATCAAATGTTTTTCTTGGAATTCAGCAACCTAAAGAAGACCCTTGGGGACCCGGGCCAAACAGGTGGCCTCGGGAAGGCGAGGAAGAACACTATGTTCGACTTTTGTTCGAACTCAGAGCAAGTGGTACGCTACATTGCTATCTTGCATTGGAAGTGTGAATAAGTGGAATATAATTTTGTTTAAGCAAAACTATTATGATAATTTGATCATTGTTTATAATCTTTTGGCATTTTAGAGTAAATATAATTATTACATCATTAAATTATCAAACAATTAAGATTTAGCGTAAAATAGGCAAAACCTGGTGATCCTTTTAGTTTGGTGGCCATATTTTTGGGTCCGAAAATTGCCTTTAATTTGCCTTTGTGAGGCTTACAAAGAAGAAGATTTATATTGATTTTTCTTTAAAGAATAGCTTTGATGGAGTCGATGTGAAAAACTTTTATTATTCAATTTTTTGATCACATTAAGAGAAGTCAACATAAAACAAAAGGAATTACCCAAGTATTCAATAGCAGATTGCTCAATGCTCAAAGGAGCTCACGAAAAACATTCTCAAAACCAAGACCTTTAGATCGATATTTAGATCGATATAGGCCGATGCCATCTCACATCTAATTCCTCCGGTGCAAAGTACATAAGGATATTGTTCCTCGTAATTTCTCGGAATTGTTGTCCATCCGGGAGGCGGAGTCACTATCTTTGTCTCGATTTTGGATCCAAAGTTTTGACATCTGGAGTATCAAATTTTCATATTCTTGTCTCATACATGTTCCTTGCATCTAACGGGGATGACTTTTTGTCGAATCGGAACTTTTCTCTTGGCATTTAATCGGCATTTTGAAGGACGGAATGAAATGAAATTTGCGAGAGAGATGCCTCCAAAGCATTTGAAATATCCGGGGACTTGACGGGGATGAGAACTTAAAGTCACCAATTCCTATGGACAGGATGATGAGATCCTTGACTATCCTGGAGGAGAGAGAAAGTGAATCCACATTCTTTGCGACTTGATCATTCAACGGCTCCAAGCAAGATGCGAGCTTGAAATCGATCCCTTCAAACAGAGCATTAGATTTCTTGCCTCAATTTGTTCCTCAATGCCCTCAATCTCCGCCAACGATGGACGTTGACACCGTGTGAGGAGGCGAACGCGACCGAGGATGGAGAGGAGGTGCAATTTGAATGGTAGAAATCGAAGAGGTTTTGGAGGTCGGGATTTTTGTGTACTTGTAGTACAACAAAACGCCGTAGTCTTTTTCTTTTTCATTTTCCATTTTGCAGATTGATGTCGTGGTCCTTTTATTATTCAATTAAAAAGTATAATTAATCATGGAAGAATTTTTAAAGTACCCACTATGGATAGTGGGTATTCTTTTCTATCCATTGACATAAGAAAACTCTTTTCTACCCAATTTGACAAGAATGTCCCTCCTTTAATTTGAAGATTTTGAATTTTGGCGGTGCAATTAATGTTTTCTTTGAAAATCGTGTACACTTCCCCGAATACACACACACCTATGTAAAATCGTATACCCATATCGTGCCATATCGTGCCCATATCGTGCCAACCTCATGTACATACCGTGCCCAAAATCGTGTCATATCATGCATATCGCGCATATCGTGCCAACCTATATCATGCCATATCGTGCCATATCATGCATATCGCGCATGTCGTGCCATATCGTGCCAACCTATATCGCCCAAAATCGTGTCATATCATGCATATCGTGCCATATCGTGCCAATCTATATCGTGCCAAAATTATGTCATGTCATGAATATCGCGATATCGTGCCATATCGTACAACCTATATCGTGTCATATCATTCATATCGCGCATATCGTGTCATATCGTGCCAACCTATGTCGTGTCATATCATGCATATCGTGCCATATCGTGCCAACCTATATCGTGCATATCGCGCATATCGTGCCAACCTATATCGTGCCTAAAATCGTGCCCATATAAAAAACACGATAATTTATTTTAAAAAAAATGAATCGAAGTTATTTTAAAATCAAAAAATTACAAAAACGAAAAAAATCGAAGTTATTTTAAAATAAAAATTTGTATATATGAATATTAAAAAAAAACTACACATTTTTAAACATTTGCCATTTGTATAAAATTTGGAAATTTATTTTTAAAAAATTGTTTTTTTATACTAAACGATTTTATAAAAATATGAATTTATTTTAATTAAACTACAATTAGTTAAAAAATAAAAATCGGAAAATAAAGAAAAATGTATTTTATGTAAGATAGAAATATGACCCCACCTACCTTTTACTTTACCACCCACTTTGCTTTTGTAATCAAGTGTCGAGGGTATTTGGGTAAAAGAACCATAAAAGTGGGTAGAAAAGATGGTATTTTATCTTGGTGGCTAAAAAAGAGGTTGACCTATCCAATGTGGGTATTTTATACCATTTCCTCATTAATCATTTATGAATATATTTTTACATGACAAGGTTACAGGAGAAAAGAACACTTATTTGTTTTAGCATTGGTGGAAAAAACCAAGATTTCTTCATTGTCTTTGCTTCTTCAAATAATATATTACTTCTTTATCCAATATATCGTTGAATTTATTACCTACGATGAAACATTCACTTGAAATGCGAGCCATGCAAAGCGATACAAGGGATACATTGTACACGACTATCTGTTTCAAAGAGATTTCTACGATATCATTTTCTATATGTATATACATGTGATTTGTTTCTCCAAATTTCTTATATGTTAGATTCTTTAGTTAGCATGAGTAGCATGATGAGGTCATGGGTGCACACTTGAACATTCTCTCTTTGAATCTCTGATTATCAGGATATACTTGCAATTCTACGAGTGCAATAAAGAACGCTCCGTTAAAGGACTTATATGCTTATCAACGCACCGGCTATGATTAGGGGTGTCAATCATGTCGTGTTTCGTGTTCGCGGGTCGTGTTTTTACAGGTATTACAGGTCCGACACGAACCAGGAACCCGTTTAATTATTCGTGTCAAGATACACGACCGAACACGACCCGTTCATGACACGGATAACCCGACCGACACGAAAAACCTGTATAATTTAAACTTGACACGAAAAAAATAAAAAAAATTCAGAAAAAATTTTAAATTACAAATAAAAAATACATTAAATATTAAAAATTATTAAAAGAATACATTTAATAATTTTTCCATCATCATATAACCAACTAAAACATCACAAAATATTAAAATAATATATCACTATAAAATTAAATGGGTTACATAGGTCAATCGTGTGCCACCGGTCGACCCGACCTGACCTATTTATTTTTCGTGTTATCCGTGTCCGACCCGATTTTGACCCGAACCTGTTAAGGGTTGTACCTGTACCTACTAAATTCGTGTTAGGTTCGTGTTGGGTTATCATGTCGTGTCACAAATTGACGCCCCTAGATATGATTCTTTCCATCGTCAATCAATTTAAAGGACTCCTCTAAGGTAAATATCTACTTATGGTAAGACTTGCTTATTCTGTGGTACATATTCAAATGTGATTCTTTTCATCTTCAATCAATTGAAAAGACTGTCTCTAAGGTAAATATTTGCATATGTTAAAACTTGGTTATTTTGTGGTATAGTTGCAACTTCACTAATCTACTATCTCTACTATAAAAGGCTGAATATCTATGTGAAATTTTGAGTGGACTAAAACATCCCTCTGTTTTATTAATTTTAATGGTAAAATTGTAATTTCTGGGGATTCAGGCAACAATCGACTAAAAGGCAGAAGATGTATGGGGATTTCTGGATTTCTGATTTTCTGAACGATGGGGATCAAAAGAAGAAATCTAAATGACAATTTTGGGAGTGATAGGTAAGGGTCTATATAAACCTTTAGTCTTCTCAAACATCGGAGGCCCCAAAAATCGGGTCTCAACTAATCCCTTTCTTATAGCATCCATCCATCAAAAGTATAGCTTGACAATATTTTTGGCCTTAAGCTTCAAAAACTTACGGTAGATATCCAATATGGGCTCTCCTTTTACTAAATCATCGTCATCAAGTCCAATAATGGTGGAACTAGGGTTTTCCTTCTTATTCTTGACAACAAGTAGTTTTTGTATGCATATGATTTGTGTCATTTAATTGATTTCTTGATTTTTCACTCGACCACTATGACCGAGTCTTAAACTAAGATATCATACTATTGACTTTTCATGATTTTGTCTTCGCTTAATGCCATGGAAGATCATTCCTCTATTCACTCTCGGTTGTAGTGAGGAGATTATGCGATGCAACTTTTAGGATGAGCATAAAAACTTCTCCATTTTACTCTTGCAAAAATTATCATAAGTGCGGACTTATTTCTAATGTTGCACCGATTTCATATTGACAACATGAACACGTCTTTGTAATTTGTAAATAAATTTTTGAATTTGTTGGCTTGCTCGACCAAGACTAACTTTTTCTCATGAAAGTGATGTACTCTTTGTAAATATATTTTTGAATTTGTGGTTCATTCACTTCTTGAATCATGATTCTGACATGTTCTTAGAAAAAACAAAGTGAGATTTTCTAAATTCGTCCCATATGTATGTCTACAGGTTGTTGATAATTGTGATATGTTACAGTTCTTATAGGTTTACGTCATAGAAAAATCATGTGTTATCTTTAGTTTTGCCTGCAGAAGCCATGTCAAAATATCCGAGTTGCCTTTATATTTTGGAGTTATCCTTTCGTTTTGGTTTAAAATTGTGGACTTGACTTAGCCTTTTGCAATTTCAATAGCATGCCCTGGTATTTCATGACTAAGATACACTTTTAATTGCATTACTTTTAATGAAAAATTTGTAAATTTCACTTTAGGATTTCTAGAGGGTATACTAGGAAGATTGTAAAAGCGGAATAAGAGAAGGCAACAAGCAAATCAGAAAAGCAGAAATGTATCCAAACAACACTGCATGAAGTTTCCTTTACTTCCCAATCTAATCTGTCTCTGAACATATACGTTGTCCCACCATTTGGAAAGAAAAAACAAAAATAGAGATGGCGATACTGGATTTATTCCGATCAAAAATCACTTTGGTTGGTTTACTTCATTAGAAATGTTGAAGTAGATATTGAAAGCAATTTGATTCGTATTTAACTCTGCAATGGAAATTTCGGTTTGTGAAAAACTAATGGACAACGCAATCTGAGTTGGGAAGTGAGTTTTGCAGCCCCAAGGGCTTCTAAGGAGGCTTGGATCAATACGGTGAATGAGTTTCACAGGGCTGCTCTTTCAACTTGTCTCGAAATGACTATGATTTATGGAGTGATGATGTTTATGGACAAAAAATGTATACAATGCCACAATTTTCTCTCATATTGTTGGTCTTGGAGTTACGAGACAAGTCCACTTATGAGATCAATAATTGTTGTACGGATGGATTCAATAATTTTACGACGTATGTCTGGAAATTATTTTTCCTTATATTGGATTGAACTGATAATTCCATAAATACATCATGATTAATCAAGTACAATGATAATTTATGTTTTTGCCCTTCTGTTTGCAAATAACTGAACTTTATGAAACTTCAATAGGGATCAATAACTTGTCAAGAAGGTTGGTACTCTGACGCCTCTTAGTAAGAAAAACAGGAATTCCTTACACTTTTGCGCCATCTATAGCAGTAAACGAAGTTAATGCTATCATGTAATTAACTGCAATTTATTAGTTTCCATCAACTCATTAATCATATCTTTGCAGGTGTGCGGGGACCTTAGACGATGTTGTTGTTATGATCAATAATTCTCATCAACTATAATTTATCCCATACTTTCCACCAATTCCTGGTCTACGAGGACATATTCCATCAAATTATCCAAATCCCATTTGTGGTGGACCAAAGGTTTGCATGATCCAAAACTTATCAATGCAAGGTTTTATGACTTTGATAAAGTTCCTATCATGTATACTTTTTGATTGATATTCATTTTCTTTTTGTACAAATCAGTTTGCAGCAGATGATGACACGACACATGGTGCCAATGAGAATAACACAGTTATTGACTAGAATGATTTTATAAGTACTCATATGCATGTTCATCTTGACTCAGTTGATCTGTTCAAAGTATTCATGCTGGAATTAATATGATAAGTGAAAATGAATATGGAAATAAGTTCTCCTCAGATTAAGGAATCTGATCTACGTTGTCCTTCTTTCTCTCTCAGTTTCATGTTTCATTTTTTTTCTTTATAAATTTTGATCGGCTGCAAATCAAGCATAAATCGAAGCAATTGGCTCATATTTTTTGTTTGGGGTCATTTTTGTGGTTGTACTCTTTGCTTGCATCATCTGTATGTATTATTTCCATTGAAATTTTCCTGGTTATGAATTGCACGAGTTTTTTTTATATTAATGAACTTGGATATAATAGTTGTTGACTTTTGGTGGGGTTTGTTTTCTAAATATTTGAGGTTAGATTTGGTCCATTATTGCTAATTCACAGCCTTCTATGCACAAATATAATCTATGGACTTTTCATTTCATGTTTAGTTAGTATATATATAAAAATATTCGTTGTTGATTTTGACATGATTACCTAAATTTGTTGGTTCAAAGTATATAATTAGAGTTGTTATGTATCTCTACGTGTTGTATGTATATGGTTGTCTTAAAGACATGAGTTTTGGATATAAAATTCAATTATAATTCATGTTTGAATCAACCACAATGAGAATTTTTAGAGATTTTAAGAATAGTTATACACTTATATTTATTAGTTCTTATTTGCACGAAATTATTGATTCTCATTAAAATATGCCAATTTATTTGATCACACACAATTTAGGAGAGCAAGCGAACTCGAAAAAATGAAGGCTTATTTGTTCACCGACAATTTAAGGGAAAAGAAAAGGAAAGAAAATTAAGACTTTACAAGCTTATTTTATTTTTGAATGAAACATGATGAGGGCAAAGAAAATCCACGGACTTCCCTCCAATTTAAATTTATGCTGGTTTTTCCTTGCCCAGTTAAATATTCTGTCACCAATTTATCATTGGATGTGGTTTAATATTTGATGATATGATGAGTTATGCAAAAGTATAGAATGCAACTTAGCGTACTTTGTTTTATCAGTGAATGATTGAATATAAAAATCATCAATCATTTGGTCAGTTTGTCTTATTCACGATATTTATATTTAGTAAGTTGATAAATTGTTGTGAATAGTGTAGTTTGAACCTCACTATCACTGTAAATTCACTTTTCCATTGTAAGAAATTTCTTTTGGATTTGAACTTTTGTTAGTTTATATCTATTTAAACTACGGACCAACACTTGACAAAAAAAAAAAAAAAAAAAAGATTGAGCGTAGAATACCGGAGAAGAACAGTAAGTGCGATTCTTTTTTCTCTTTTCCTTTTTCATGGCAGACTTTGGTTTCTTTGGTTAGATGTTAGATATTGGAGATGGCGGTATTCTTTCCACCCAAATATGTTATATATATACATATATATATAATATAATAGTCATATGGATGTAGATTTTATTTATTACATTAAAGATCGAGCATCTTTAAGACAATCCATGTATACATACAGAAAAAAATATTAATTTTGACACTAATTTAAAAAGTTTAACAATTTTATAACATTAAAGATTGCAATTGCATAAGGAATGCAGTAAATTTACATCCCAGGAAATTTTGCCCAATATTATTTATGATGATCAATATGAAGTTTTTGAGATATACTGAAAGTTTTCACAAAATGCACATATATGTATTCTTTTAGCATGCTTGATGGTGTGGTTTTCATGGCTTGCAAGAATTGATAGCAAGAACAGAGGGAAGGATTTCAGAACAGAACAAATCATTTGCAATGTTTTTGGCACATATTCAATGCCTCTTAAAAAAATTAGAGGTTGTAATGTTGTGAGGTTATAAGGAGATGGCTAAGGAGTTTTAAGGGAGTTTTCCTATTTCTGTACATAGATGAGGGCAAAGAGTGGTATGGAGATTGGTTGCTTTGCTAAAAATGGATCAATTAGAGATGCCTCTATTCAGAGCATCAAACTGGAAATAGAAGCCATAATTTGGTTCGGCTACGAGAAATTTGTATTGTTTGTATGGGAGACAATTTTGGTCTTTTGTACAACATTTCCTTGGAATTGTTGGTAGATTAAAAGTTGTTTGTGTATCAACACTGAAAGCACCTAGCTGAATGTGTTACATGATGGTTGATTTTGTAATACTGTTAGGTAGATTAGTAACAACTACAACAACAATCATGTATTTTAAAAGTTGGGGTATGCTTTAAGTTGTGCATCATATGGTTCCAATAGCCATTTTTAAGCTTCTCGATCATCTAATGAATCACTTCTAAAAGTGGTGCGAGGCGCACTAATTTGGTATTACAAGGACCCCATGTTTTGCATTTCTATTTTCAAGTTGTACATTTGATAATATTAAAATAGATTATGTATTATACAATGTGAGGGTTCTATACATACATTTTATATGAAATTTCTTAATTGGTCGCACTTTTATGATAATTTCATTCAATTTGTAGCATAAATGTTTGGGCCCAAGATATTTTCACTATGTTTTACATACTAAACTTTATTTCATAATATACAAGCTTGTAATTTTGCAAATCTTTCTTCAAATCAAACTGCATCTACTTTATGCAAATATTTATAATAATTTTAACGAAAATAAATTATTTTAATTAGCTTATTTTTTATTAAACTAACAAAATCATATGGTTCACGCGCAACAACGCACGCACCTTACTAGTTATCTTTAAATTAGTAAAAAAAAACAGGGCCCATTTAAAAGTTAGACTCGTAGAAGAATTGCTAGGCATGGCCCTGGATGCGCCATGATTACTCGGCGCACCAACAACGTGCGCCACCGAGTTAAAGGACAACACCCTCACAATACACCACATTTTGACAATTTAATCTGAAATTTGCTATATTATAGCAAATAACCCTAGTACATAAGCAATGTCATATATATTTCCACACTGTTAAAAAGATGCCTGCAATAATGTGAGAGACTGCTTAATTATTTTACTTTAAAATCCACATTGATAGGTGCAGCCAATGACTAAAGTTAAAGAATAAATAAAAAATTAATAATGTCATTTTCTAGTACATAGTTGGGTTGTTCATCAAATGTCACATTGGTCAATATTAATCCTCAAAACATATTATATTACACACTGCTTTTGCTGATAAAATATTACTTAAGATATAAACAAACAACAATTTCTCAGAAACCATACTAGCCAAGACTTTTGCTGATCTAAGCTCTTCTTTTGTCCCTCTATGATAGTCTTCTTGTTACTCTTCTTCTTGATTTGCAGATCTTGTATATCATATCAAGATTAGAGATGGCTTATGCTGCTCTTGTTTCACTTGCACAAACCATACATCATATCCTGAACCATGATCAATATTCCATTTCAATTCATGAAAATGGAAAACTTAGATGTATTAACAAATACATTGTTTTCTTGCAAACTTTTCTCGAAGATTTTCCAGGGGAAGCCAACAGCTTGGAAGGACGAATCAGGGATGTAGCATATGAAACAGAGGATGTGATTGAATGTTTTATTTCCGAACAAATTGCGCCGTGTTCTGCACACCATAGTTATAATTTGCACGGGCTCAAAAATTTAACACATGAAATTGAGTCAATATCAGGAGAGCTAATGGACATCAGAAATAATTTAAGAACCAAAAAAGCTCGGTTTCGTCGTTCCCCTGCTGCTGTTTGTTCACCATCATCAAGACTAATTACAACCACCATAAAAAATGATGATATGGTTGGTTTTGAAGACGATTTGATTGAAATAAAAACTCGGCTTTGTGGAGAATCATCCAAACTTCAAGTCATCCCAATCGTGGGTATGGGCGGTATTGGTAAGACTACTCTTGCCAAAAATGCTTACGATGATCCATTAATTATGGAGCATTTTCAGATTCGTGTTTGGGTCACAATATCACAAGAATATAGCATACAGGAAATTGTTTCACACCTGGTGTTGTCAATAAAATCATCCAACGAAAGCCATCGTGAACAGATAAACAAGTTTGAAAGGAAAACCGAGTTAACGGAAGAATACGTGTACAAAAGTTTAAAGGGTAGGAGATATCTGGTTGTATTGGATGATATGTGGAGTACAAAGGCTTGGGATGATTTAAGAATGATATTTCCCGATGACCATTATGGAAGCAGAATAATGTTGACCACACGGCTATCTGACGTGGCTTCTTATGCCGATTTTTCTAGTCCTCTTCATGAGATGCGTTTCATGGATGCGGATCAAAGTTGGGAACTGCTTCGGCGTAAGGTGTTTGCGCGCGAAGACTGCCCTCCCGAATTAGAAGACACCGGAAAAGCGATTGCAAGGAGTTGTAGAGGACTGCCCTTCGCGATTGTGGTGATTGCAGGACTCCTA
Organism: Rehmannia glutinosa; assembly: GCA_016081115.2. Lineage (NCBI taxonomy): Eukaryota > Viridiplantae > Streptophyta > Magnoliopsida > Lamiales > Orobanchaceae > Rehmannia > Rehmannia glutinosa. The sequence goes on from JABTTQ020001048.1 coordinate 307,625, forward strand.
TCCACAATCGATCAAACTCGAGCTTCGTGGAAACAAATTGGACTAGTTGTAAATTCAACGGTGGCTACAAAAGATGGGCACTTCGAAAAGATTCTATCTTTGAGTTACACTCACTTGCCTCATCATTTGAAGCCGTGTTTTCTGTACATGGGAAGTTTTTCAGAAGACTACGAAATCAAAGTGTCGAAACTGATCAAATTATGGGTAGCGGAGGGTTTCTTGAAACCACACGGATCAAAAAACATCGAAGATGCCGCGGAAGAATATTTAGAGGATCTTGTCAGGAGAAGTCTTATTCTGGTGACCAATAGGAAGTCTAATGGCAAAATTAAAAGTTGCATCGTACATGATCTGGTGCGAGACTTGTGCATAAGAAAAGCCAATGAAGAGAAGTTTTTTCTACATGTTAATGGTACGTATGTCGGAGAGGCCATAAAAAATCAGCGCCGCGTGACTATTGCTTATTCTAATCTAAATAGTCTCGCAAACATTTACGCCTCAACCATCCGGACCGTTATTGGCGTTCATCGTACGAGAGGAAGTTCATTGGACTTGTTATCAAATTTCAGATTGCTAAGAGTATTGGATATGCTAAATGCTAACGCCAGCTCGTTCCCTCAACTATTCGTGTCGCTCCCGACACAAATATTTGAGCTAATTCATTTAAGGTATCTTGCCTTATACAATCATGCCAAGATTCCGGCAACCATATCGAAACTTCAGAACCTTCAAACGTTAATCATTCATCCGGGGAAGACATCCAGGGAATACATACCATGTTTGGTACGTTTGCCAATGGAAATCTGGAAGATGCCACGATTAAGGCATCACGTCTCGTCCTATTTCGATATTTTACCCGAGATTCCTTACGGAGTGACTTTTGAACTAGAAAACTTGCAAACACTTTCTGTAGCGACGGAGTTCAAATGTACTGAAAAGATCCTTAAAATGATTCCGAATCTAAAAAAGTTGGGAATCTATTATTTCGGAAACAGAGATGGTGCTGAATATCGACTCGATAATCTTGTGCATCTGCAATGGCTTGAAACTTTGGACATAGAGATATTTAGAAGTTTTCGAAAGATTCATAATCCTGTTTTTCCTAGGACGCTGAAAAAATTAACCTTGAGTGGTCGTATACTTTCCTGGAAAGATATGACGGTTGTTGGTTCGTTGCCTAATCTTCAAGTGCTTAAACTAAAACACTCTGCTTGCTATGGCGGGAAATGGGAGACAACCGAAGGAGAATTTCTCGAGCTGAGGTTTCTGTTAATTTGTAGATCAGATCTCCAACACTGGATTACTGAAAGTAGCCACTTCCCACGCCTCAAGTGCTTGCGGCTTCATCGTTGTCGGGATTTAAGTGAGATTCCAGAAGGTATTGGAGAAGTTTCGACACTCGAGCTGATTGAGGTGGATGATCTAAACAAATCTCTTGCGGAGTCGGCCAAACAGATACAAGAGGAACAACAAAGTTGGGGGAATAATACCCTTCAAGTTCAGTTCATTCGTACTCATCAGGTTTCAAATGTTCATTTTACCATTTTTTTTCATTTTTTGGTACCAAAGTCATGTTTCTCGGTACTGAAAAATGTACCGCATCAATTTATTTTTTTGAATAATGCCATGTCTTTATTTACTAAATTTAATTGTTGATGTGGTTCAGGTATTATGGTGCATTCAAAAGCTATCATTCATTTCCGTGAAAAGGCTGGAGAAAGGCTCTGAATCTCCAAACTACTATCATTCGTTGTGGTGCAGTTTTTTTAGTGTGTTACAGTCTCCATTAAGGATTGCTGAAGTCTTCTGGCGTTGAGTGGTTTAGTCTGAGGTGGGTAGTTTTTTAAGTCCATGTTGTGAATTTGAATTGGCCTTACCAATTCCCCGCTTGGCTTTTAGTTAGTCATGTCGGCTTTTTAGCCCGTTGGCTACGATTGTAGTTGTAATTTTAGTTCTTGAGTTATTATAATAAAATACTATCGTTCGACAAAAAAAAAATTAAAATATAAATTTGTTTGGCTTTGTATTTCAATTAATGGGGATAAAATTGTGTCGTTTGTTGTATCATGCTTTATTATCATTGGGATATTTGTAATATAAACATGAAGTTATTCATAATATCTTTATATATAAATTTGTCTTTAAATCTCCATAATTCATTTAAGTTATGAGCAAGTCTTTTATAAGACGGTCGCACAGTGTGACAGATTGCACTTTTAGTGCAAAAATTAATATTTATAGTGTAAAAAGTGATACTTTAGTGTAAAAACTGATACTTTATCTGAATACACTTAATTTTAGTGTATTCAGACGATGTATCACTTTTTACGCTAAAAATATCACATGTCGCACCGTGCAGTCATTTTACACAAGTTTTTGCCTTAAGTTATCCACACATTTTTTGTAACTTCAAACCTTGAAAAAGTTGAATTAAAAGATATCTAACAGCTTTTGTTTTCGCAAAAAGCTTAATCCTGCTTTTCCCATAATGTTGAAAGAGCACTTTCTGTTTTTGTTTTTTTTTTGCATGAATAGTCCTCGAAAGGCATAGAGATTAAGGTTACATCTCCAACCTATCTGAATTTTATATTTGATATGTAATACATAAGAGTATGGAATTCTATGTGTCCTAATAAAAGAGGGTAGTCCTAGTTGATCCACCCGAGCAATATGGGGGAGAGTATCTGGGGTATATTGTGTGAAGTTTTGAGCTGTGAGGCCTAAAAAGGCAAGGTGTACGTTCAGCCACACGGTTATCTGATCTCTATATGCGTACATATGTAATGACAAAAAGTATATCGTAATCTATTATGAATAATTACAAGACTATTTCGATTTGACCAATGTCCAGTAAGGTGATTTGTTATGATGTTGCATGGATATGATTCAGTCCAAAATTGAATAAAGGGAGTGTCGAGATGTGGAATGTTGAAGGAGATAGCACTGAAAAAATTAACATTGAGTAATTGGGGATTTATGTGGAAAGATATGCGATTGTTGGTTTATTGAATTTTTTAATGATTTTTTTAAAGAAAACGATTTAACAATTTAAGTTAGCAAAAATGAAAAAAGGAAAATAGGAAGTGGACTTAATATTACGCTGCCTATGTATTCTCTTAGAGTATAGATAAACCAAAACAAACATAGCTCGCTTACAATATTTGGTTTAATATGTGTTTCATGCAGTTACAAATATAAATATCATAATAAACATTTAACATTTCTTCTAGTATATTTTTACCGAAAAAAATAAAATCATCGGTTTTATCCTTGAAATCGGTAGTTTTCCACGGTTTTTATGACCAAAGAACCGTAATTGGAATCGTCTTACACGGTTCCGTTTCCGGTTTTAGAGCCGGGTTCTGGTTAATGGTTGCCAGAAGTCCGGAACCATTAATTACAGTTCCGATTTTGTTTTGAAATCTAGCTTCGGTTCCATTTGACCACCCCTAACAAGAGTTGCATAAGCCATCTGTTCTCTGATATACTTTTCAAGATTCTACAAACCCAATGAAGTAAGCGCAAAGGATAGCTTAGTGAGACAGAGAACAGCTTAAAAGCCAAACATGCTTTCTTAGAAACTGATGTATGCTCATATATTCTAATAATATTTTTTTTTTATCAGGAAAAGCCATGTGTAATAAATATAACATGGTATGTCGATGACATTTTGTTTAGTTTAGCTATTGGCTGCTCTTAACATTGTGAATTTTATACTATAATAATTAAGTAATCTTTCACTTTATTGCAGGTACAATTTTAATAGTGAGGAGAATATGTCATTGCTTACGTGCTAGTACATTTGCTTGGACTAATTGGCAAAAGCCAAAAAGTGGCCATTAGGTTGGACTAATTGACAAAAACTAGAGTTGTTGGAGAATTGTTCAGAGGACCAGAATTTGGAAAAGCTTGTACACAGCATAATATTTCGTGATTATTGGCATTTTTGTATACCAGCAAGTCAATGTGCATTGCATGTAAACCAAATAAATTTTTTAATTTAATTTTAAATTTATATATTGGAATTAATTTTTATTATATTATTTGTATTTATATAAATGTCATTCATGTATTTTAATCTTAAAAGAAAGTTTGCAAAATACTAAATCTAAACTTATTTGTTGGTGAAATATAGTTATGACATTTTGTTAAATTCGGGGGGACAGTGACGCCTCTCACACGTGAAGCGTCTCCGATATGGGGAAGAAAAGCCCACCAAGTGAGGTTGCTCCATCCTAAAACCAATTGGTGATAGGAGGAGTAGCTCACTTGGCTTATAAATTGGACTATCTTCCTTATTTAATCAATGTGGGACAACTCACAAGCCGACATATCTCAACACGCCCCCTCACTTGTGAGTCCTTCGCCCGTCAATTCATTAATCATCACGGGGTCCTCCATGCTCAATCACATAATGTGATACGGCCCACCTTCGGGGCGAGCAATGGGGCCTCGCTTCGATACCATGTTAAATTCGGGGGGGACTTGGTGCGGCCCCACACACGAAGCGTGCACTATGGGGGAAGAGCGAAGCCCACCAAGTGAGGTTCCATCCTAAAACCAATTGGTGATAGGAGGAGTAACTCACTTGGCTTATAAATTGAACTAAGAAACACGATACTTAAATAATATTATCACTCAATAAAGTACATTTGATATTAAAAAACTGATGAGTAATCGATATATAAATTAAAATATATATATTCGAGAACTCGTTTTAAATTAATGCATCTCTAGTTTTTTTTAGTGTCTACTTCTTCTTCATACTTAGCATTTTTTTTGCAATTTTTTTAATGCATTTTTATCCCAAGCATGATTGGTTGACGTATGGATGTATTTCTCTTTCACTCCATTTCCTAATGTGTGTTATCTTTTAAATCGGTTTCACTCAAGATTCAGTTTTCAATTCATCAGATGTGCCTTTTGTTAAGAACGCCGATAAAGTAAAATTCCATTTTATGTTTAGAAACTTAGCTCCCGTAATATTTTGATTCATGTTCTCCTTTTTATATTTAAGTGTATATCTTGGGATGGGATGAATGATGAGAATCCAATCCCACACCTCTAGCTGGGAATAAAGTCTTTACCACTCGACCATTATCCATTTTTCTCATGTTCTCCATGATTAAATTAATTATTTATATAATAGAAATGAAGATAAAATAGATTAATCAATTGTAATTGAAAACGATCAATAAATTGATTCATTTTGAAAGAATAGTCATATTTACATATCAAATAAACTACAGAACCACATTATAGAGAATCAGAATTATTGAGTGCCTAACAATATTTATGCTCCATTTATTATCGTTAAGAGCATGCACGACATCATAAATTTATTATTTCCAAATACTTTTTTTATTATTAAGTGTGCTGATGTGACAATTGTTATTCTAATTAATTTTTGTATCAAAAATCAGTTATGTAATATAGTAATAATAAATTTAATAACAATAAAAATTATTAATTAATACATTGAAATAAATAATATGAAGAACCTCAATTACGTCTTTTGTTTTGTTTTCTTTCAAAAAAATCACTTTATATTCTGAAGATCCATCCAATGGAGCATATCCAATGCATAATCCATCATCCAGAGCTTTACAACAAAATTATATAATATAGAATATAATAGGCCAAAATTGTGTTAAATAACCGTAAAACAAAGGTTAAGCCATAACATTTTTATAAAATTGGCATAACAAAAAATTTCCTCACTTTTTAGTTGTCGTGTACTATGCATGTGACAATTTCAAGCAAAATATAAGTCTCAATTTATTATGTCTCTTTTTGTAAAATCAGAAAATATACCATATAAAAATTGATAGGCCTATCTTTTTACTGTCTTAAGCATAAAAAAATTCACTTTATCTTTGTCGGTGAGCATCTTTCAATGTAACATAAAATTTATAACATAATTCACAAAAGTATAATGCATGTATTCGGATGCTTAAAATGTGTTAGGAATTTTATTGTTTAGATTTTGATGAATGCCATGTAAAACTTAGAATAGAAAGTTGGCACCCCAATTCTTGTTTGTAAAAATGTATTGTAACAATTAGAGTGGCCAAGTCGAGTTAAGTCACCACGCCATAACATGCAAGAAGACACCAAGACTGGAAGGAAGACCTCTTTGTGAAACAATTGAATATGGCAAAGAAGAGTAGGGGGGAACTCATCAAGAAGTGAGAGATGCATCCGAGTGGAGCATCGGTCAAGTCAACTCAAGAAAAGCCAAGTCTCAAGTTGAAGTGACAAGAGTCATCCATGATTGGAAGGCGACTCTAAGTCACCTGGGGAAAACAAGGAAAATCAATCAAGTCGAGATAATCGAAAAGAATCGTTGCAGATTTAAATCAAGAGATTTACTTAAACAAGTAATATCTCCATACCACCTTTCTTGGAGTGCTCACCCCGAGAAGCGTGCAAAAGGAATGAACCAATGGGAAGCACTACACCGCTTTCGTAACTCAAAAGGTGAAAGAACAATTCATACGAGGAAACAAAGCAATTCCAAGAATCGCAACAAGACAAGCCAACGATCGCAAGTGACTTTCAAAAAAAAATAAGCCTATCTCTTCAACGGGCAAATTTTTGAAAGTTCACTATAAAAGGCTGAGGAGTTTGTTTGAGAGATAAAGAGAGATAGATGTATGAAACACACGTGAGATATACAAGCACATCGAAAAATCGAAACATTCTCAATCCTCAAGCCTACATTACGAAGTACATCAATCCAACACTCACCCGTGAAGGAAAGAGAACTTCAATCGGTTGAAGAGAAACTATTGGAAACAAGGGGTCTACATTCCAGGAAGGATTGTAGAAAGGTTCAAGGTCGAACCAAGTCTTAAGCTTTTGGAGGGCTTCGTGATCAAATCCAAAGAGCTTGAGCAAGTGAGTTGTAGTAGTAGCAAAGCGCACCGCCCTGTGAAGAAGTTTCGAGTCGTGCGAGAAGCCCGGTGAGTGATCAAGGCGTCTCGGATCGAGTCCCCTAAGGATCAAGTCTGTTGTGATCAAGACTTGTATCTGGACTGTTACCACTTTGTAAACCGATCATTACTTAGTGGATTCCTCCGGGAGTTGGAGAAGAGAGGAGTAGAAGAATTACCCATCATCTTCGAACCTCTATAAAAATTTCACTGAGTCATTTACATTTCAAAGCATTTAAATTCCGCACTTTTAATCGCTTATATCCGAGATAAATTTGCTATCCATTTGATAATTTATAAGTACTAAATCAAGCTCTAAAATCTTGCTTAATCAAACTTAAGGGTGTTAAGTCTTCTCCATTTGAACATAAAACCACAGTTGAGTTAAAATATAGTCACAATTTGAGTTACTCCATCAACAATTTCAATTTTGAAGTCACGAGAGATTAACTCTCTTGAGTGACTAATTCGATCGTCCATCAAGGACACAACGTGTAGAATCAACTCAGTATATTTTAAAAGGACTAAATCGAAAATTTGGTAAGGTTTATTCACCCCCTTCTAAAACTTACACTTACACCCCTTGGGACCTACAAGTGGTATCGAGCGGTTGGTTCATTGAACCCTCCGTGACCGGTTCTTGAACTAGATCTCCAAACTTTTCAAAGTCCGCTTTAGTACTTAAACTTTCAAAACTCTTCTTTATCATTAAAAGTTATTATCATGGAAGCAAATTTGACACGCATCCCTATGTTCACTATTGAAGAATTTGATGATTGGAAAATTCGTATGTGCTCATCTATCAAGATTACATGATGAGATGTGGATAGTGATAGAAGATGGGCCTCCGCAAATCTTAAAGGTGAACACGGTAGCACGAAGAGTTAAATTTGAAGGAGAAGAAGATGTTGCTCTAGACCCGGTCATGGTTGAAAAACCAAGAAGCGAGTGGACAAATGATGACGAGAAAAAGATACAACATGGACAATGTAGCCAAGGACATCCTTTACAAAACCATGGACAAAGCCATGTTCAACAAAGTCAAATCATGCAAAACGGCTAAAGAAATCGGGACAAGTTGACATTGATTTGTGAAGGCTCGAGCAAATCAAAGAAAACAAATTATCGGTGGCGGTACAAAAATTTGAAAACTTCAAAATGATCTCGGGAGAGAACCTGGATCAACTAGACGACGCTCGGTTTCACAAACAAAGTCAGTTCTACACTTGGAAAGGAATATACACGAAAGGAAATGTGTATGAAGATCCTAAAAAGTCTTCCCGGTGAATGGGAAATGAAGGTCATGGCACCGAGACATTCCATGGACCTATCAAAGACATCCAACCATGAGTTATTCTCGACCTCAAAGCCTACGAGTTTGAGTGAGAAGAAAAGACCAGGAAGAGACATTTGTACCCAAAACAACTGCTCTAATTGTCAAAGATGGAAGAGAGATGAGGTCAAAGAAGTAATTGACCCGGAAGAAATAGCCACGATGGTTAAAAGATTTAACAAGTTCTTTAACAAGAACTACAAGAGAGGAAAGGGTGAATCTTCCAGAAGACACTCAGCTCCTCCAAATCAAGAGAAGATAGGCCAACCAAGAGAACAGATCATCAAAAAGTTGAGTATCAAAGGGTCGACAATCCAAGAATGGAAAGAGTGATCAAAAGGTTGAATATCTATCTTTGAACTGTAGACAACCAGGTCACTATGCCATTGATTGTCCATATCCTGTAGTCAACAAATACAGGATGAAGAAAGAAAGAAAGGTCTTGAGAGAAAAGAAGACAAGAAAAGAAAAAGGCAATGATGGTTGCAGATCACGAGACACCAAGTCAAGAGAGAGACAGGTGATCGAGAGAGAAGCGAGTGGCCGACTACTCAAGTGACTCGAAGAAGAAGCCCGATCCGCTTGATGGCCAAAGAACAAGATCAAGAAGATGAGGTACAATCTAACTCAACAAACTCGTATACACTAGTGATAGTGATCGTGACACACACTTCATCACCCATCGATCTTTATGATTCATTAGGCAAAATGATGAAAGATTTTGAACACATTAAATCCTCACACACACTCTTGAATGAGGAAAACGGCCTACTCAAAAGTCAAAACTCAAAGTCGACTAAGGAGCTAAGTACTCTAAGTCAAATAGTGGTGAGAATGAAAGTTTAAAAGGCCGCAAATGCTAAATTAGTAGCGAGAAATTTCTTTTATAGAAAAGAGGAGAATGACCTCAAGAATGTTATTGCCCTCATTCACTAAGGCATCTAAATCATTGGATGATCTTATTATGATTCAAAGAGAATGTGGAGACAAGACGGGGTTAGGATTTAATTCTCTCGTGCTATGTCAAACCTCAAAAGTAATTTTGGAAAAAGGATCTTCAAGTCATGAAGAGTCCGAAAAATCCAAAACTCTAAATGTTGCACACACATTCACTCCAAAGCACAATAACAAGCAAACCGGCCTTGGTTACAAAGGAAAAGGAAAACAACGAGTTGAGTGTCTTTGAAAGGACAAAGTGAGAAGAAATTCACCGAGTCCCTCAAAGAAACTCCAAACAAAAATTACTCAGAAAGAAGAAGCAGAGCTACCAAAAATCCCTTAGAAAATCCATAAGAAAATTATATATGATGGGAATGGTAGAAAATATCCAAGCCAAGCGATTGGAATAATGTGAACTATCGGATAGACTTATGGAATATAAGCCCCAGTGGCAAAGGCCAGAACTCAAAGAAAGGCCATTCCAAAAGCATAAGAGCTTTTATCAAAGACACATATGCACTGGCACTACACTCAAAGACACCATAATTACCAAGGAAGGCAATTGCTAAAACACATATGCAGCATACTGACAAAAGAGACAATTTGTATGAACCTAGAATCCCCAAGCAATTTGCCAGGATTAATTATGATTATGGCATCGATAGATGGCAACCCGCAGAGTCAAATCATTTGGCTATAAGTTGGTTGGATCATCTTACAATTCTAACCCCTCAGGACCTGACAAGTATGGGTACCTAAAACTTAATTTCCTTGATTGCAGGTTCAAGGAACAGTGAGTGCCAAGGAACCTGGTACATGGATAGTGGTCGTTTCCGGACACATGACGAGGAAACAAGAAAAACTGTCAAAATTCAAGGAAGTCAAAGGAGCAAAAGTCATATTCGGTGGAAATGAAGCTCCTGGTGAAATAAGAGACATTGGATCCATCAAGAGGAATGGATTAGAAATCACAGATGTTGCATATGTTGAAGGACTCAACTTCAACTTCATCGAGTATCATCGCCTGCGGACAAGGGCTACAATGTTGGATTCAACATGGGTATATGCCAAATCAAAGATATTGAATCAAATGAAGTTGTCTTTGCAAGGAGGTAGACAGAAAAATATGTATGTAGTGGATTGGTCAACCGCAACACCAAAGACTGTCTACTAGCAAAGAAAGACAAATTGAATCAAGTTCAGGTCGGGCACAAAAAGCCGAGTCACCCTGAATTTCAAAACAATGAACAAGCTAGCAAGAAGTCAACTTGTAGAAGGACTTCCAGGACTCAGTATACAAGAAGGAGAGTATATGTGATGCATGTCGAAGGAAAGCAAATCAAGTCGTCATTCAAAGAAAAGACATGCCCATCCTCAACAAGAATATTGCATCTACTTCATATGGATCTATTTGGCCCAAATGGAACCAGCCAAAGATAAGTGGAAAGAAATACACCTTGGTGGTAGTTGATGACTACTCAAGATATACATGGACAATATTCATGTGCAAGAAGAAAGAAACTCTACAAAAACTACCACAATCGATGAAGAGGATTCAAAATGAGAAGAGTCAAACCATTATCAAAATAAGATCAGATAGAGGAATCGAGTTTGTCAATGGAATAATAACTCAAGATTGTATTGAGAATGGTATTGGTCATGAAATATCAAGAAGACAAGGACTCCACGCGTGAATGGAGTTGCGAGAAAGAAGAAGCAATGGTAACCCCTCAAAGAAGCAAAGAAGACCATGTTTAGTCAAGCGGGGTTACAAAAAGATTTTTTTTGGGCAAGCAATCAACACGACTTGCTACACCCAAAAAGATGTATGTTAAATAGAGCGGTGACAAAGACTCCCTATGAGATTTGGATCTGGAAGAAAACCAAATGTTGCATATTTCGAATATTTGGATGTAAATGCTTCATCCACAACAATGGCAAAGACAATCTAAAGGCTTTTGATGCTAAGTCGATGAAGGTATCTTCTTAGATACTCGAGTTGAAAGCAAGCCTACAGAATACTCAACAAAAGAACTATGGTTACTGAAGTTAATCCATTCATGTAGTATTCGATGAGCCAAATGTAAATGGAGAAGACATTGTAGAGTCAATTTGATGAGTGAATCATCCAACCATATAGAAGAGTCCCTATCTTCAAGTCAAGCATTTGGAATTATCAATTCGAAGAAGATGAGATAATGAATCTCAAAAAAATTTGGATAATTTGCGCTAAGTGATTATGAGAGTCGACCACAAAGAACACGTACCGCAAGTCAATCAATCCAGCTAACTTACTCCAACTCCGATGTAAGATGGCCGAGAGACCATCCACTTTGAGAACTTGTCATTGGAGATATAAGAGAAGGTGTCAAAACAAGATCCGTAACTCAACAAGAAGCTATGTTCACATGCTTCATCTCGCAATAGAGCCAAAAGATGTGTCACAAGCTTTGACGACACACATTGATTCAAGCCATGCAAGAAGAGTGAATCAGTTTGAAAGAAATAAAGTGTGGGAATTAGTGCAAAGACCCATGCATCAAAATGTTATTGACACCAAATGGGTATTCGTAAATAAACGAACGAGGAAGGCTCGTGGTAAGAAACAAAGCAAGACTAGTAGCCAAAGGATATTGCCAAGAAGAAGGGATAGATTTTGATGAAACATTTGCCCCCGTAGCAAGATTGGAAGCTATAAGGATGTTTCTTGCCTACGCACTCACAAGAATTTCATTGTATATCGATGGATGTAAAAGTGCATTCCTAAATGGTTTATTGGAAGAAGAAGTGTATGTTGAACAACCTCCAGGATTTGAGCGGAAGACTCTTGGAGACAAGGTATACAAACTCAAGAAAGCCCTATATGGATTGAAACAGGCACCCTGAGCATGGTATGACACCCGTCACAATTCCTAACCGAAAATGGATTCACAAAAGGAAAAGTAGATAGAACACTTTTCGTAATTCAAGACAAGAAGAGTATAACGCTTGTTCAAATATATGTGATGACATCATTTTTGGATCCACTAACAAAGAGTCGTGGTGAAAAATTCTCAAACCTCATGCAAAGCAAATTTGAAATGAGCATGATGGGAGAGTCGACATTCTTCCTTGGACTCCAAGTGAAACAATTTGAAGGATGGAACCTTCATAAGTCAAACAAAATACATCGAGACTTAATGAAGAAGTTTGGTATGGAAGAGAAGTCTTCGTAAAAATACCAATGAACACATCGTCAAAATGGACATGGATGCGGATGGCAAGCTTGTAGATCAAACAAGATACGAGCACTTATGGATCATTGCTCTATCTCACCGGCTAGCGAGGCGGACATCACCTTTGTAGGTGTATGTGCAAGATTTCAATCTGCTCCAAAAGAGAGCCACATGACCGCAGTAAGAGAATATTGAGATACTTGAAAGGAAGCAAGAAGTAGGCCTATGGTATCCAAAGGAAGGTGGATTCAAGCTAATTGGGTATTGATTCGACTATGATGGATGCAGAGTGGATGGAAGAAAGAGCACTTCAGGCACATGTCAAATGCTAGAAACAGTCGATTTCTGGTTTAGCAAGAAGCAAAATTCAATAGCCACCTCTACAAAATTGAGGAGAATACATATCTGCAGCACATTGCAGCCCAAGTCCTATGGATGAGAGAGAGCATTTGAGAGACTATGAAGTTGAAGAAAAAGAAATTCCAATCATGTGTGATAACACAAGTGCAATTGCAATCACTCAAAATCTGATTGCACTCAAGAACAAAGCATATTGATGTCGATATCATTTCATAAGAGATCATGTTGAAAAGAAGGATATCATCCTGGAATATATCTCAATCGATAAACAATTACCGACATCTTCACAAAGCCATTATGTGAGTCAAGATTTGAAGAACTCAAACATGAGTTAGGGCTAATTGAGTGAATGACACTCGGACAAATCAAAGAAGAGAAATGGAATAGAAAAGGGGTGAAAAAGAGCTTAAAAATCGGTAAATCACCAAGAATCGGTTATTGTCGGAAAGACAAGACATTCGAAAGTCACGGTGATATGAGTCACTAAGAGAATCGTGAGAAGTAGAGTTAAATCGCCTAAGGGATAAGTTTGAATAACTTATGAGCAAAGTGACAAAAACGCAATCGTTTTGACTAAGCGGGAATGTTTTAAGGAATACGTCAAAGATAATGATGATGTGTACGGACATAAAGCCGCACACCAAGCTTATGATTGGATATAAATGCGTCGCATTAAATACGAGACATGAAATGCTCAATAGCGCAGCGCGAAATCCAAGCCGTTGATTTCAATCACAATTCAAAACCACCCGCACGCCCTTTCATAAACCATATTTAAACCATTTTCGCCGCTTTCTCTCACACTTCTAAAACTGCTTCATCTCTTTCTCTCAAAAGCAAAGACAAAATACTCTCGAAACCCTATCAATCTTCAAATCATTTTTCGAGTTTTTCCTTGAAATAATCCCGAGAAATGGCACCAACTTATGACTTTACCAAGTTAGGAAAGCAAATCCACACCCAGGCTCTACGGTGGATTTTGACTTTAATGATGAAACAGGGTCCGACGACAACCTAGTGAAGAAAATCGCCGAGAAGTTGGAAACGTCCGGCTAAAACCATTTCTAACGTTAGAATATCCGATGACCTATGTGGAGGAGGTCGCACAATTCTACGTGAATGCTGAGATTCACGATAAAGGAATCAAGTCATCTATACACGGAAAGCAAATGACTATCTCGCCAAGGATTTGGTGAACATTGCTCACTACCAGCAGAAGGAGCATCCGAGATTAAAAAGAAGTCGATGTAAACTTGGCCGACGCATGGAAAGAAATAGCCAAGTCCGACTTTGCTTTGATAAAATAATATACACAGCAAAAACAAGAGATATTTGAAGGAGGATTATCACAAGTTGTTGGACATAGTTGCCAAATGTATCGACATCATTTGGCGACTTTGACCAACTGTCAAAGGCAAAGCCGATTGTAATGGCCGCAATCATCGAAGAAAAGAAGATAAACTGGGCTGAGTTTGTCTATAGCAGATCTGCCCGAACGTGGGGAACAAATCCTTCAAAGAAGATGGCACATTTGGAGGATCCCTAGGATATGGCCTAGTGATTGGCGGCTATTGGAGGTGAAAGGAGTCCCTCTTAGACATGGGAAGGCATTCCATGTTAACAAGAGGATGTTCAGAGCAAACCTCTCTCAGGCGCACGTAAGAGAGCTTATGCCAAGAGAGCGACACGGTGAGGGGAATCGGTGACCAAGATCTGTTGCTTTCCTCTCCGGCCAAGAAGAAAAAGCCCTGCAAGTACTAAGATCACGCTGCCCCTGCAGCAAAGAAAACCAAACATGATCCCGCCCAGCCGTGTCTCCCCCTCGTAGCGTGGGGTCGAGAAGGACTCACAAATACCTTCTCCGATCGTCAAGAAGAGGAGAACCGAGAAGCCACGACGGCCCGCTCCTCGAGAAAAAAGACACCAAGACGCCCGGCCGACAAGACTCGAGAAGACAACATCTCTCGAACCATAAATTCCCCTCGGTATGAGACCAGGAGACGAAGAAAAATCGTCAGCGATCCGAATCTGGAGAAACCAGTGAGTCGATTACTCAGCTAGCACAAATACCGGGAGATTCTTGGAGAAGTAGAGTCTCCAGATGTAGTTGATGAAACACCAAGTCTGCTGAAGGCGATCGCAGAGGCAACCAAGACACAGCTGTAGCTCACACAGCTGAAGCACAGAAAGAAGAACCCGCCAGCGGATAGTGATGTAATGATCTTATCTCCACCTTACCCGGACATCCAAAATCGTCTGCGTGAGTGGAGGAAATGGAAGTTGAGTAAGTCAAGGGAACAGTTCCAACGGCCTGAGTTCATAGAAGAAGAAGAAGAGGAATCGCTAAATTTCTTGGATTAACTTGTGCTCCCAAAGATGGATGAAGACAATCGCACGGACATCGCAGATCTACAAGGAAAGGGAAAGAGAAAAGCAATTTGAGGAAGTCGAGGCACGTGAGAAGGCAAGCATCCGCCCTATCTCCGGCACCACAGAACACACACATCCTCTACTTGATGTCTTCGGACGAGTGATGAGGATCCGAGAATGATCTTTGCCCACGAGAAGAGTTGCAAATGCATCAAGCATTGCACGAGTCAAGAATCCTTCACGAGCAAAGATTGATGGGAGGACCAGGAGAGCCCTCCACAACACACTGAAATCAATCCAATGGGAGTGGTTCAAAGAAATCGCCAATGTTGTTGCTGCCACCACTTCCCCACTCACTCGGAAGAAGCGCAATAAGGGAAGTGGCGATGAAATTGGGATAGTGGGGACCCCGGTCGAGCCAACCCCTATTGAAGGTGTGTTACCACCGCCCCAATGGTGAACAATCAATCGAAACAAAGGGAGTTTGGAGACGAGTGACCCCATTACAAGTCACTCAGTGGTGCGCCCTTGATTGAGGGGGAAACTCCTCCACCTGCAGCAAGGTCGGAGGATCTGCAGATGACTCCACAACGAATCAAGGAGGCGAAGTAGAGAAAATACAAACACAAGAAGAATGACAAGTTGCCATCAACGGCTCGGGGACGATTGAGATTGTTTCACCTGAGGTGCCAACCGCTCCGAAGGTTAATGACGCGCTGATGCAATCGAGGCACATGCGGAAGGAATGACCACGGGAGTTAACACTTTGGGCGATGAAAGTGCAATCCATGGGGTTGAGACTCCAATGGATGCCATCGTAGAAGACCCTAAGACAATTGACACGTCGAAAGGGAGGACAAGGCCTCGCAGCAGAGAGACCGCCGGAGAAATGAAGGCCCACGGGAGGTTGAGACTTCCGGGGTAAAAGAGGTCAAGAGAGAACATCTCTCCTACTATCATCGACCCATCGAGAAAAGGAGATAAGCGCACTTCATGATTCCCGGGACAACCCGATGTCACTTTTCCGGGATCGGAAAGGCGAAGAAGAAGTCTCGAGTCATCCCCATGACAAATCCAAAAGACTCAGTGCGGATGTTCCAAGCACGAGCAAGTCGATCCCAAGACTACTCGTCAAACTTTTAACTTTGATGATGAGCCACCACCGAAATCTCATCATCGTCCGATGACGCTTCGATAAGGCCAAGGACAGTCTACTAAAATGGAAAAATCGTTGAGACCAACGAAGGCGTTAAGATAGCCGAGGCTCGGCAAGCGGGTCTACTTCACAACAAAACCCAGCTGAACAGAGACCATCGCGCAGCTCCTCAAGCTGTCGGCAGCAGGATCGATTCCCAAAAGAACCGCCCCGCGCACCACTCATCATCGAGCGGATCCCGATTGGCGGTGATGAATCCTTCAGAGAGTCTTTTCCTTTTTCACCGGAAATACTAGGAACTCCACGAAGAGTCGAAACGAACAAGCACGCTATCACGGCACCAACTCTTGTTTTTCACTCGGCACCATTGTTCGGTGATTTTGATTTTGATGTTTGTATGGCCATCACCGCAAACAAGAAGAATCAAATTGAAGTTCGAGAAGTGTTCAAGGCACTCTTTCGAGGTTGAACGGATGGAGAGGCATCGTGCCTCTTTGGACATGCGATCGACAACAGAGATGCCAACCTTACGGCCGACTTGAGAGACATCACATGTCGGGGATAAGGGAATGGTGGCAACAAAGATCAAACAATGCGTGTGGAACAGTGAGATACTTCAGGACATTGTTCAACAAGGCTGGTGTTGAGAGTCGAAAATGCCGATGCAAAAAAAAAGCCGAGAGAACATATTGAGCACATGCATGAAGCTCATCATCGCCGAGATAAAGCTCTGCGTGAACAGAATACAAATGATCTACAGCGTTTGGAAGAACACATGACTAGAAAATTCAGCCTTCTCATGGCCGAGATGAAGCCGATTTCAGCAGAGTCCAACGCTACTCGTCCCAATTCGTCTTCGCTTACAATGCGCAGACTTGAAGCGAGAACTCGACTATCCAGCTCGACTTCATGCTTGCCAAAGATGTTCCCAGGGTTCCTCTATCCTTTGATGATGCCAAAAAGGGGGAAGAGGAATACCTTAAAGTAGCAAAATCAAGTGAAAACAAAGGAGCGGTGAGAAGGAAAATCAGGAAGTCTTGAAACAAAAGAAAGGAAAGCTTGTTGAGGGGGAAAGGTCGAGATATGACTTTGATGATCGCACAAACCCCAACAAGGTCCTGTCACGGTGACATTATAAGCAAACAAACTCCGTGACTCCGCCACTCCAACACTTTGATGTATCTATGGCCGAGAAGAGAAAAACAATTGAAGCAGGGATGAAGGAAGTGGAAGGAAGAATGGATGCCGGGTTATGAACATCTTGAAAGAACATGGAGGCATTCCAAGAGAGAGAGACACTTATGCCATTTCGATGTCAGACAGAGCCACGATCGCTGACGAATTTAAAACGCTTTCGAATCGAAGGATACTTTGCAAATATGTCTATGGCTCAAGCTTGGGACTTATCTTGGGAAAAGGGTCTCACGATATGTGAAGAAGCGACAGCAGGCAGACTACCTAAGGCGATCCTCTGCTGGTCACTCACCGGGAAAAAAAGACCCCAAAGACAAGATACGCCCGAGGTAGAGGAAGAAGCGGTAGTGGAGGAAGAAGCTTGGACACCAGGCCTCCGCCAAGAATATTGAGTATGTAGATCCGGGAAAGAAAGGAGGGATCTCTTTGGCCGGGCTTGACCAAGTGGCAAATTTGCGAGTGGCTAAAAGTAACGCCGAGTATGCAAAAAGATTAGAAGAAGAAAACAAGAGACAAACTCACTGTTTGTGGGAGGAAAAAGACAGAAAGATTAAGAAGAGATGAAGTCGCCGGGAAGGCATATGAAAAGAAAAGAAGGCGGTGACGAGGAGAAGAAGAGAAGAAGACGTTGAACAAGATGAAAGAAGGAGACAATGGGCGAAGGAGATGAAGTGTTCTTTGTCCACCCCTTTCGTGTATTTTATGATGGAAATACATAAAATGTAAGTCTTTCCGTAATAAAGCTATAAATTCTTTATTTTTTTGTGAAGACAATTATATACTCGATACACCTTGTGTGATTGTGTTAAGAACAAGAATGATATGATCAATAAAAAGATTGATTTCTGCGATACATTCTATGTCAATACACTATATGTATGTATCTTTGTTATTTGCATTTTTGTATGGTTTAAGTTTCGGCATCATCAAAAAGGGGGAAATTGTTAGGAATTTTATTGTTTAGATTTTGATGAATGCCATGTAAAACTTAGAATAGAAAGTTGGCACCCCAATTCTTGCTGTAAAATGTATTGTAACAATTAGAGCTGGCCAAGCTGAGTTAAGTCAGCTACGCCATAACATGCAAGAAGACAGCTGAAGACTGGAAGGAAGACCTTGCTGTTTGATAAATGATTTTATCATGATTTTGATGATTTTGTTTTTACACCAAAACAATGGTTTTAAAGGTTGTCCAAATACTCCTAAATGATTTAAAATTGTTTTAATATTTTCCGGAGTATTTCCTCAAGTTTTATTTTCGACAAAATTGGACAACACTTTTAATGATTTTTTGTTAATATATTTTTACACCAAAACAATGTTTCTAAATGTTGTCCTAATACTTCCGATCGGTCTAAAATGTTTTCACTATTTTTCGGAGTATTTCTTGAAGTTTATTTTCGATATAAAATTGGACAACACTTTTGTTTTGAGGTCAACCGGTCGCCGTATAGGGCAACCCGTACTTGAAAGTTGAGAAAAACAGAAAACTTCATGTTTGCGAGAAAATGGTCGGGGCAACCGATCGCCCTATAGGGCAACCGGTCGTCGACCGACCGGTCGACCCTTGGGCGGCCGGTGCACTGGGAGCAAAAATTGAAAAAGTAACATTTGCCCTTCGTTTTTTGAAGTTGTGCGACCGGTTGAAGTAAGGGACGATCGGTCGAACCCTACGCCGGCCGCCGCCGTGTAAATATGTATTCTCATTTTCAAACGTCTATTTGTGCGCGACCGTCGCCTTAAGTTTGACAAAGAAAATGTAACCGTTTGTGCAGCAGACATCTTCTCCTTAATTTGTGGGATTGATTTCTAACAGACTCTTTTCTTCAATTGTCTTGCAATTGTTTACGTAATTCATGTCCCCAAGAGGAGCCTATCATGTACAAGACATCTTCTATAAATAGAGGAAGAATTGAAGCAACACTATAAGAGAGAAAACTACAACACAACAAGATACACTCAAGAATACACTTGTTCTTACATTGTCTTATTTCTTGTTGTAATTTGCCTAGCTATTCACTTTCACATTCTTGAGGTCTAGGTTATTCTTGATTACACTTGCACTCAATTGTATTATTCATTATCGAGTTGTAATCTTGAATTTGTGGTCGTCATTCAAACACAAGATATCCTTGTAAGTGTTCTTGTGGTAATAACACACTTGGGTGAACTAGGTGTTAGGTGTAAGAAGATTGTGGTAATCTTCTTGTTGAGGTGTTGAAGAGTGTGGTGCTCTTCAAGGTGAAGATTGTGGTAATCTTCACAAGGTGCCGTTTGAAGATTGTGGTAATCTTCAAGAAGAGATTGTGGTAATCTCAAAGGTGGTGTTGAAGAAGAGTGTGGTGCTCTTCAAGGTGTTGTAAGTTGAATTTGTATTAATTTTGGTAATTAATAAAATTCTTTTTCTTTTCGAAATCCATCCCGAATATACTGGGGTGGTAGAGGATTAGGCCCTAGGTGGGTTGAACCTCTTTAAATCGTCATGTGTTGTTTACATTCCGCACCTTTGTTATTATCTTTGAGCATTCGGTTGAAAAAGAGGGCGAAATTGAAAAGATGGAGATAATCTATTCACCCCCTCTAGATTATCGTAGCCGCTGACTTACAAGTGGTATCGAGCCAAACTCTTTGGCAAGCTCGTTTCACATCGCGAGTGAAGAGAAACGATCGACGGCTACTGAACGAAGCTCATCTATCCGCACCTCCACCACCAAGCCACCACTATTTGATTCCAAGAATTTTAATTTTTGGAAAGAAAGAATGGAATGCTATCTACAAGGTTGCGGGTTCGACATTTGGAACACCGTCATTAATGGAGAATCCATTCCGACGAAAGATACATCATACACCTCAAAAGGCTTCAAAAAGCTCAATGATGAAGAAAAGAAAATCATCTCCTTAAACGGTAAGTGCTTTAAATATTTTGTATTGTTCATTTACTAATTTAGAATATGAACATATTGTAGGAATAAAGTCGGCACATGAAGTATGGAAAAATTAGAAGCCATCTATGGAGTATTTGCAAATGAAAGGAGTCAAACAAAAGCATCTACTTCTCAAGATCATACAAGCTCAAATCTAAGGAATAAGCCTCCTACAACTTCCAATTATGAAGAAGTTGAATATTGTTTTTTACGGGCATCAATGAAGAAAATGAGGTATGTCTTAAACCCTCTACTTCCTATGATATTGTAATTCAAAATGATTATAGTGATTTACAAAATGATTATGATGAACTTCAAAATGAATTCCAAAGCTTACTTGTTAGATACAAAAATTTGAAAAAGGAATTCAATATTTTGAAAAATGATAAGGATAGTTTATTTACTTATGAATCACTATCATGTGCTCACACCACCACACTTGAAAAGGTTAGAAACCTTGAAAAAGAAAATAGTACTCTTGTTGAGAATATTGATTGCATGAAAAAGGATTTATTAAAATCCAACTTGAGTACCAATAAAATGTCCAATATTGTTGATATTCATAATTGTGATAAAGGACTTGATCATAAGCCTAATGTTGTTAATCATATGAAAAAGGATCAAGTCACTATGAATATTGGTCATTATGCTCCTAGAATTATTACTTGTTTTTATTGTGGCAAAAGGGTCATACGGCTAATTCTTGTCGGGCTAGAAATAGCTCTAAATATTGTTGGAGACCTAAAAGTCTCAAAGCTAATCTTAAAGGACCCAAACACATGAGGGTACCACAAAACAATGTGCTATTAGGTACCCGCAAAGCAAAAATCGAGAAAATTCATGCCACAAGAAAACATCAAATGAACGTTTCATTTGATCAAAGAAGGAGAAACTATTCTCAACAAAGCCAATTTCCAAGAAGAGGGTACAATCAAAAATGGGAAGAACACAATCTTTGAAATGGCAAAGACATCATCAACAAGATGATTTTCAAAGAAGAAGAGACTTTCAACAATGGGAAGGCAACAAACCTTGAAATGGAGTAATCAAAGAAGTCATCATCAACAAAGTGACTTCTCAAAGGGAAGATATCATCAACAATGGGAACTGACACAACCCATGGAAATGGCGTAATTGGTAACCCGTATCTCCCTATTTAAATATGCATTTTATTTTGTTATTATGCATGCTTTTATTTGTGTCTTTATTGCAAAATGAGTTTTCAATTTTTTTTAATTAAGGTCTTCAATATATATTTTGTGCTTTTAAAATTTTTTTTAAAAAAAAGAAGACCTTATATGATGTTTTTAAAACTCTTGTGCATTTTTGAAAACTATAGTATGTTATCATCTCTTATGGTTTTTTTTGGCATGAGCTTACTTGTGATATCTCTTAGCCTACACTTTTATCATTATGATTTGTGCTAGATTTGTTTTAAGAATTATGTAGGATTTACATATTTTCACAAATGGCCATTTTCGTCATTTTTATCAAGAAAAGACATAAATTATCGAGGTACGTTTACTTGTGTTATTCTTACTCTTATAGACTCGATATATGTATTGCCATATGCCTATGTGCTTGTTTTTCATAGTATTTCATACAAATGCCATTAAGAGGATTTTTAGATTTTTTGATAGGCACTATTCGATATTTGATTGCACATATTTGCTTTGTCAACTTTTGTTCAAGTACTTCTTTTAAATAAGGTCTCAATTATATGCTATCGGATTCTCAAATTTCAAAAGAGACCTTTTGTAGCTTTCTTAAGCTTATTTGAACTTGCATGATTTATTAGTCTCTTGATGATATTCTAAATGCATAGTATGTGTTTCTTGCTTCATGATATATATATATATATATATAGTGTCTCTTACTACTATGCTCTTTTGCAAGATATTTTGTGGTTGACAATTGAGGCATGTTATTACACTTGGGCTATTTTTCTTGCTTATACAAGAAATGCCTTTAATGAGTTTGTTGAGTTGTGTAGAAAAGAAAACACTCCAAATATTTGGATGTAAATGTTCTATTATGAACACCTTAGATCATTTGGATGCCCAATAGTGATGAAGAAGACAAATTCCTCAATTGATGCTTCAAGATGAAGATTGGTTTTTAGAATTGCAAGAGGAGCTAAAAAGGAAATGATACTTGGAAGTTGATGCCATGTCTTTCATCACAAACGATTATAAATGCAAAATGGGCACTCCGGAACAAACTCGATGACCAAGGCAACATTGGTCGAACTAAGGCGAGGTTAGTAGCTCGAAGGTATTTTCAAGAAGAAGGTAATGATTTTGATGTAATATTTGCACTCATAGCTCTTTTAGAAGTTATTTGCATTTTACTTGCCCATTCTTGTTTTAAGAAAATTTCAAGCTTTACTAAATGGATGTTAATTTTCTAAATGGTTTTATTCATATGGAAGTCTATCGGAGTTTAAAATTCTAGGCCAATTTTTTTAAAAAAGGCCTCAGACGGTTGATAGACTTAGCTATTTTTGCTAAATGATTCTACAAGAGGTAAAGTTGATACTACTCTTTTTGTTTTTGAAAAAAAGGGCAAGATTGTTTACTTGTGCATATTTATGAGAATATTTTTGGTACTACTAATGAATATTTGTGCAAGATATTTTTCCAAGTTGATGCAATGTGTACTTGAAATGAGCATGATGGGGGAGCTCAATTTCTTGCTTGGACTTCAAATCATTCAATGCCAAGTAGATGGTTACATTTCAAAAGAACTCTTGAAGGAGTTAGGCATCGAAGAAAGAAGAACTATCTCAACCTCTATGGCTAAAGATTGACAAAGGTTGAGAAAGGCATGTCGGTCGACAATTAAATTCAAGGTATGTTTTCTTGTATTATTTCTATAGACTCGACATTCCATATGCCTTATGTCTATATGCTCGACTTCAAAAACTATCCCAACGAATCTCATTAAAAGTGTCATTAAAAGAAATTTTCAAATATTTGAAAGGCACTTCTACGTATGACTTGTTGTATCCAAAGATTTAAAACGTTCTTATTTTTTCAGATAACAAGTTCGGTATCTATTATACGGTTATTCATATTCAAAATTTGTTCGTCATAATCGAACTAAACATATTGAGATTCGATATATTTTTTAAGGGATTGTGATTTTTTAACAAAAACTTGAGATGTGTTTAATTCCGTCTCAAGGATAACTCGCGGACTTTTTGATCGTTAATCACGAGTATTTTACCTCATTTCGAGCTTGATTATGGCATAATGTATATTGAATGAGGTCTACGTTTGCATTTTGCACGTTTTTAAAACTTAGGGCGAAAAATCGGATTTTTGGTTGAAAATTCGGATTTTGGAAAAATCGACAGACATAGCTGGGTGAAAAAGGTTGAGGGCAACCGTCGCCCTCAACATCGACCGTCGCCCTCAACGCGACCGGCCGCCTCTAGGCTATTATTTGGATTAAAATGGTTCTCGTCTTCAAGATTCGTCACTTTGACACTTTTTGGCCATTTTTCGTCCCCTTTGCAAATTTCACACACAATTCACTTGAAATGAGTTTTGATGCATGAATTATATATTTTGGGGATTATCTAGCTCGACTATCATCATCATTGCTCGTCTTTACCGATTGAATGGTAAGAATTTCACTATCTTTAGCTCAATGGGTTGAACCCTCGAGTTTGTGGCTTATATGTATTTTTCTTGATGTAATTCATATATGTTTGTGATGAGCTTATTGATTGTTGATGAATGATATTTGTTAAATTGTATTTGGTGATGAAAAACTTGGCTTGATTTCATTTACAAGGGCTATATATAACTCTTTCTATTTTTGACGCCCGCCAAGTGTTCGATAAAACGCGTTTCAATGAAAAATTCATCACCTACATGACTCTCTCGATTTCAAAAGTCTCATACATTTATAGAGATCATGTTTTTGCAAATCAAATGATTTTTCATAAGCTTCTACAAGTCGCGTGATCCGACTCTTCTATTTGGTTTAAAAGCTTCAATGTTCAAATGGCTCGATACATCGGTTTACTTGCACACTTTGATAAGAATATATGATGTATTTATCGTGCTAACATTCTTTTGATGATTCCAAAGGGGAGAAACAGGTTATAAGCTCATTAGCTCATAAAAGCTAAAGATAAGCTTAACGAAAAAGTTAGCTATTAGCTATGGCTTCATAAAGCCATAAGTTGTGGATCATATTTAGTCCACTTGGTGCATTATGGTTATGTATGAATCATGGTCCATTGGTTGTAGTATGGACTTATATACGGTTCTAATGATGTATCTTTGTGGGGAGCTTTTAAGTTATTGATACTTAAGCTCAATATCGAAAAGCTAATATTTTAGCTTATGTTTAAGTTGCTTCTATATAACTCTTGTTGTGCATGTTGATTGGGAGAGCATTTGCTATATGTGTTTGAATATCTCTACTCCCATCCTTGTGTTTTTATTGCATGGAATGTTGTCGCTCACAACGGATAGTTCTCTTTAAGGTAAAATTGTTTTGTTTTCAAAATCGACCTCGTTAAAATTGTTTTGGTTTGTAATCATCAAAAAGGGGAGATTGTTTGATAAATGGTTTTATCATGATTTTGATGATTTTGTTTTTACACCAAAACAATGGTTTTAAGGTTGTCCAAATACTCCTAAATGATTTAAAATGGTTTTAATATTTTCCAGGAGTATTTCCTCAAGTTTTATTTTCGACAAAATTGGACAACACTTTTAATGATTTTTGTTAATATATTTTTACACCAAAACAATGTTTCTAAATGTTGTCCTAATACTTCCGATCGGTCTAAAATGTTTTCACTATTTTTCGGAGTATTTCTTGAAGTTTATTTTCGATATAAAATTGGACAACACTTTTGTTTTGAGGTCAACGGTCGTCCGTATAGGCAACCCGACTGAAAGTTGAGAAAAACAAAACTTCATGTTTGCAAAAATGGTCAGCAACCGGCCGTCGCCCTATAGGGCAATCGGTGCGTCGACCGGTCGACCCCTGGGCGACCACTGGGAGCAAAAATTGAAACAGAACATTTGCCCTTCGTTTTTTGAAGTTGTGTGACCGGTTGAAGTAAGGGACGACCGGTCGAACCCTACGTCGACCGGTCGCCCTATGTAAATATGTATTCTCATTTTCAAACGTCTATTTGTGCGCGACTGGTCGCCCTTAAGTTTGACAGCAAAAATGTAACCGTTGTGCAGCAGACATCTTCTCCTTAATTTTTGGGATTGATTTCTAACAGCTCTTTTCTTCAATTGCCTTGCAATTTTTTACAGAATTCATGTCCCCAAGAGGAGCCTATCATGTACAAGACATCTTCTATAAATAGAGGAAGAATTGAAGCAACACTATAAGAGAGAAAACTACAACACAACAAGATACACTCAAGAATACACTTGTTCTTACATTGTCTTATTTCTTGTTGTAATTTGCCTAGCTATTCACTTTCACATTCTTGAGGTCTAGGCTATTCTTGATTACACTTGCACTCAATTGTATTATTCATTATCGAGTTGTAATCTTGAATTTGTGGTCGTCATTCAAACACAAGATATCCTTGTGAGTGTTCTTGTCGTAAGAACACACTTGGGTGAACTAGGTGTTAGGTGTAAGAAGATTGTGGTAATCTTCTTGTTGAGGTGTTGAAGAGTGTGGTGCTCTTCAAGGTGAAGATTGTGGTAATCTTCACAAGGTGCCGTTTGAAGATTGTGGTAATCTTCAAGAAGAGATTGTGGTAATCTCAAAGGTGGTGTTGAAGAAGAGTGTGGTGCTCTTCAAGGTGTTGTAAGTTGAATTTGTATTAATTTTGATAATTAATAAAATTCTTTTTCTTTTCAAATCCATCCAGGATATCTTTGGGGTGGTAGAGGATTAGGCCCTAGGTGGGTTGAACCTCTTTAAATCATCGTGTGTTGTTTACATTCCGCACATTTGTTATTATCTTTGAGCATTCGGTTGAAAAAGAGGCGAAATTGAAAAGATGGAGATAATCTATTCACCCCCTCTAGATTATCGTAGTCAGCTTGACTTACACTTTCGTGAAAACAAGTGAATATGGCAAAAAAGAAGAGTAGACGGAACTCTATCGAAGAAGCGCAAGAGATGGTGAGTGGAGCATCACCAAGTCAACTCAAGAAAAGCCAAGTCTCAAGTTGAAGTGAAGAAGAGTCATCCATGATTGGAAGCGACTCTAAGTCACCTGGGAAAGCAAGGAAAAGCAATCAAGTCGAGATAATCAGAAAAAGAACAAGTTGTACGTAAATCAAGAGATTTACTTAAACAAGTAATATCTCCATACCACCTTTCTTGGAGTGCTCTCCAGAAGCGTGCAAAAGGAATGAACCAATGGGAAGCACTACACCGTGTCGAACTCGAAAAGGTGAAAGAACAATTCATACGAGGAAACGGCAATTCCAAGAACTGCAACAAGACAAGCCAACGACTGCAAGTGACTTTCAAAAAAAAAAATAAGCCTATCTCTTCAACCGGCAAATTTTTGAAAGTTCACTATAAAAGGCTGAGGAGTTTGTTTGAGAGATAAAGAGAGATAGATGTATGAAACACACGTGAGATATACAAGCACATCAGAAAAACTGAAACATTCTCAATCCTCAAGCCTACATTACGAAGTACATCAATCCAACACTCACCTGTGAAGGAAAGAGAACTTCAATCGGTTGAAGAGGAAACTATTGAAACAAGGGGTCTACATTCCGGAAGGATTGTAGAAAGGTTCAAGGTCGAACCAAGTCTTAAGCTTTTGGAGGGCTTCGTGATCAAATCCAAAGAGCTTGAGCAAGTGAGTCAGTAGCAAGGCAGCGCCTGTGAAGAAAGTTCGAGTCGCACGAGAAGCCACCTGAGTGATCAAGCGTCTCCGCATCGAGTCCCTAAGGATCAAGCCTTTTGTTGTGATCAAGACTTGTATCCGGATTGTTACCACTTTGTAAACCGATCATTACTTAGTGGATTCCTCGGGAGTTGGAGAAGAGAGGAGTAGAAGAATTACCCCATCTTCGAACCTCTATAAAAATTTCATCGAGTCATTTACATTTCAAAGATTTAAATTCCTCGCACTTTTAATCGCTTATATCCGAGATAAATTTGCTATCCATTTGATAATTTATAAGTACTAAATCAAGCTCTAAAATCTTGCTTAATCAAACTTAAGGGTGTTAAGTCTTCCGCCTGAACATAAAACCACGGTTGAGTTAAAATATAGTCAACAAATGAGTTACTCCATCAATAGCTCACCGAAATCTTGCGAGAGATTAACTCTTGAGTGACTAATTCGATTGTGCATCAAGGACACAAAATTTGTGTATGTAGAATCAACTCGTATATTTTAAAAGGACTAAATCGAAAATTTGGTAAGGTTTATTCAACCCCCCCCTTCTAAACCTTACACTTACACCCCTTGGGACCTACAAAATGTTAAAAATAAATATCTTCATAAATTTCAATCTTCAATCTAATATTAAATCAATTTTACCAAATGATGAATTTGATGTTGAAAAATGTCGATATATACATTTGAAGAAGGAAATAATATAACATTTCAAATCTTACTCAAATTACTGTTCTTTTTTGTCTCTTGATATTCCATCACAATTTTTTTATTTATTAATTGCATGTATGTATATTGTTATTCAAAGATAGAATTTTATTTAACATAATAAAATATAATATGAAAAAAATAAGAAAAAATGTGAGGATTAAAAAATGGTACTCCGTCATTGTAAAAGTTAGAAGAAATTAAAACTTGAAAAATGCTAATTAGATTTTTGTTAATTTAACATTTACGATAAAATCTGATAGCACTTGAAAAATACACATTTTAAAAATTAAATTGTTCAAGAGAGGGACGTGTTTTTAAAATGCATAACTATGAAAATAGCGTCCGACCAAAATTTAAATTATTACTTTAATAATACATATATATGTACACTACAAAATGTTAGATCAAAAGCATAATTATTTTTTTATATAAAAATTAATGTATAGTGCTTATATCCTCAAGATTTAAAGGTGACTAAAATCAATTACTTTTGTTAATGAAATTAATATTTAAATTATATGAACTATTTATTTTCAAAATCATGTCTATTTTTTTGAAATAAGAAGGAATATATTACTTTGATCCATAAATAAACTTTTTGATAAAAAATTTCACTCAAATGTAATTTTGTGGTCGCCTAAAATTCAAATATCAAATATGTTTTATACTTATTGTGCATAACTTAATACAATATTTTTTAAGTAAAAGATTAGTATATCAACATGTATTTTTTAAAATGTGTACTTATGATATAAATATCAGATTATTATTGTTTTTTAGTTTTTCATAGCATATATATATATATATATATATATATATATATATATAGGGGGAGGATCAAGTGAGACAATGTCTCTAGGTGAGACACAATAGACTAATCTCAACCATCCCCCACTATTAATCAATGGGTATGATTTAATTGATAAAAAATATATTAAAATATTAATATAATCCACATAAGGGTAGTAGGGTAAAATAACATAACAAGTTAGTTAGAAAAATGAAATCAAATCTCTTTCTCTCTCATACATCTCCCAATTTCTCAATCTCTTCTCTCTCTCTCTCTCTCTCATTGCTCCACTAACGCAAATAAAGAAAACTGTGAATGTAGGTCCCAAGGGGTGTAAGTGTAAGGTTTAGAAGGGGGGGAGTTGAATAAACCTTACCAAATTTTCGATTTAGTCCTTTTAAATATTCAGAGTTGATACTACACAGTTGTGTCCTTGGTGGACAGCCAATTTAGTTAATCAGTAGAGTTAGTCTCTCAACAGACTCAACTGAGTTGTTGATGGAATAACTCAGCTGTTAAGTCTAAATTAACTCAACTGTGGTTTGTTTTCAGCGGAAGACTTAACACCCTTAAGATTGGTTAAGCAAGGATTTAGTGCTTGGTTTAGTACTTAGAAATTATCAAGTGGATAGCAAATTTATCAGCAGATATAAACAATTAAGATGCAGGAATTAAAGTGTTGAAATGTAAATGACACAATAAAATTTTTATAGAGGTTCGAAGATGGGGTAATTCTTCTACTCCTCTCTTCTCCAACTCCTGGAGGAATCCACTAGGTATTGATCAGTATACAAAATGGTAATCCGGATCTGAAGTCTTGATCACACAACTGGTGACTTGATCCTTTGGGACTCGATCTGAGACGCCTTGATCACTCACCGGCTTCTCAGACGACTCAGCTTTCTTCACAGGGCAGCTGCCTTGCTACTACAGCTTACTTGCTCAAGCTCTTTGGATTTGATCACGAAGCCCTCCAAAAGCTCAAGACTTGGTCCGACCCTGAACCTTCCTACAATCCGTCGTGGAATGTAGACCCCTTGATTTTTCAGTATTTTCCTCTTCAACCGATTGAAGTTATCTTTCCTTCACAGGTGAGTGTTGGATTGATGTTCTTCGTAGTGTGGGCTTGAGGATTGAGAATATTTCAGATTTTCTAATAATTGCTTGAACGTTTTTGGTTCTTGTCTCTTAATCACTTGGTCCAACGTTCGTCACCTTTTCTCAAATAAACTCCTCAGCCTTTTATAGTGATCTTTCAAAAATTTGCATGTTGAAGAGATAGGCTTATTTTTTAAAGTCACTTGCAGTCGTTGGCTTGTCTTGTTGCAGTCCTTGGAAATGTTGTTTCCTCGTATGAATTGTTGTCCACCTTTTCAGAGTTCTGACACGGTGTAGTGCTTCCCATTGGTTTATTCCTTTTGCACGCTTCCTGGGACCGAGCACTTGAGAAAGGTAGTATGGAGATATTACTTGTTTAGGTAATTCTCTTGATTTCTCGTGCAACGGATCTTTTCATTATCTCGACTGATCGCATTTCTTTGCTTTTCCTGTGTGACTTAGAGTCGCCTTCCAATCATGGATGACTCTTCCTCACTTCAACTTGAGACTTGGCTTTTCTTGAGTTGACTTGACGATGCTCCACTCACCGCATCTCGATTTTGCTTCTTCAAGAGAGTTCCCGTCTACTCTTTCTTTGCCATACTACTGCCTCGCAATGTGAGTCTTCATTTTAGTCCCCATTGTCTTCTTGCATGTTTGGGCATAATCGACTTAACTCACCTTGACCACCCCTATTTATTACAATGCATTTTACAGCAAGAATGGGGTGCCAACTTCTTATTCTAAGTTTTACATGGCATTCATCAAAATCTAAACAATAAATTTTCTAAATGTGAAGAACTCGAAAATTACAGTTCATGAAAATTATAGAGAAAAAACAAGAAAAATCGGTGCAATATTACAGAGAAATAACGAACAGTGAGTTCAAAAACTAAATATGCAACAAAACTCAACTAAATATGCATTATCTGAAAACTATCTATGCAGCGTAAAAAAAACTACTATATAGTACAATACATCCAACTATACAAGACGTCATAAACTATGCAACAAAATCAACTAACTATGTATTATCTAGAAACTATCTATGCATTGCAGAATAACTAAATATACAATACATTATGTAACATCCCATTTTTATAATTTCCAAAAGCAACATCCCATTTTCATAACTAAATATATATTATATTGAACATATTTATGCAGTGTAGTATAATTAAATATGCAGTACGTTATATTCAATTATGTCTTGTTTTCGTAAAACAGTGCCACAAAATAACTAAATATGCATTATGTGATGTTTAATTATGCAGTATAAGAACCCTAACTATGCTGTAAAATAAAAATATTTGGAAAGAAAACAGGTTCCTTAAATTCCGCCACAAAATTCGGCAGTTTCAATTTCAGCCCATAAAATCCGTTGGGACCACTAATTTGAATTACAAAATTACAACCTTACCCTTAAAATCAACGAAAATTAGGAAATAATTAAAAAATTTGAATTAATCACATCCCTTCAATTTCTAAGATCAATGGGTAAGATAAGTCCACACTGTCTCACCTAGGGAGAGTAGTCTCATTTGAACCAAATCCTATATATATATATATATATATATATATGATTTGGATCTTGTGAGTCCGCATATCCTATGTGAGTACACGAGACCAAATATGAGGCATTGATTTAATTTTTTAATGGTCGAGATTAAACAGACTTTACCATTTTTTAATATATAATCTAATGTAAAATAGGGATGTTTGGTAATTTAATTAAAATCAGTTTTGGGAGGGAAGTTATTTTTGGGGAGTGGGCCAAAATCAGGACACGTTTTTATGAAATGTGTTTTATCCAAAATCGTTTCATATCCCATCAACTTGGTAAAGGAAGTTTCATAAAAGAGTTGGTCTTCTTTCATAACACAAGATTTCTTTCTCTGCGGAAAATAAATCACCGTGAGAAAACTCCATTGTTGATTCTTCAAGGGTAACACTCTCTGCAAATCGTCTCCCAACTAACCCTACGGCGTGTAGTCGAAATTGCAAGGAGGAGTGTGAAATCTTTTATCCGAAAGTACCAGCGAAGTGTGAAATATTTTCGTCCAAAAATCACAAAAATCAGACTCAGCAGTCACTTAGGGCGTCTTGAAATTTGTGACGAGTTGAACCACCCGCAAATACTCCACTTAGGGCGTCTTGAAATGTCTTCAGAAATATTGGTCTGGAAACCCCCAAATTTGTTGTTAAATCCCTATTTGAGCAGGTACCAAATTTGTTCCTCTCTTCTTCGTTCGTTTTTTTTTATTCGAGCAGGTACCAAATTTGTTGGATATTCGTTAAAATTGCATATTGTTGTTGATAAAATTGCTTATGACTGTTATGGAAATTGCTTATGATATTCATTAAAATTGCACATTGTTGTTGACACCAAAGTTAGGTTATTATGTCAAATGGGAGGGGAGAGTGACAATTAGTATTTCCCATTTTTCCCAGAAGTATTGGGAGATTGTTTTAATGTGGCAAAAAATTGGTTATTGTTGTCAATAAGTATGCTCACATCTGTTTTTACAAGTAGTTGGTGACTGCTTTTGATGGCTCAAAAGCTACTCTAGAAAACCATAGGCAAATGCACCTATCGTTTTATAGTATAGATTATTGAGTATCGAGTGTCATTCCCACGAGGATTGTAAGTACTAATAATTACCATCTTTTTGTTATTTAATCTAACAATTTTCAGAGTTTTTGTTTGATGAAAAAGGAAAACAAATTATAAATTGCAAAAATGAAAGAAGATTTGTAAAATAAGAAATCAAGAGATAGAAATGTGTTTGATCAGTAAATCCTCTAGAATGTTTTTGTGATTTGACAAGTTAAAAATACAACCGTAAGCCCTTAAGCAAAAACCAACCTCTTTTAATAAAATCTCATGTCTTGTGGACCGTAGAAATTCCCAATTTAAGTTAAACCCTTCTCAAGGCGAAAAACTTCTAATCTCAAGTTGATTAATCGAAATCTCTTTCTAGTTAAAACCTCCAAGACATCATTATAACGATTTGTGAATTCCCATATTAGGTTTGACCCTAATCCGGAAGATTTATGTCGCCCTATATCTAGGATTGCATGCAACTCTTTTCACTTATATAGGTTCTATTTCACCATGAATCTCGATTTCGGATGAAAAATAAACTTCAAATCAATATTGCGCATATATCAATTCGAATGAATGAAGCATAATATAAGTGAATCACACAAAATATGAAGATTTTATTAAAAACATACACACCTTAATCACAAATCCATTCTAGAGTTCATTACATTCAAACACTAGGAGTTTAGCTACACATGATTTTGACCAAAGAATAAATTACACAAGAAGATTTAAGTATTGTAGACATGGTGTACTTATCTTTCTCAAAATCTCAATTGACTTCTTTCTTGATTGATGATGTTGCTTCAAGCCTTCTTCTCCAATATTGCCCCAAGCTTTCTCCTCCAAGACCCCTTGATCCCAATTCTACTTAATGAAATGAATACAATGAATATTTCCCGAGTATCTAATGAATGAATCTCCCAATTTCAACCTTGGCTTTTATAGCAACCAATACATTGATAGTACTCTCTTTTATTAAACAATCACCCCTATTTTCCTTGTTGGTTGGTGAATTCTTGTATTCAAGTGATGAGGAGGGGACATGGAGACATGTTTCAGCAAAATAGGGTGTTAAAAGTGTACAAAAGTGGCCAAAATGGGTTGGTTGGTGAGTTTTTCCCAAATTCGCAAAGAAAAGTTGCAAAAAGAGGTCCGGACACGCCATGTCGCCCGACACGGCCAGGCCATGTGTTTGACCAGCAGAACTCACTGACATGGCCGTGTTGGAGGTGTTTTGTGCAAAAATTTCGAGTTTTTGGCTCGGCTGAACACGGCCGTGTTGCCCGACACCCTGCCCGTGTTGCACCAAAAAGGCCCGAAATGACGCGTTTGGCTTGGAATTTCGAGCGTTTTGCATCCTTAAACTCCCCGGTATGTTTTGACATGAATCCATGGTCTGAAATTCACCAAAATTAGCCCGAATGGTCAATCTACATCAATAAAATCACCTCGGAGTAATATGAACTATGTACAATCAAAAAATTACAAAACTAACAATAAAATAACTCGAATTCTACTCAAATATACATATAAAACATGCATAAAAAGACCCTTATCAAACCACCTCCAACTTTGAACTTTGTTTGTCCTCAAGCAAAACATTATATCAAAAAGAGGGATTCAATAAATCACAACATACAAAGATGATTTTTTTTTCAACATATTGAACATAAGCAGTCAAGTTCTTGGCCTTCTCAACCTGAATTAACCATTAAGTAAAAACATAGTTTTGTAAAGCGATCAATCTGTCAAGAAAAAGACGTAATATCGGCAGCATTATTCGGACTTGAAATTATCACTCCACAAAATCGATAGTTATGAACAACTTCAATTCAATAACGCCATGAAAATACAAGAATTCAATAGATCATTGTAGTTAGCCTACTAGTCATATAACCAAACTTCTTCTTGAACTTTATTGGAATGAGAAGTCAAGGAGTATTCATTCTCCTTTTTTTTCGTTCTCTTTTTTTTTGGGACCTTTCGAGACATGCTTCCACTAGGTTTATATTTTGAATTTCTGTTCAAACACTCCTAGGTGGTTTCCCATACTCATATTCGTGTCGCCGTTTTACGTAAAAGACAAACATGGGGCTCATGAATGCTCCTAGTTACTAAGCAACAACAAATAGATGAGTATAACCTCGATTGGTTCGTTTTTTTTTTCTTTTTCTTTTTTTTTCATTTTTCTCTTTCTCTTTTTTTTTTATTCGCAAGCTTGGTTTAACAACTCGTTAACCACTACTAAATCACGAGTTCTCAGGACGTTCATAGCGCTAGGTATCGTCAGATATGCCTTAACACATCAAGTATTTATGGTGTTAGAAATCTCATCAAAATTTTGCCTGCATCCACGTCAATCTATCCTAGACAATCAATTGCTTCACATTGAAAACACAAATTAACAAGTTAATGTAGGTATAATTGGGCTAAGTTATTGACTAGCAAACATTCAATTTGTTAAAAAAAATCACATCTCTCACAAACAAGCATACAAGCATTCCGAAAATGTTATTGTACCCACCTCCAACTTTTAAGATTCACATTGTCCTCAATGTGAAAGAAAGAAATGGACAAACACACACCAATACTCAAAAAGCAAAGAAATTAGAATGATATAAAATAGGTGGAAAAAGAAAAATACGACCTTTTACCGCAATAGTGGAATCGGTGTTGAGCTGACCATTGGGTTGTTTTGGTACGGGACCTTCAACGACATCTTCATACCTAATTAAAGTTAAGCAACACACAACTCGAATACCGTGAAATCTCAAATATTCCCAATTAGGACAACCAAGAAGATGTTCAAGAGTTTTTTTTTTTTTTTGATTTGAAAATGACTCTAAGGACTTGTGATTATTTTGAAAGAAAATAAAATAAAAAAATAAAAATGAATGAAAACAATTGCACACAAACATCGGGCCTCTCCTGGGTAGTAGCTTCTTTAACGTCGATATTTGGACCATTTCACCTAAATGTGAAGATTTAATCGGGCGGAGCCTTGAACTTATGAAATTTTTTATCTCTTTGAACATCGCCACCCGTATCGATTTTCGAACAATTGACCTTCATGGTCCTATTTTTCTGCATGTTATTCTCAAAATGGGATTTAGATGTGGAAACTTTTGCACATTGAACATCACATACTTTCAAGGATTTATTAGAAGACATATCAAGCAAAGAATCATTTATCCTTGTCTCAATCAAGTTTATAGGAAAACAAGTATCATTTATAGGATTTCTCAAAGAAATTTTAAAGATAACTTGTTCACCCCTACTCTCAAAGTAAGCTTTCCATCATGCACATCAATGAGAGATTTAGCAAAGAGCTAGCCAAAAGGGACGCCCTAGAATTAAGGGAACTTCTATATATCATCATGCATGTCAAGAATAATAAAATCAATCGGGAATATGAATTTTTCAATCTTAACTAACACATCTTTAACAATACCTCTAGGATGTTTAATCGATTTATCGGCTAATTGAATGTTCATCCTAATAGGTTTAAGTTCACTTAATTCCGCATGCTTGAATGTTTCATAAGACATCACGTTGATACTAGCTCCCAAGTCGGCTAGTGCCCTATCAACAGGTAAACCATCAATTGTGCAAGGGATAATAAAACTTCCTGGATCATTAAATTTTTGTGGTAGTTCATTGGAAGTACATTTATCATTCAATTGCACATTTGATAATTTGTTGAGCTTATTTTCACTAGGAATGATGTCATTAAGATCCTTAACATGCTTTGAATGAGGGTCAACAAATGGAATATTGGCATGTAATTGTTTGAAAGAATCAAGGTACTTACCAAATTTGTCCTCCTTTCTATCTTCTTGGTTAGACTCATTAAGGGATCTTGGGCTTGTATTCTGCAATCTCTTTTTCATGAGCTTTTCTTTGGGCATGTCATCCTCCACGTATTTCTGCATGGCGGCATTGGCATAATTAGGCTCATATGGAAAACTGATGGTGATTGCCTTTACGTGTCTTCTCTTGGGTTTGGCTTGGTATTACCCGCAAACTATCTTGTGGCCTTTCGGAAATCATCTTCGCAACCGCCTATTTGATTTTCCGGATTATGGATAGATGCCTCTTGATTTCTCAAGGATGTTTCCACCGCCGGAATCGGGTATCTGTTGATTGCACAAACTTTGTTATAAGATCTTCCAAGTTAAGCTTACATTGATTTGGTGAAATCCGGAGACGTGTGTAGATCGGGATTGGGATTAGGTCGTGGTTGGCCTTGATTTCCCAACCAAAATTAGGATGTTTTCGCCACCCAGGATTATATGTGTTCTTTGTAAGGATTACTTGGGTAATTTCTCGCCCGATGCCCAACGTAATTAGCATGTTCAGTGTGAGGAATTGTGTGTGGACAATCCCGATGATTATGCATCCTCCGCAAGTTTCACAAGATAAAACATGCGGTGGTGGTGGTTTAGGAATTGCCAAATCATCAATCTTTTGGGTTAACGCTTCGACTGTGCGGCGAGCGTAACTACCGCGATCTCGCATTATACACACCAACAGACTGTTAGTTTTACCTCGTATGGATTGCCATTGGTAGCCGTTCATGGCCATTCCTCGATCAAATCCCGAGCGGCTTCCGGCGTTTTGTTATTAAGAGTTCCCCCTTTGATCGATCATTTGTCTTGTTGCGAGAAAGTAGCCCATTAT
Source organism: Rehmannia glutinosa (assembly GCA_016081115.2). Classification (NCBI taxonomy): domain Eukaryota; kingdom Viridiplantae; phylum Streptophyta; class Magnoliopsida; order Lamiales; family Orobanchaceae; genus Rehmannia; species Rehmannia glutinosa. The sequence continues at coordinate 344,797 of JABTTQ020001048.1, forward strand.
AAAATGTTTAGACTTGCATCCAAATAGGTAGGCCATGGTGTGGGCACTTTCGCAATAATTCCTTAAATCTCTCCCAAGTATCGTATAAAGTTTCATAAATCCGCTTGAGTAAATGAAGAGATTTCGTTCCTTAATCTTTAGTCTTTCTTTGGTGGGAAATACTTCAAAAGGAATTTTTCCGCCATAATGTTCCATGTTGTAATCGTTCCTTTTGGCAAAGTATTTAATCACTGTTTTGCTCGTCCCCGAAGAGAGAATGGGAATAAGCGTAGGCGGATGGCATCATCGGAGACTCCGTTGATTTTGAAAGTGTCGCAAATTTCAAGAAAATTCGCGATGTGATTATTGGGATCTTCATCGGTAGACCGTCAAATTGGACAAGTTTGTTGCACCATTTGAATAACGTTGGTTTAATTTCAAAATTGTTGGCAAAGAACACGGCCGGCCTTACAATGCTTGACGTCGTGCCATCCATGGATGGCTTGGCGTAATCGTACATAGTTCTTTGTTCATCCGCCATATCGGGATTCTTACCTTCGTTAATATCCTCCTCGTGGTATGTATTAATACTTTCCTCTGTGTTGCTACCGGCGGTGTCGCGCTTCCAAATTCGGGACGAGTAGCAGCATGCATGCGGTGAATAAAGAGGATAAGTGTAATCCAAAACTTACAAAGATAGATAAAAAGAAAGACAAATGATGAAATAAAATAAAAAAATGATTAAATTAACAAAAATAAGGTGTTCTTAATATTACAATCCCCGGCAACGGCGCCAAAAACTTGATGGCTCAAAAGCTACTCTAGAAAACCATAGGCAAGTGCACCTATCGTTTTATAGTATAGATTAATGAGTATCGAGTGTCATTCCCACGAGGATTGTAAGTACTAATAATTACCGTCTTTTTGTCATTTAATCTAACAATTTTCAGAGTTTTTGTTTGATGAAAAAGGAAAACAAATTATAAATTGCAAAAATGAAGGAAGATTTGTAAAATAAGAAATCAAGAGATAGAAATGTGTTTGATGTAAATCCTCTAGAATGTTTTTGTGATTTAACAAGTTAAAAATACAATCTGTAAGCCCTTAGCAAAACCAACCTCTTTTAATAAAATCTCATGTCTTGTGGACCGTAGAAATTCCCAATTTAAGTTAAACCTTTCTCAAGGCGAAAAACTTCTAATCTCAAGTTGATTAATGAAATCTCTTTCTAGTTAAAACCCCAAGACAAAGATTATAACGATTTGTGAATTCCCATATTAGGTTTGACCCTAATCCGAAGGAAGATTTATGTCGTCATATATCTAGGATTGCATGCAACTCTTTTCACTTATATAGGTTCTATTTCACCATGAATCTCTCGATTTCCGGATGGAAAATAAACTTCAAATCAATATTGCGCATATATCAATTGAATGAACGAAGCATAATATAAGTGAATCACACAAAATATGAAGATTTTATTAAAAACATACACACCTTAATCACAAATCCATTCTAGAGTTCATTACATTCAAACACTAGGAGTTTAGCTACACATGATTTTGACCAAAGAATAAATTACACAAGAAGATTTAAGTATTGTAGACATGGTGTACTTATCTTTCTCAAAATCTCAATTGACTTCTTTCTTGATTGATGATGTTGCTCAAGCCTTCTTCTCCAATATTGCCCCAAGCTTTCTCCTCCAAGACCCTTGATCCCAATTCTACTTAATGAAATGAATACAATGAATATTTCCGAGTATCTAATGAATGAATCTCCCAATTTCAACCCTTCGCTTTTATAGCAACCAATACATTAATAGTACTTTCTTTTATTAAACAATCACCCTATTTTCCTTGTTGGTTGGTGAATTCTTGTATTCAAGTGATGAGAGAGGGGACATGGAGACATGTTTCAAACAAAATAGGGTGTTAAAAGTGTACAAAAGTGGCCAAAATGGGTTGGTTGATGAGTTTTCCCCAAATTTCGCAAAGAAAAGTTGCAAAAAGAGGTCCCGGACACGGCTATGTCGCCCGACACGGCCAGGTCGTCTTTGTTTAATTGCGCAGAACTCACTGACATGGTCGAGTTCCTAACAACACGCCATGCCGTGTTTCGACACTGGCCGTGTTGGGGAACACGGCCAGGCTGTGTTGAGGTTTTTGTGCAAAAATTTCGAGTTTTTGGCTCCCGGCGGAACACGGCCGTGTTGCCCGACACCCCTTGCCCGTGTTGGACCAAAAAAGCCCCGAAATGACGCGTTTGGCTTGGAATTTCGAGCGTTTTTGCATCCTTAAACTCCCCTGTATGTTTTGACATGAATTCATGGTTCGAAATTCACCAAAATTAGCCCCGAATGGTCAATCTACATCAATAAAATCACCTAGGAGTAATATGAACTATGTACAATAAAATAACTCGAATTCTACTCAAATATACATATAAAACATGCATAAAAAGACCCTTATCAGCTTTAGTGAGGCAAAAATATTGTTTATCATTATGATATATTATGCTTATGAATATTCAAATATGTGCGAAATACTGGGAATGGTTTTGTTTTTGATTCTTACTGTCTTTATTATTTGGAAAAACGAAGTTTGTGCAATAAATTCAAGTATTTTGGTGATTGCTTTAATGAGGCAAAACATTGCTTATCTATGTTTTATATCATGCTTATATCATTGCTTATCTATGTTTTATATCATGCTTATGTATATTAGTGATATGTTTTGACGTTAAAAAGAAGGTTTGCCACGTATTAGACAACCCCTCAGTTGGCAGCAACAAAACCCTCAAATACGACGACATACATGATAAATTGGTCAATTCTGTTCTCTATGGATGATTGAATATATGTTTTCAATCTTTATTTTTGAGCGATTCAAATATATATATATTTTTTTTACAGCGACAATTATTTTCGCAATATTTATCGGCGAAGGATTTTTCGTCAATTGCTCGTGTGATTCAGCAATCGACTGCCTCCCGTCTGTGCATGCCTTGGAGGGACAAGGATAATAAAGTTGATTGCGGTATTTTCGCAATGCGCCATATGGAGACCTATATGGAAGGTGGGATAAAAATTTGGGATAGCGGGCTCCGAAAAAACGACGAGACACAACTATTGATAATGCGTAGAAAGTATGCAATTGCAATATGTCTGGATGCAATGAATGAGTTGGGGGAGGCGATATTGGGACGGGTGAAGGAGTTTGCCAAAATGAAATAAGATCAATCCAAAACATTTCGCTGCTTCGCACTTTTTTTGATAAAAGTATTGGTTACTGTAGTGTTTTTCAGACACGGTAAATTTGTTTGGTCTTTGAAGTACTTTTGTAGTGATGTTTGAATGTTTTTTGATAATTCTTGAGTGTTAGTTCATGGTGGTTATACTTTCCTCAAAGCAAAATCCAATTGCTTATGTAAGCTTCAATTAGTCTGTATGCATAATTCAACTCTATTGTATGTAATCATTTTCATGGTATGTTATAATGTTTCTAGCATTATTTTAAATATTTTTTCAGCAGTTTTCGTGTTCTTTGTAAGCAGAAAACAACTGCATTGTAAGCAATATTCAGATGTTTATCTTTTCAAGCGTCTTTATACATTTTTTAGCAGTATTCAAATGATTCGTAAGCAGAATTGAAACGCTATGTAAGCAGAAGTCAATTGACTTGTAAGCACTATTTCAAAATTATAACTTATCAAGTATCATATACTTCAAAGACTATTCAAATGTTTTTGTAAGCGTGATTCAAATGCTTTGTAACGCATTGAATGGACTTGTAAGCATGTATCTCATGGTATTTTATATCTTTGTTAGCAAATAAGCAAAGTGCGAGGAATGCGTGTATGTACACCAAGGCGTCAAGGAATGCGTGTGTCGGATTTCAAAACTTTTTACCGTGTAAGAACCAGATGCAGTGGCTTGGAACACACATCGCACCCTGTATCCCACCCTTATCTGTTTTATGTGTCTCACTTGTGAGACTTCGTCATCATTTAGCACCGTTTTTTCATGAGATACAGATGAGTTATTAACCTTTTTGAACCATTTGCGGTTGCACACTACGTATTGCATGCGATATTATACACCGCGTAAGCGTTTGGTTGTACTAATTCTCACATCAAATCCATCGGCTTTTTGATTGACTTGTATTTTGCATGTATTTTGGGCTTAATATTGGCTAGAATGTGTTGATATGCATGCATTATATGAGTAAATGGGGTTTTATTCATGTTTTGTGGGAAAGTATTACGCTTTGCTCATTTTGTAGGAATTTATCTATAATTGTAGCATTTTGGCAATAATTCGGAGCATTGCAATCGCCAATACTTGAGGTAAAAGATGAAGTTGGGGTCCAATCGATAAGAAGTCGGACGAACCGGGCGAAAAACGGAAAAAAATAGTCAAGTGCTTGATGTTACAGGTGAGCACGGGCAGGGCGTGCTCCCCTAGCACAGCCCGTGCTCAACCCATACCTGAAGAATAAGTGTTCAACCTATAGCACGGGCAGCCCGTGCCATATGGGCACGCCCGTGCTCTCTTCAGGAAGTTGGACGATCCGCGCGGCACCCAGCACGGGCTGGGCGTGCCATATGGCACGACCCGTGCTCATCTGCAGGAAAACCAGAGTTTGACTCATTTTCAACTAGGTTTTGACCCAAACGAAGTACAAATAGACCCGGGGGTGGCCACAAACAGGGGGACGCTGAATTTTACCCTAGAGACCAAAGAGAAGAGCAATTCCCCACCGGAGATTTCGAGAGATTGATCAAGACCGCAACCACACCTTCGAGGATTGAAGATAGATCGAGAGATCATCATCATCCCCGAGTTCACTCATTCCATAGTATCGTTATTTCAATTAGTTAGATTTTGATTATGAATAATTTGTCTATGAATTGTTTATCTTCAATGTCTGGCTAAACACTTTGTGATTTCCGGGTTTGGGAGTAGGTTAATGAACACTTTTATTTGATGATTAATGATAATTGAAGTTAAGGTTTTCTTCCTCTATTCAAGTACTTTGCTTTAATTCTTGTTTTATCAAAAGGCCATTGATTTAAATTTGTTTGATGTATTGATTCATAATTCTAACCAATGAGTTTCAATACTAGATCTTGAGTACGTGACACAAATAGCTTGCAAGATTGAGAAGTCTGTGAATATTTGTGAGATCTTATAATCTTTTGAACTTTTGGGAGTTGGATATCGCATGTTGAGTAGAGATGCTAGCATAGATATTCCAATCAACGCTTTTACATACATCTCGAGAGAGACGGTAAATTACTTTGGTGATTGGTCTATAGAGAAGAATACGTTTAACCTTGGTTTGATTAATCTGATAATAAAAGGGGGATATTAACTGAAACCATAACCCAGGAATCCATCCATTCATACTTGATCTTTCAATCAACTCTTTGATTTGTTTTTTTAGGATAGATTTCTGCTTTAGTATTAATAAAACCAATCCATCTCAAATTCGATCGTCTAGATAAAAATAAGGCTATTATAATCCAGTACTTAGTACATTAATTTATTAGTCCCTGTGGATTTGCCCTTGCTAACCCTATTCTATAAATTGCACCGTACACTTGCAGTGAATCTAAAAAAATGAGGCGAACAACGTCCATAATTCTTGTAGAATTGTATTCCGTTGTCGACACTATCAAAATTCATCCCTTTTTTTGGAGTCATATGTTCGTCAAGCAGGAACAAACCATGGCAGGAGTAGAAGACGACAACAGGGTCAATAACGGAGGAAACAATTAGGCCAACAGGGTCAACGTCGAGTTACCAGTACCAGAGGTTCCAGTGGCTCCGGCAGTCCAACAACAGGCGATTCGCGATTACTTTCGCCCAATCAATCGCAACTATGGTGGAATTGTCAATGTCCCAATCAATGTGAATAATTTTGAGCTGAAGCCAACATTGATATCGATGGTGCAACAGAATCAATTTGGGGGTTTCCCGTCTGAAGATCCCAACTCTCATCTTGCGAATTTCATACAGATTTGCAATACTATCAAGATGAATGGGGTGACTGATGATGTTATACGTCTTCGCCTATTCCCTTTCTCTTTAAGGGATAAGGCTAGAAATTGGCTAGGCACCCTAACTCAAGGGAGTGTGAACAACTGGGATGAGCTGAGTCAGATGTTCTTCTTCAAATATTTCCCACCAAGTAAGACACTACAGCTTAAAAGTGAGATCACTCAGTTCAGGCAGTTTGATTCTGAGCCTTTGTACGAGGCCTGGGAAAGATTCCGGAATTTGTTGAGGAGGTACCCGCAGCACGGATTTCCGGAGGATCAACAGCTCTGTTTCTTTTACAATAGGTTGATGGGACAGACTAGATCATTTGTGGATGATGTAGCAGGGGCGCGCTACTTGCGAGGTTTCCGAAGGATGCGTTCAACTTATTAGAGGAGATGGCCATGAATAGCTATCGGTGGTCCTCCGAGAGGACTAATGTGAAAAGGGTAGCCGAAGTGTCTGATTCGGACCCAATTAAGGAGTTGACAGCCCAGATGGACGTACTGACGAACCAATTAAGTGCTTTGACAAAGGCAAATGAAGGAAACGGGGGTGTAAGTAATGGGGGAGTTCCTCTATATCTGATAGAGGAAGCAAATTATGTGAATAACCGGAATTTCAACAATTTCCGGAATAATCAAAATCCCACTCATTACCATCCGGGCTTGAGGAACCACGAGAACTTCTCCTACGCAAACACGAAGAATGTGATGCAACCACCACTGGGGTTTAATGTGACAAACGGTCTCATTACTGCAGATCCTAAGCCAACCATAAAAGATATGTTCACCTCGGTTATGAGTGAGACGAGGAACAGGTTCAACAAGAATGAGGCAAAGATGGATAAAATCAAAAACCATGTCACCCAATTGGGGTCCCAAATGAAGAATCTTGAAACCCAATTTGGTCAAATAGCTACGATTATTGGTGGGTAACATCAGAAAGACCAATTTCTGAGCAACACTGAGATAAACCCAAATGAGCAGTGTAAAGTCATTCATTTGCGGAGTGGAACGGAATACGAGGGGCCGAAAATACCAGAAAACTCTGGAAAATCGCAGGATAACACGACCCATGCGCCACCGCATGGCCTGCCCGTGCATCCTGCTGGATAGGCGATTGATGTGCCGGGAGATGCGGAAACGGAGGCAAATGGCGAGGTTGAGGCAGATGAAGGAGTTGAGGAACATCGTGCTGAACAAAAAGGGGTTGAGAAGATTAAATCACCCTCTAACCCTGATATTTCTAAACTCAATGTTCCCCTTCCTTTTCCCCAACGTTTTCAAAAGAAAAAGCTAGATGCGCAATTTACTAAGTTTTTAGATATTTTTAAGAAACTGCATATTAACATTCCTTTTGCATATGCATTGGAGCAGATGCCCAATTACGCTAAATTCTTGAAGGATGTTATGTCAAAGAAGCGGAAGATGGCTAGTTTCGAGACATAACTGACAGAGGAGTGCTGCGGTCAATAATACAAAAGAAACTACCACGAAATTGAAAGATCCGGGGAGTTTCACTATCCCTTGTGCTATTGGTGATGTTTTCTTTAAGAAAGCACTTTGTGATTTAGGAGTGAGTATTAACTTAATGCCCTTGTCTATTTTCAGGCAACTTGGATTGGGAGAGGTGAAGCCGTCTACGATCACCCTACAACTCGCGGACTGATCACTTACTTATCCAAAGGGAATCATCGAGGATGTACTTCTCAAAGTAGATAAATTCATATTTCCTGTGGATTTCTTGGTGCTGGATATGGAGGAAGACAGAGACGTTCCTTTGATACTTGGGCGTCCATTCCTAGCTATGGGGAAGGCCTTAATAGATGTGCAAAAAGGAGAGCTCGCATTACGGGTTAATGATGAGCATGTTTTATTTGCTATCTATAAGGCACTTCAATTTCATGACGGTGTGGAACATTGTAATTTCATTGACGTAGTTGAATCTTGCATTGATGAGTATGCAGATCATACACTGTTTAGGGACAATTTGGAGTTTGGTTTGACACATTCGTGTTCAACATCGAACATGACCATTGATATTGATAACCAAGACTTGTATGATTGCGTTTGTGCTTTGGATAATACGGGAACTACCGAGGAGCGCAAGAGGCGCGCACGCGAGAAAAATGTACGGAGTCGATTCTACGGGCGCAGACTCGTGCTCTTGAGCACGCCCAGGTCGTGCGCATAGCCGAACCAAAATTTGAAGAAATCGATGACGACACGGCCCGTGCCTAAGGTCGAAGAAAATCCTGGAGAAGCTGAAGACGACATGGCCCGTTCCAAATGGCACGGACATCCGTGTCGTAGTCGCAAACAAAACCGAAGGACACAAGGCGCACGGCCCATGCCCATCAGCACGGGCAGCCCGTGCGTCCATCCGACGAGGCCAACTCGAACCCATAACTCAAGCCCTTGCCCGAGCATCTCAAATATGCATTCCTTGGAGCGAATAACATGAGTCCGGTAATCGTATCATCTCTTTTAACTTCAATTCAACTCGATAAATTGCTTAGGGTGTTAAGAAAACATAAGTCGGTGATAGGTTGGTCAATCTCTGATTTAAAAGACATTAGTCCATCGATCGTAATGCATAAGATTAGAATGGAAGATGTCTATAAACCTTTGGTGCAAAATCAAAGACGATTAAACCCTATAATGCAAGAAGTCGTTAGAAAAGAAGTTTTAAAATGGTTAGATGTTGGAATTATATATGCTATTTCTAACAGTTCTTGGGTAAGTCCGGTTCAAGTGGTGCCGAAGAAAGGGGGGATGACGGCAGTGAGAAACGAAAGTGATGAGCTTGTAGCGACTAGAGTAGTTACTGGATGGCGAATTTGTATTGATATGATGCTTGATCGTTTGCCCCGGAGGATCAAGAGAAGACGACCTTTACTTGCCCCTATGGTACATTTGCATTTCACAGAATGCCATTCGGACTTTGTAACGAACCCGCTACTTTTCAAAGATGCATGATGGTTATTTTCCATGATTTCATTGAGAAAATAATGGAGTTTAGAGTTTGCATGATGGTTATTTTCCATGATTTCAAAGCCAAACAAATTTATATTTTAAATGTTTTTCAGTTACCTAAAAATAGTAGTTTGGAGATTCAGAGCCTTTCTCCAACCTTTTCACAAAAATGAATGATAGCTTTTCGAACTACACCACGATACCTGAACCACATCAACAATTGAAGTTAGTAAATAAAGACGTGATAATATTCAAAAAAATTGATGCGTTACATTTTTCAGTACAGACAAACATAACTACCTACCAAAAAATAAAAATAAAAACGGTAAAATGGACATTTGAACCTGATGAGTACGAATGAACTGAACTTGAAGGGCATTATTCCCGAATTTTGTTATTCTCTTGTACTGCTTTGGCCACTCAAGAGATTTGTTTAGATCTTCCACCTCAATCGGCTCAAGTGTCGAAACTTCTTCAATACCTTCTACGGAATCTCACTTAAACAGGACAACGATGAAGCCGCAAGCACTTGAGGCGTGGGAAGTGGCTACTTCAATAATCCGGTGTTGGAGATTTGATCTACAAATTAACGTAAACCTCGGCCGAGAAATTCTCCTTCTTGGTTGTCTCCCATTTCGGCCATAGCAAGCAGAGTGTTTTAGTTTAAGCACTTGGAGATTAGGCAACGAACCAACAACCGTCATATCTTTCTAGGAAAGTATACGATCACTCAAGGTTAACTTTTTCGGTCTAGGAACAACAACCGTCATATCTTTCTAGGAAAGTATACGATCACTCAAGGTTAACTTTTTCAATGGCGCCCTAGGAAAAACAGATTATGAATCATTCGGAAACTTTTAAATATCTCTATGTCCAAAGTCTCAAGCCATTGCGGATGCACAAGATTATCGAGACGATATTCAAGACCATCTCTCTGTTTAGAAATAATAGATTCCCAACTTTTTAGATTCGGAATCATTTTCGGATCTTTTGCAGTGCATTTGAATTCCGTTGCAACAGAAGAAAGTGTTTGCAAGTTTTCTAGTTCAAAGTCACCGTGAGGAATCTCGGGTAAAATATCGAAATAGGACGAGACGAGATGCCTTAATTTTGGCATCTTCCGCATTTCCATTAGCAAACGAACCAAACATGGTATGTAATCCGGGTTGTCTTCCTCGGATGTATGATTAACGTTTGAAGGTTCTCAAGGTTTGATATGGTTGCCGGAATCTTGGCATGATTGTACAAGGCAAGATACCTTAATGAATTAGCTCAAATATTTGTGTCGGGAGCGACACGAATAGTTGAGGAACGAAATGGCATTAGCATTTAGCATATCCAATACTCTTAGGAATCTGAAATTTGTTAACAAGTCCAATGAACTTCCTCTCGTACGATGAACGCAAATAACGGTCCGGATGGTTGAGGCGTAAATGTTTGTGAGACTATTTAGATTAGAATAAGAAATAGTCACGCGGCGCTGATTGTTTATGGCCTCTCCGACATACGTACCATTAACATGTAGAAAAAACTTCTCTTCATTGGCTTTTCTTATGCACAAGTCTCGCACCAGATCATGTACGATGCAACTTTTAATTTTGCCATTAGATTTCCTCTTGGTCACCAGAATAATACTTCTCTTGACAAGATCCTCCAAATACTCTTCCGCGGCATCTTTGATGTTTTTTGATCCGTATGGTTTCAAGAAACCCTCCGCTACCCATAATTTGATCAGTTTCGAGACTTTGATTTCGTAGTCTTCTGAAAAACCTCAGATGTACAGAAAACACGACCTCAAATGATGAGGCAAGTGAGTGTAACTCAAAGATAGAATCTTTTCGAAGTACCCATCTTTTGTAGCCACTGTTGAATTTAAAACTAGTCCAATTTCCTTCCACGAAGCTCGAGTTTTATCGATTGTGGATAGGAGTCTGCAATCACCACAATCGCGGCGATCCTCTACAACTCTTGCAATCGCTTTCCAGGTGTCTTAATTCGGAAGGGGGGGCGATGCAAACACCTTACGCCCGAAGCGTTCCCAACTTTGATCCGCATCCATGAAACTCATCTCATGAAGAGGCTAGAAAAATCGGTATAAGAAGCCACATCCGATAGCCAGTGGTCAACATGATTCTCTTCCATAGTTGTCATCGGGAAATATCATTCTTAAATCATCCCAAGCATCCGTACTCCACATATCATCCATTACAACGAGATATCTCCTACCCTTTAAACTTTTGTACACGTATTCTTTGGTTAACTCGGTTTTGCTTTCAAACTTGTTTATCTGTTCACGATGGCTTTCGTTGGACGATTTTATCGACAACACGAGGTGTGAAACAATTTCTTGTATGCTATATTCTTGTGATATTGTGACCCAAACACGAATCTGAAAATGCTCCTTAATTAATGGATCGTCATAAGCATTTCTGGCAAGAGTAGTCTTACCAATACCGCCCATACCCACGATTGGGATGACTTGGAGTTTGGATGATTCTCCACAAAGCCGAGTTTTTATTTCAATCAAATCATCATCAAAACCAACCATATCATCTTTGGTAGTGGGCGCAATTCTTGATGAAAATAGCAGCAGCAGGAGAATCAGGGAGCCGCGCTTTTTTGGTTCCGAAATTATTTCTGATGTCCTTTACCTCGCATGCTATTGACTCAATTTCATGTGTTACATTTTTGAGCCCGTGCAAATTATGACCATGGTGTGCAGAACATGGCGCAATTTGTTCGGAAATAAAACATTCAATCACATCCTCTGCTTCATACGCGACATCCCCGATTCGTCCTTCCAAATTTTTGGCTTCCTCTGGAAAATCTTCGAGAAAGGCTTGCAGCAAAATGATGTACTTATCGAGAGATATAATTTGTTGTTTTTCATGAATTGAAATGGAATATTGATGATGGTTCAGGATATGATGTATTGTGCAAGTGAAACAAGAGCAGCATAAGCCATGATCTTGATATGATATACACAATCTGCAAATCAAAAGAAAGAATTAAGAGTAACAAGAAGACTATCTTAGAGGGACAAAGGAAGAGCTCATATCAGCAAAAACAGTGTCTAATATAATATTTACGTTTTGAAGAATAATGTTGGACACTGACATTTCAACAACCCATTTATTGTACTAGAGATATTTGAACAACTCAATTATTATATTAGAAAATTACACTATTTTTTTTTATTTTTTTTATCCTTAGTTATTGGCTGCACCTATCAGTCTATCACAGTGAATTTTATAGTATAATATTACAGCATGCTCAAGGTTGTAACCGGTGTTTACATCTACACAAAGTTCTTGCTTAAAACATGTCGGTGGAGAATTCAAACAAACAAACGTACAACAATTCTTGCAAATTATAAATCAAATGCACATGAGAGTATCAACAGAATGCTTCAAAAACAAAGTGCCGAAGAAAAAGGAAATAAAATAGATATTTCATTATCACCATCAGATAGATACCTGCAATTAGGGCACCAACTACAACAAAAAATGTCCCACTTGAATGAGAAGTTCCATTCTAAAAAAGGGTACATAATTCATTTACGTTGGCATTTCATAAGAACTGAACCAAAGAAATGGGAACAAATTTAGTCCATGAATTTTGTTTCTAATAGATAAAGACAGAACAATAGAAATAATCATGGCTACTTGGCTAGAAACTATAATTGTTCCTCTCATTTATTACTACATATAACTGTCAATAGCTGATTATAATTTTCATAATAATGTCCATGATTATCCTCCAGTTCAAAGCTACATCCAGATGCCACAGATGACTCCAACTCTGTTTCCCAATTTTTCACACACACAATAATTCCTTGAATACAGGTAATGATTATTAAACTTACCAATAAGCAATCAAATAAATTTAGAAGAAACTCAAAAAGAAAAAGGAAAATAAAAAGAAACTTCAGAACCAAAGGCACAAGAAAGAGCAAAATTTTAAACCTGTAGATATCCAAGTTGAGTTCTCTATGGAGAAGGTCCCAAAACTCCTCACGGAGGGGCCGAATCGCATAACCCATATGACAGTGACTCAACTTGTGTAATTGCAGAACCCCATTACTTTCAAGGTATCACTACAACTTCAAAACTAAAATCATCCATCCTCGATTCCTCGCTGATGTACAGGAACGACAACCAGTTTCCCTTCAAAGTTCAATCCGTCCCATATTCTTCTTGTGCCTTTTGAGTCGAGTTCTTCCTTTGAAGCCGCTTATTCGATTTCTGACTTTGAATCACCGTGGTCCCATATTGTCGTCCAGAGTGTTTGTACCTTTCACTGTAGAGATGCCAGTTTGTCCACCTTTCGCAATTCGCAGTTGCCTTTTCATTGCCCAGGTATGCGTCTCAGAAGGGTATATAAGGTAATAATGAACGAAGGGTAATTTAGAGAATCCAATTTTTTATGGAAACATTCGTGAATTTAGGAGTGTACGTGTATAGATAGATAGAGATATATATATAAATATACATAGATGTAATGTAAATATAGATAGATAGATAGATATAGATATAGACATATATATATAGAATAGATAGTGGTTGCTCCTAAAATACTCTGATTCCTTGAAATTGCTCTCCGACCGAACTCCGCCGTGAACCTACACAAAAGGGAGGCTGGAGGGGTGCTCCAGCGTACCCTCTCCGATGCTTAAGTCAGAAGAGTGTTTCACAAGAAAGAAGCGAAAATATAAAAAAATATGAGAAAAAAGTGTGATTAGGGTAAGAATGAACCTGAACTTGGGCTTTTATAGCTTAGCCCGGATTAGGGTTTCCGTAAAATCCGGATTCTATTACGATTTGGTAACATAATCATAATTAAGATAAGATCGAATCTTCAAAACCCTAATTTACCTCTAAATTCATCGGGTCTGAGTTGACCTCATGTATTCCAGGTTAGTAGTTCGGGTACTTCTGTGAAATCTTATGGATGTATCGGTCAACCTAATCCTGCAGACCAAGCTCACCTCTACTCAACTCGTTAGTACGCCAAAGGTTGGTCGAAAGGATTTAACACTCATTCCGATTTGGACCATTAATACTTTACCCATGAAGATTTACTCAAATTTCGGCTCATCCTTAGCAAGAAACTTCCCTAGCTCGGCCCCATGAGCAAAGCTAATCATTCGACTTAATAGGGATTCTCAATGCCATTTTAATACAAGAGCCTTTCAGCTTGACCCAACAGAATTCTCGATTGGTCAATACAAGAGCCTTTCGGCCCAATGAGCAGAGTTCATCATCTCGGCCTAATCTATATTAACCTCATCGATAGATAGATAGAATAAGTAAAAAGTCATGATTTTGACATTATCGCGGTGTGGGAAATATATATGTCATTGCTCATGTATAAGTTGTAGCTATATGTCATTGCTTTTGAGAATTGTCCAAATTTCTGGAGAAATTTGTACACATCATATCCTTTTAATTGGCACCCAAAAGTAATTTGATGTTTTCTTTAACTTTTCTATTTGTTTAATTATATTGGAATACTCACGAGTCATAGGAAGTCGATGTACTTAATGAGTTGTACAAGACCAGGCGGCTTATGCGAGTGAGTAAATTGAGCAAATCATGAGTAGTCGAGGGGCATGACCCTTTGGAAAAGTATAGTGAGAATCTTAAAGGTATTTTAAGATCTACTTCGTGATTTGGAGTACACTATACAAAATATCTATTTGTTATTGAATGATACATCAATCTTTATTTGGATATACGATCAATAAGGCTAAGTCAAGTGAGTTGTATTCACTTTAGGGTGGTCCCAACATATCGTGGAAATGTTACAATGAGACGGTTATAGCTAGATCCGTAATGGAGTTTGAGTTTATAGCTTTGAAACGAGAGTGGAGAAGAAGTTGAATGGCTCTTAAACTTCTTAGAAGATATTCAGATGGCGATGCATGCCGGCAATTTGTATACATTGTGATAGGCAATCTCACGCAATTGGCGGAGGAGCCGCAGGAAGCGATATGTCAGATGGTAAATCTAGGCAATATATGTCATAGACGATACCGGTCGACAAGCTATACTCAGCTGGTGTTATCTCATTGATTATGTGAAGTGAAGGATAATTTAGGCGGATCGAATGTGAGGTTAAATCGAGAGTTAGTTGCAAAATCATCAAGCGATAGGACTTAAGCCTGCGGAAAAATGAGTTGATACAATAGAAGCAGGCTAGTTATTTGGAGATCAGATCCGGGTTCAATGGGACTGACTGGTGTAAAGACTCACAAGGATCAACTTTGTGGGATTTTTCTTGCCCGGCTCCTTAACTTGATGGAAACCGTTGAAAAAAAGGATAAGCATTAGGCTTTTAATGATTCTTGTGCGTCGGGAAGCAGGTTGGGTAGTGCGGGCACTCAAAGAAGAAGAATCACATGTGAGAGAGAAGTGGGCGGCCGAAGAGGGTGTATGAGTTCGGATTCTTAGGAGCCTCTTGCGAAGTTGAAGCGTATATTGGGGGCAATGAGAATAAACATAGCAATGAAGCGAAGTATGTTAGGAAAGAATCACATGTGAGATATATCGCCGTTTAGACAAAAAGAGCGGAAAACGATTGAAGCGTAATCTACGATAAGCTAGTAAAGTAAATATATTTTCATAAAGGGAAGGTTGAAAGGAGGGTAACTTTATGCGGGGTTATTTCTTTGGATTTTATCACCAAATCTTTGTATCTTCAAATTTCCATTCATGTAGGATTGTTGGAAAACTTGAATGGAAATTGTCTTTTAGGCATAATTTTCTTGGCGATATTTAACTCGATAGTGTTTAATTTTGGTAACATACAAAACTCATTCGTGGGTAGTGGAGAGTATTGATAACTTGAAACTCCTGACTCGTGGAGTAGTGGGGATTAATGGCCAAGCGAAACTCCGATCGTGGAAGTGTAGTGATGCACGTCTGTTGGGGTGATGGGAGTTAATGTGAACGTCTTGCGAAGCCTGTCAAAAAAGGAGTCCATGGTTTTCACAATCTACCTGACTAAGCTACTCTGAACTTGCGTAACAAAAGTTCTCTTGCGTATTGCTCTTGTATTCTTTGGCCAATTGCATTTTGGTGGTGATTTGGCTTATGGTCTTAGGTTGCGGGTCGAGTGTCCGAGTTTTAAAATGTATCAGAAACAGGCGTCCGAATAAGGGGGCGGATACATTTTGGGATAATTGTGTTGACACGCGTCACGGGGCGATTTTATATTGTGCTTATGTAATTTTAATTTATTACAAATTTCTGTTAATGTTACGTAATTTATAATTCCACTTTACATTAATATGTACAGTGACGTACTAGAAATATTCTTCGTATTTTGCCTGCAATATATACACGTTATGTGTATAAGTGTAGTTATATATTAATCGTTGCTTTTGGAAATTGTCGGTTGGGAGAAATTTGTACACATCTTCCTCCATGGGAAGGATGAGGCTTTGTTTATTTTAGGTTGATTTATGTTGTTTTTTTTTTTAATTTTTGTTTCTGTTTCTTAACATGATTCTCGCCCTTCCGGTTCGGCGTGTAATGACGCGTGTGCAGTGTGGTGAAAGTTTAGACAGTGTTTGGCTGGTGGTGTGCACGGGTGTGGTGAAGAAATCTAGAAAGATGAAATAAGTGTATTTTTTTTTTTTTATGTTTCTAGGTCTACTAGTTTACTTTTTGCTTTAGCGGTATTTATGTCTTACATTTGGTAATTTTCTTGTCGTTTTGAAGTGTGTTTTTTGTCTTATCCTTTGATAAATGGTTGCATGTTTTTCGGTCAGTCTCTTATTTTGGTAAGGATGTTGGTAATTTTATTAGTCGATATTTGGACTCGGATCATCATAGTTTTGGTAATGATAGTTGCGTAACTTCGTAGCCAGGAAAAATTCGTCGGGAAGCGGGGCAGCAATTATCATGCGGTTAGGAAGGAGAATGTACATGGTCTATTTTTCGGATATTATTAAACTAGATAAAAGCGTATCGATTATGATTCTCCTTTAAAAGTGGGAAGTGGTTTGAGTGGGTTGCAGTTTCCATCGTGGACGGCTCGTACTTCTCGGATGTTATCATGGAGTGTAGGAATTTGTTGGAGTATCTTCCAATAATATGTCTTGTTTTTTATTAAGAGATCGGCGAATAGTGTTGCTTATGTATTTAGGCTAGAGCAGCGTATTATGTCACGGGTGTCAAAAAGTGGCGAGATGATCATCTCACTCTTTGTAATGGTGCGATTCGATCTGCTTTAATAATGAAAATTCTTATTTTTGTTTTCAAAAAAAAAAAATTGGCATCCAAAAAGTAATTTGATGTTTTATTTAACTTTTCTATTTGTTTAATTATTGAATTAGGGATGGCAGGTCCACGCGACCGTCTGATACAATAGCTTGACACAAGCTGGCGAGATTTGAACAACCGCGAATCGACCACAATAATATCAATTTGTCTAAAGCGTGGTTATTGAATGTATTTTAAACATAATCGAAATCGGTTCAAAACTAAACATGAACCGTCCTCATGACCCGTTGACACCTGTATAAAATAAATGTCTTTCTACATCCTAATTTTTTAAAAAATAATAAAATAAAAGAATATTGTCTGACAAATATAACTCTTATTATACTTAAAAAATTTAAATAATATTACATCGTTTTAATATAAATTTTGAAAAACTTTCCAACAGTATGTCGCAAGGATACAGAGAACTTTGTATCAGAGAATTTTGGTGGTTGAAAGTTGAGCATTATCTGATTTCTATGTGTTTATGATATATTTTTTCATTTCCAAACAGCTGAGATCAATCTATAATACTCTATTGAAAAAAGAAAGATGATTTGCAACATAAATGAACATAAGGAAAATAAAAGAATTAATTCTAGGAATTCTGGTGCTAAAGAATATGGTAAAATACAAAATCCGCGTGAACCACCCCTAAATACATGAATAACATATTCGTAATGCAATAATTATATCGTTTCTAGCTTTTCATTCCAATATTTTTTACTAGAAAATGTAAAAGTTGTATTTAAAAATAATTAATAACCTAAATAATTTTCAAAAAAATGTAAAGTAACAAATGGTTTAGATTAATATAATATTAAGCATGAAATTATTTTGATTATTTGAAATCAACAGTGTACTAAATATTTAATTTAAATGAATTTTGAACTCTTTTTTAAGAAAAATAAGTATATTTTCCTAAACTTGATTAGATACACGCATACATATATACAGTTTAAATAATATATAGTTTACACATTTTATTTTAAAATAGTCGAAATATTATTAAAATGCTTTTTCAATTAAAAGAATTATTGCATGCACATTGATAGAAACAAAAGGACTGTTTCAAAAAAAGATAGAAACAAAAGGACTAAAAAGTCTTAAAAAATTAAATCCGATGTAGTTATTGACACGAGACTATAAATTCTTGTATGTATTCAGGGACAATTACATAAACACCCCTGAGGTTCGAGCTAATTAAAAAAAAAGAGAGAAAGAAAACCTTGGAAGAGCATTGATGAAATCGAATGACTAAAAAAAGCCCTGAAACTAAATCCTTAAGATAAAAAACATCAACCAAACAAGCAGAGCCTCCATTTGCAAAGAGAAATCCATCAATTTGTGTCCTCAATATGGCTCATCATCAACATATGAATTGAAAACCTGAAAGCTTAAACAGGAAAGAGTTGGCCAGAAAACAGACTCCTAAATAATTAACTTCAACATATATGAACACAAATGTCTCCCAAAACCTTGGATATTGAAGGCTAGTTAAGTCAAATTCAAGTTCTTTGCATTTAGGGAGTTATTATTAAATAAGGACTCGAAAGAGATGTATGTACCTCTTGAAGGACATCAATATTGCAGGCAACGAACTTGAAGGACATCATTTCCCCAACTTTGTTGCTCCTCATGTATCCGTTTGGCCGATTCCACAAGGGATTCATTCCCATCTTAGGGGTGTCAATTTAGGACCTGGCAACGCATGGCCGCGACCTTGAGCTTTGCAACGCGAAATTAATGTGTGGGTCCAGACTTCGTGGGTCTGGGTCGAAGTCAAACGGACGACAATTAACCTTAGTGGCGAGGGATGCGGGTCAGCCTATGACCCACGTTTAACCGTCTAAAAGCCATTTGTGAATTAAAAAAATTAAGTAAATAATTAATTGTAAAGAAAAAAACAAACAAACAAAAATATCTTTAAAACTCAAATGATAAAACCTCATTAATTATGTATTTGTTATTATTATGCATATCTTTTTAATATTTATGTGAGGAAGATGATTAGTATGTTATGTTATTTATCTTGATTATGTCATTTCTTTTTTGTATGTTGTGAATTGTAATATTTTTATTGATCGAATAGTGCATGATTAGAAAAAAAATAAAATTATTCGGTTAAAAATATTAAATATATATTAAAATAATTTTATTAGACGGGTTAAGCGGATCGGAGTCAGGTTACACTGTGAAATAGCGAGTGGTCGGGTTAAGATTACGACACGAATAATTAAGCAGTCAGGGTTGGTCATTGTTTTGACCGCGTGTTTGCGAACCGGACACTGAACCGGACCCGACCAAATTGACACCCCTACCCATGCTTAACCTCAATCAGTTCAAGTGTCGAATTTCTCCAATACCGTCTGGAATCTCGGTTGGGTCGGAGCGATGGAAGCGATAGGCGCTTGAGGCTTGGAAAGTAGCTACTTTCAGTTATCCAATGCTGCAGATTGATTCGTCAATCAGCAAAACATTCAGCTGAAATTCTCCATCGGTCATTTCCCATTCACTACCATAGCAAGCGAAATCTCTGAGCTTAAGCACTTGAAGATTAGGCAATGAACCAATAATCGTCATATCTTCCCAGGAAGTCGCCCACCGCTCAACGTTAACTTTCTCCGTCCTAGGAAAAGCAGGATTAAGCTTTTGCTGAGAAGCGAAAAACTGCTATACATCGTTAATTTCAATTTTCAAGTTGATGCAGATACACTAGATTTTCGAGGTGACCACCACTAGAATAAATGATTCCCAATTTTTAAGGTTGAATACTTCTCAGGGTCCTCGCGTACATCTAAGATTTTCACCACAGAAAGTGTCTGCAGGTTTTCTAGGCAATCGCCTTCGGAATGCATAAAGCATGAGAAGAGGAGGACACAAGATGCCTTAAATTCGGCATACACCAACATTCCCGTGGCAAATGTACCATAAACCGTTCAGTGGCTCCACGATGCTCCCACGGATGAATGATTAAGGTTTGTAGATTCTGAAGGTTGATATGGCAGCAGGAATATTCTGGGGATAGGCTAAGGCAAGGTACCTCAAATGAAATAGCTCAAACAATTCATCAGGGGGGATAGAGTAAATAATGAGGACTGTACGAGCTGAATTCGACATTTAGAACATCCAATACCGGAGCAACCCTAAAGTTTCCTAATGAGCCTAGTGAATTTCCACTAAGAACAAAGCATATAATAGTGCGGATTGTTGAGCCGTAAATGTTTGCAAGACAATGTAGATCAGAATGAGGAACATACGCGGCGCTGATTTGTTATACTTCTTAGAACCTTCGAACACATCTGCCCTTAACATGTCGAAGAAACTTCTCTTCTCGTGCTTGTCTTATGCACAAGTCACGGACCAGATCATGGACGCTGCAACTTTTGATTTTTCCGTTAGACTTCCTCTTGGTTACCAAAAAGACTTCTCTTGACAGGATCCTCCAAATATTGTTCTGCTACCTCTTCAATGCTTTTGGATCCATTCGGTTCCAGAAAGCCCTCAGCCATCCATAATTTGGTGATTTTCGAGACATGGATCGTAATCTTCTGGAAAACCTCCCATGTATAGGAAACACGGCCTCAAATGATGAGGCAACTGAGTGTAACTCAAAGATAGAATCTTTGCAAACGGCCCATCTTTTGTAGCAACAATGGGTTTACCTTTTCGCAATTTCCCCCATGAAGCTCGAGTCTTATTGACCGCGGATAGGAGTCCTGCAATCACCACAGTGCGAGGGGGCAGTCCTCTACAACTCCTTGCAATCGCCTTTCCGGTGTTTTCTAATTCGGGAGGGCAGTCTTCCTGTGCAAACACTTTCTGCGAAGCAGATTCCAACTTTGATCCTCATCCATAAAAACGCATCTCATAAAGGGCTAGAAAGAGTCGGCATAAGCAGCCACATCCGACAGCCTTGTGGTCAATATGATTGGCTTCCATTACGATCATCAGGGAATATCATCTTTAAATGATCCCAAGCCTTTGTGCTCCACATATCATCCATTACAATGAGATATCTCTTACCCTTTAAATTCTTGTACACATATTCTTCCATTAATTCAGTGTTCCTTTCAAATTGGTTTCTCTGTTCACGTTGGTTTTGGTAGATGATTTCATCGATAACCGCAGTGTGAAAGCGATTTCTTGTATGCTATATTCTTGTGATACTGTGGCCCAACACGAATATCGAAGTATTGCATGGTTAATGGATCATCATAAGCATTTCTAGCAAGAGTAGTCTTACCAATACCGCCCATACCCACGATTGGGATGACTTGGAGTTTGGATGATTCTCCACAAAAGCCGAGTTTTTATTTCAATCAAATCGTCATCAAAACCAAACATATCAACATTTTCATGGTGGGTGTAAGTCTTGATGATGAACTAGCAGCAACAGGAGAATCACTGAGCCGCGCTTTTTTTGGTTCCAGGTATTTCTCATGTCAATAGCTCTCCTGCTATTGACTCAATTTCTTGTGTTACATTTTTGAGCCCGTCAAAATGACAACCTTGGTGTGTGCAGAACATGGCGAAATCTGTTCCGATATAAAGCATTCAATCATATCCTCTGTTTCATATGCTACATCCCTGATTCGTCCTTCAAGCTGTTGGCTTCCCCTGGAAAATCTTCGAGAAAAGTTTGCAGAAAACAATGTATTTGTTAATACATCTAAGTTTTCCATTTT
Organism: Rehmannia glutinosa; assembly: GCA_016081115.2. Classification (NCBI taxonomy): domain Eukaryota; kingdom Viridiplantae; phylum Streptophyta; class Magnoliopsida; order Lamiales; family Orobanchaceae; genus Rehmannia; species Rehmannia glutinosa. The sequence goes on from JABTTQ020001048.1 coordinate 366,752, forward strand.
CATGAATTGAAATGGAATATTGATGATGATTCAGTATATGATGTATGGTTTGTGCAAGTGAAACAAGAGCAGCATAAGCCATCTCTAATCTTGATATGATATACAAGATCTGCAAATCAAGAAGAAGAGTAACAAGAAGACTATCTTAGAGGGACAAAAGAAGGCTTAGATCAGCAAAAGTCTTGGCTAGTATGGTTTCTGAGAATTGTTGTTTGTTTATATCTTAAAGTAATAATTTATCAAAAGCAGTGTGTAATATAATATGTTTTGAGGATTAATATTGACCACTGTGACATTTGATGAACAACCCAACTATGTACTAGAAAATGACATTATTAATTTTTTATTTATTCTTTTCTTTAGTCATTGGCTGCACCTATCAATGTGGATTTTAAAGTAAAATAATTAAGCAGTCTCTCACATTATTGCAGGCATCTTTTTAACAGTGTGGAAATATATATGACATTGCTTATGTACTAGCAAGTGGTTGAATGGTGGAGGGACTGCCCATTAGGTTGGACTAATTGGCAAAAACTAGCTTTTGGAGAATTGTCCACATTTCTGGAAATTTTTGCATATCATATATTTCATGATTATTATTGGCCGTTTAATTGGCACCCCAAAAGTAATTTCATATTTTATTTAATTTTGTTATTTATTTGATTATAAAATAAGTTTTGTTTTACATCCTAAATATTTTTTAAAAAATAAAGAATATTATCTTTTAAATATTTTACGTCGTTTATAATAAATTTCCAAAGCTTTCAACTGTGTGTCATAATCAAGCTGGAATCTAACGTAGTCTTCTGCAATAATCAAGCTTTAACCAGTCGTGAAATTTTTGTCTGTCAAACTTTAGTGGGCAAAATTAAAAAAACTAGCAGAGTTTGGGGGAAATTAAAATTACCTCTAAAATTTATATTAAAGCATTTGTAGTAGAAAGCCACATCACAATTATTGGGCATATGTAAAGGCTTTATTGCAATTTTTGCCCTTAACTCTTAGGGGTTAGTAATCTTACTCAACTTTTTATGTGGCAAGCTTCAGTCCTTGCGATTTTACTTCAATCAAAATAGCAATTTCAGTCTTGTAACTTTTAACAATCATGGTATTTTGGGTATTTTGGCCAAGCGACAAGGATAGTGTGAGAACAAATGAAATATTGAAACACCTAATTGGACCAAATCGCACAAAATCATAATTTTTTGGACTAAAACTGCACAAACTATAACTTGTGGGATCAAAATTGCATAGAATCAAAATCTTATGGGATTAAAATTGCTACCTAAAATATTTACAGGACAAAAATTGCTAGACCCTATGGGACCAAATTTGCAATTAAGCATGTATGTAAAACCAGTCATGTCGGCCGGTATATATGTAAAATCAGCTACAGGAAGTCACATTTAGTTTTTCTGCATATATTTATATCCACCAAAGGTTATGAAGCCTATAAATACTACTCGGTATTAGGCAGTGAAAGGCAGACTGAATAATTTGATCATTTAGCATTGGGATAATTACAAAAAAAACCTTGAGGTACGAGCTAATTACATCCAATGATTTTTAAAAATTGCAGAAAACTCCTTGGGTTGACTCTGTTTTGCATTTTTTCCTTTGTAAACAAAAAAATATTTCAGAAACCCCCTTGATAGTTATATAAATATTACGAGTTAACCCCTTAAATTCAAGACAAAAGCAAACCTGAGGTGGTATTTTGTAATTTTGAAATAACTCAGGTTTTTTTAATTAGCCTAAACCTCATGGGTGTTTTTGTAATTATCCCTTAAACATTTAAGTTTTGAGAATAACAGATATATATATATATATATATTCAAGTGGAATTTAGTATATCCATTTGTTCACACTCCCTTTCTATTTTGCCCCGCATTAACTGTTCATTAGCAGGGACCTTTTCCATGTTAATAATCACAAGAAAAATAATCTTTAAAACAAAGAAGGAAAAGCACTGCATCCAACTTTCAGAACTACATGAAAGTCACACAACATAACTGAGATTTAAATTTGGTAAGCTTGAAAAGTTCAAGTAGACAGTTTAAGCATAAACATTAATGCTCCTAATTAGTAAGCATCATTGACCCATGATCCCTGATGATTTACCTACTTACAGGTTATCCATGGAAACAGAGTTCCTTAATCAACCTCTGCCTCTTTAATCAGCTGGCTCATCATCAACATTGATTGAAAACTCTGAAAGCTTAAACAGGAAAGACTTAAAGAAGTGAGCGTAGTAGATCGTTTGTATTAGATCGGCAAATGAAAAGAAAATGAGAAAACATATATTTCTGTAGATGTATGATGTATTCAGCAAATTCTGGGCTTGAAAATAGTATAAAGACTGCAGATTTCTTAGCATTTGTAAATCTAGTCCTGATTTTTTACAGTGTGTGATTTTTAGTTAAATATTTATCTTATTACAATAAGATGAAGCTACTAATTAGTTTTTTTTTTTAATAATTGGGAGGAGTGGAGGAGGGATAAGAATCAAATAACTGATTAACAACACTTGCAGAGGATGCCACTTGAGCTGCAATGCTCGTAGTTTGGTTCTAAATTAAATGAAGACTGGATTTCTATGCAACTTTAAGTCCTAAGTGATTTAATAAAAATTTCTTACCTGATCAAAACTGTCCACATTAGCATATCAATATTGCAGACCTTGAACTTGAAGGGCATCATTTCCCAAACTTTGTTCATCTTGAATCCGTTTGGCTGACTCCACAAGGATTTGTTCGTCCTCAATCTCAATCAGTTCAAGTGTTGAATTTCTCCAATATCATCTGGAATCTCACTTAAATACCAACAAGAATGAAGCAGTAGGCACTTGAGGCTTGGGAAATGGCTACTTTCCAGTTATCCATGCTTGAAATCTGATCCCTCAATTAGCAGAAATTTCAGTTAGAAATTCTCTTCATTTGTTTTCCCATTAAGTCTCGCAAGCGTAATTTCTAGTTTAAGAACTTGAAGATTAGGCAACGAATCAACAATCGTCATATCTTTCCAAGGGAATCGCTAACCACTCAAGGTTAAACTTTTCAGCGTCTTAGGAAAAAGCAAAATCTAAGCTTTTTCCTAAAGGAAAACCGCCAGATATCTTAAATTCAATTTTCAAGTTGATGAAGATATACAAGATTTTCCAAGGTTACAGTCTAGGAATCAAGGTCTTGACTTACAAAAATGATTCCCATTTTTTTTAGGTTTGGGATCATTCTCAGGTTCCTTTGGTACATCTAAAATTTTTGCTACCGAAAGTGTTTCAGGTTTTTAAACCCAAACCTTACATCTTCCGGATTGGGCAAGTAGCAACAAGGCGGACACAAGATGCCTTTAATTGTGGCATCCTCCAAATCTAAGAAGGTAAAATATGTTGTAGCTGGTCCGAAGCTCCACAATATCTTCCACTGGATGAATGATTAACGCTTTGAAGATTTGAAGTTTGATATAGCAGCAGGAATGTCGGTAATAGTGAAAGCAAGGTACCTTAAATGAATAAGCTCAAACAACTCAGCAGGGAGCCACAGAGATCTTTGAAAACAAACAAGCTGAAATTAGCATTTACTACATCCAAAACCCTGAGCAATCTAAAATTTCCTAAAGGAGCCTAGTGAACTTCCTCTGCGCGAAGCATATAATAGTACGGATGGTTGGCCATAAATGTTTGTGATGCAATTTAGATCAGAATGAGCTATACTTACGCGGCGTTGATATTTTATGCTTCTTTTTGAAATTTTGCTACCACACCTACCGTTATAACATGCAAAAGAAACTTCTCTTCTTGAGCTTTTCTTATGCACAAGTCCCACCAGATCATGGACGCTGCAACTTTGGATTTTGCCATTTAGATTTCCTCTTAGTTGACCAAAATAAGACATCTCTTGACAAGATCCTCCAGATACTCTTGTGCACCACTCTTCAAAACTTTTAGATGCATTTGGTTTCAAAAGCCCTCAGCTAGCCATAATTTGATGAGTTTTGAGACACGAATCTCATAATCTTCTGGAAAACCTCCCATGTATAGGAAACATGGTCAAATGATGAGGCAAATGGATGTAACTCAGAGATAATATTTTCTCAAACTGCCCATCTTTTGCAGCAATAGCTGAATTAACATTTTGGCAATTTCCCCCCACGAAACCGAGTCTTACAGACCGTGGATAGGAGTCCTGCAATCACGACAATTGCGAGGGAAGTCCTCTACAGCTTCTTGCAATCACCTTTCCAATGTCTTCCAATTCAGGAGGGCAATATTGATGTGCAAACACCTTGTGCGAAGCAGATTCAGCTTCGACCCGGATCCATGAAACGCATCTGTATAGATAGCTACAAGAGTCAGCATAAGCAGCCACATCTGCTAGCCCTAGTGGTCAACATGATTCTACTTCCATTACAGTCATCAGGAAATATCATTTTTAAATCATCCCAAGCCTCTCTACTCCACATATCATCCATTACAATAGAGATACCTCCTACCCTTTAAGCTTTTATTACACTTTTTCAGCCATTGATTCATTGCTTTGTCCAGGTATTTCCACACTGGATGATTCTCTCATGGAAACTAGGATGCGTGACAGAATTGCTACTAGACTATAATCTTGTGATATTGTTACCCAAGCACGAATATCAAAATATTGCATTGTTAATGGATCATCATAAAATTTCTAGCAAGAGTAATCTTACCAATACCGCCCATACCCACGATTGGGATTACTTGGAGTTTAGACGATTCTCCACAAAGCCGAGTCTTTATTGCTACCAAATCATCATCAAAGCCAACCATATCATTTTTGCCGGTGTGTGATGAACTAGCAGCAGAAAATTCATTGGGTCTTAAGTCTTTGACTGTGAAGCTCTTCTTGATGTTCATCACCTCTACAGCGATTGAATCAATTTTCTCTGTTACTTTTTAACCTTATTTTCAAAATGATAATATGGATCGTTTCCTTCAATAATATCTTCTGCCTCATTTGCGACATCCCTGATTCTTGCTTCTAAGTTGCTGGCTTTCTCTGGAAATTCTTCAAGAAAACGCTTGTAGCAAAATAACGTATCTATCGAGAGGGGCAATTTTGTCTTTACGAAAACGATTCGGGATCTGGTCTATGGTTTGTTGCAAGTGAAACAAGAGCTGCATAAAGCCATCTCATATGGGGAAAAAACCCAACACTTTTACAAGATTTTGCAGATCGAATGAAGGAAGAACAAACAGGGTAAGCAAACGAAGTCACTGAAGGCCGACAAAAAGCTTGTGGTGGTCTATTTTATATTGGGGTGTCTATTGTGTCTATTTTATATTGGGGGCGTCAATTTCGGACGGGCACGTAAACTCGATACCAACATATGAAGTTAATGGGTAGGGATCCAAACTTGGCGAAAATATAAAAATGGTCCCTCAATTTTAGGTAATAAGCAATTCTAATTTCTAGTGCTGTTCATTTTGCAATTTGCAAATTTAGTCTATAAACAAATTTTGTCGATTGTAGTCCTTTTGTGGCCAAATTCAAAAATCCATCAATCTACTTGCACATGAAGAAGCACGTATATAATCTTTGAGTTGTGCCATTTCCTAGCAAGTCAACAAGTATTGGTTTTTAGCGAAATTGGTCTTGTAACTTTTATTTGGAGGTAAAATAAAAAAGAAGAAGAAGAAATAATCTTGTTGACAAATAAGACATAAATTTAAATAAAATATATAAATATTAATAAATTATATAAATATTATATATCAATATTAAAATATTTTATTAATAATATTTTTGATTTGATAAATGAAAATTTTTATGTTAAAAAATCATGTAAAAATATAAAATTATAAGAACATGTTTAACTTTTTAAAAAAATGAAAATTATAATATAATGATAAATAGAATTTAGTTTACATTTATAATTTTTAAGTACATTAATGTTAATATATATGTACATGAAAAATCATATAATAAAAATTATATTTGCACACAAAATAAATATTTAAGTTTAAATTCAAATTGAAATATATATATTTAAGTTTAAATTTAAATTTTCAATTAAATAAAAAAATTATAAAAAATATTTAAATTTTATGCAAAAATACATCAAATCAATCGGGTGGCTTGAGTTTTCATGAGTTTGAGTTTATGTTACAGTGGAAATTCTATTTAAATAAAAATGGTCATATTGATTATATCCATAAGACCATCTCAGTACAAATTTATGTATAGTTTTAGTGCCTGTTTGGGAACACTTTTGAAATGGACTTTTGGATCTAAAGTCCATTTCAATAAATTTTCATGTTTGGTGGTTATTTTGGAATGAACCTTTGGATAAATCACTTCTCAAAAGTCTAGAGAAGTGAGAATGATAGGCTTTTTCAAGAGAGTGATTACAGATAAGTCCCGTTTTAAATGGAACACCATCAAAATCTTCCCAGAAGCAAAGCAATACGTAAGC